>JALLLS010000039.1:0-326439 GCA_025094145.1 Spinellus fusiger | reverse complement strand
CGCCCCGCCACCCTTGAAGAAGAGGCCATCCAGGCATTTGGATCAGGCTCAGCTATGGAAGAAGATGAGGGAGACGCCCAAAACATCCACCGAGAAGAATTATGAATAGACTGAAGATTGGTCTATTGAATGCTTGTGGAATCAGGCCCAAACTGGTGAACGTTCTGAATGTGTGTGTGCAGAATGATATTGATATACTTTTAGTGACAGAGACTTTCCTGACCAAAGACATGCAAATGTTGAGGTGCCCCTGGATACAAATACACAACTATGCTACAGCCCATGGTGATGCTGGACGAGGTTTTGATGGAGTTTCGTTCTTTATTCGTCCTGACTTTCCTTACCATGTACATTCCTTACCAATTACTAATCCTTTTGTGGTCTCCTGTAGGATTGGCCCATATACACTCCATGGTCTGTACCTACCTCCGAGGCTGTCGTCTAGTGAGGCTGCGGAAAGGTTGAATTCACTACCCATAGACGACTTCACACTCGTCCTTGGTGACCTGAATACACGTTTAGGCCGCCTGACTGGAGATCATGGCATAAACGACAGACATGTGGAATTTGAAGACTGGATCTGCCGTCAGGATCTAACCTTGTGGAACTCAGAGTTGGCATTTGGCTTGCCTACATATGAGCGAATTCTAGCAGATGGTCGTCGGTTTGCTAGCATTATTGACCTGTTCCTGTCAAGAAGCTACAACTTCTCCGAAGTGTGCTTGCACATTAGGGACGATCTGACGTTAGGTTCAGACCACCACTTGTGTGAGCTGTCCTTTCAGCCGGTGCTCATGCCACCGCTCATGACAGAAACAGCTGTCCGTCGCCTCTGGAGACTGCAACGTTTAAACAAACAAACAGTCTGTGACCAGTACAAGCGATGTTTTGCAGAGAACACAGGTGAACTGCAAAGAGAGATCCAAAAAATATTGGAAGACAAAACCCCGTTGTGCTCTGTTAAGATGGAGGACTTTGCTGAGAGACTCAATGAGTCAATCTACAAGGCCCTGGATGATAGCGTAGGTGCACACAATTCCATCCAAAAGCTTGGAAAAGCTACTGGAATGCTGATCTACAACAGTTAGCTGACTGTCGTCAAGAACTTTATCGTTTTAGACAATGGGTAGGCAATGATATTGAATGCATTGAAGCCCACTGCTTGTATGAGGAAGCGTGTTTAGCTTTGAAAAAGGCTATAAGGCAAGCACAACAACAAACCTGGCATGTATTTTGTGATAAAGTCCGTAAGGGCTTAACAGAGATGACAAGTGCTGTGAAAGGAATGAGGCTGTGGAGACGTTTGCCAATTTCCCTGTCATCTCCAGAGGGCCCTCAGCATGCTGCCAATTGCATGATTGACCACCTAGAGAGTGTGTTTGGCAGATCTATGGAAAGACAGGAGCGTCAGGAGTTTATTCTCCAAGACAATCCAGTCCCATGGGATGTAGACTTTATTCACTCTGCTATTCAAAAGATGCCAAATCAAAAAGCACCAGGCATTGATCATATTAGAGCAGAAATGCTCAAACCCCTAGTTCGAGTGCTAGTGCCTCTGTTACATCAGATCTTCACATTGTGTTGGAGATGGTCGTGGACGCCTGTGGCCTGGAGAACAGCACAGGTGGTACCTATTTACAAAAACAAAGGAGAGCAGGATGACCCTAGTAACTATCGGCCTATTAGCTTGACATCGGTGTTTCGTAAGCTCTTAGAAAGATGTATAGCTGGGGAGCTCCTTTCGACCATGCCTGCATTGGACATGGCTCAAGGTGGATTTCGCGCTCGTCGTGGAACTCTAGACCAGGCCCTCTGTCTCCACGAACTTATGGGGTTGTACGCTGCCCAAGGATCAGGAGAGCAAGATCCAAAACCTCCAGTCGTCGTCTTCCTAGATATTAAAGCTGCATATGATAGTGTGGAACGCTCTGTCATATGGGAGTCGCTGATGCCCTTCGTGTCTCAGCCGTTGCTCTTGCTACTACAGAATTTGTTTGATGACATTGTGGTGAATGTGATTCTGAAAAATGTAGCATCCCGGGACATTGCACCTAAACGAGGAGTCTTACAGGGTAGTATTCTTTCTCCATTTCTTTATTCTATTTTCATTGATACTCTTCCACGTTTCTTGAGGTTTGCTTCGGTATCCCCAATACTGGTTGGTATGCACCCACCTACCATGGGACGGTCCATTAATCTCTGTGCTCGAAATCTTTTCTCTTTTGCTTCCCCACAGGCAACTGTTCACGCATTGCTTGACGAGTTACAGAATTCCCTTCACAATCCTTTTCCTACTTCTACAGTTTCGGATGACTCTTCTGAGTTGTCAGATTCCTCTTACAGTCCGTCTCATGTCACTGTTACTTGGGCTCCTGTGAATTGTTTGTTGTATGCTGATGATGTGGCTCTTATGGGCTGCCCAGAAGATATACATCGAATGCTGGCACTTGCCGAAATTCACTCGACCCTCCTTGGTTACAAATGGAGTCCCTCCAAATGTGAAGTACTCAATGCCCCGGCCAATGTGCCGTTTTACCTCTATGGCAACGAGCTTCCAACCTGTGATACTTTCAAGTACCTTGGTATCCCCTTTTCACGTCAAGGTATTAACCAAGACGCACTTTTCTCACACTCACAAGTCAAGGCAATTGCAGTAATGCAAAAGCTGAGAGGAATGGGTGTAAACATGTATGGCTTTGGGATTACAGCAGCCCTAAGAGCGTATACTGTTTTTGTTCGGCCTATCCTTGAGTATGGGTTGGCTATTTGTAATGTCAATAGACTAGGCATCCGCCCGCTACAAATCTGTCAGTCTGCTTGTCTGAGACTTTGTCTTGCTAGATCTGCTACTGCTAGGTTTGGAACGATCCAGGTTGCCCAATTAGCTGCCCTCCCTAACATATACTCTCGTTTTCTTTATCTGCAAGCCAAATTTGTTGAGCGCGCAGCTACCCTTCCTGAAGATACCCTCCTCTGGTGCCTTGTCCTGCAGCTTGAAGCACCCCAGAGTAAAGCCAGATGGATTAAGCTACGTGGCAATGTACTCTGGCAAAATGCTCAAAGAATAGGATGGGCTCACAACCCTCCTAAATATCCATTAAAAGTAGCTTATCTTGAACGTCTTCAAAGTGAAATTACTAGTCTAGTACGTGGCAAGAATCCGCTGGTGATGGTAGCCCGTGGACTATGTAGACCTGTTTGGGATCCAATTCTTCTACTACCGTGCATGCGCAAAGAAAGACATCGTCTACTAAAATGGAGGATTGCTTGGTTACCACCAACACCTTCAGTTCCTTGCCAATGTGGCCACCCATCTGCCAATCGGGACCACTTTCTCACTTGCACATTCGTTGACCATGAACGCTCCACGTTCTTGTTCTTCCTAGTTCCTGCACCACCACAAGACATTCATCCAATTGACTATTGTCTAAATCTTCTGCCGTGCACGGTTAAGTCTTTTGTTAAATGGCGAGACCTTTGGCCCAGTTTGTTAATACTGCTGCAAACCATTGATCAAGCCACGTCTACTCGAGACTTTAAGGTAGAGCCATCAGCTGGTAGCCTGCTCATTGAGGCTGCTGATGGGTGTGTTGAGCGGGAACGCCAACGCCGCCATAGAGTGCAAAAACTCCTGCAGCAACAGACGCTGTATCCTCACTTCTCCTCCGATCTCTCCTCTACCACCCATTCTTAACCCGTTTAGCAAAGCCAGAAGCTGCTAGTGTAGTTGCTGTATTTGTGTCCTCAGGATTGTCCGAGTTGCTCTAAGTATCCCTCGTTGGATTTCGAATCGCCACAGGATGACGGTTATCTTTTTGGTGTCCTGGTTTCCTTGCTGACTTTATGGCCTTTTTGGATGTCTATTCATAATTCTCATTTTACCATCATTTCCACTCATTTTCATTATTTTCCCCTCATTTCGAGGTTTTATATTCTCTTTTCTTTCTGTTTCCCATTCATTTGCATCATTTTTTTCACTTTTGTATTTGAAGTGTTTATATGTTTATTCTTATTTTTTTCCAAAATTTCTCATAGGGTGGCTGATATGCCCAATGCGCGAATAGCAAACCACACCCAAAAAATAAAAAATACTTTGAACTGTAGTATTAGTTATATCATTATAATAAACAATATATTTTACTGATAATACAATTTGATACTGAGGTATTCTACAAAAGGAAACAAACATTTAGATATCTGTAAACCTTTTTACTTTAAACACAGTTCCATAGAAGGTGCGAATTTTTGACATAAAAGGAAAGATATATCACCGTTTAAAGGCCAGAAATTCTCCTGGTGTGTAATGTCTATTCAAATTAAATATGAAAACAGAAAACTAATAAAGCTTTGAATTTCCCCTGCGCTGGGTTTATTTTTTTGTTAATTGAATTTTGGTATAAAGAAGAAAGTCACAGATCTTTAAATCCAATGAGATTTCTCCACATATACTCTTGTCCATGCTTCGTTTTGCCATCTGTGTTGCAGGCATCTACACCTGTTTTTTAACATGGGGTATTATCCAAGAAAGAATCAGCACAACTGCATACGGTGATGATCAGTCACCCAAGAAGTTCAAGTTTTTTATCGTTCTCAATACGTTTCAGTCCCTTATTGCTGCCTTTGTGGCCTATATCTACATCAAAGCAACTGGCAAGCAACTCAACCTCAGCACTTCACCCACTGGAATCTATGTGAAATACGCACAAGTGGCACTCTTAAACTGTCTCGCATCTCCCTTTGGCTATGCTGCCCTAAAGCATATTGATTATCCCACAATGATCCTTGGAAAGTCCTGTAAATTGGTACCTGTTATCTTTATGAATGTCTTGGTGTATCGACGTCGATTCCCTCTTCACAAATACATATGTGTGTTTTTAATTACTGCCGGTGTCTCTATGTTCATGCTCTACCAAAACACTCCTAGTAAGGCTGCTGGTTCCAACTCTATGTGGGGTTTGTTTCTATTGGGCATGAATCTTGCGATCGATGGTTTTACAAATGCTACACAGGATCAGATATTCCACACCTATCCTAACCATGGTAGTGGACAGCACTTGATGTTTTTTATGAATGTCTTTGGATTCTTGTTTTCCTTTGTCTATTTGGTATTGAATCCTTACAACAACGAACTTTGGCAAGCAATTCAATTCTTCAATGATTATCCTGCTGTGATCTGGGATGTGGTGCTGTTTGGTCTCTGTGGTGCTGTGGGTCAATGCTTTATCTTTTACACTTTACACAAGTATGGCAGTTTACGCTTGGTGACAGTCACTGTGACCCGCAAGTTATTTACCATGCTATTGAGTGTCTTTTGGTTCAATCATGTCTTGTCTGTGGGTCAATGGAGTGGCATTGCTCTTGTCTTTTCAGGTAATCTTATAGGTCTATGAATGAAAACTAATATTCTATTAGCCATTGGATTAGAGGCATTCATTAAGAAACAAGAGACTTCTCGGCTAAAGAAGGAACATTTGGCTAAGAAAGTGAATGAAGAAATCACTAAGAAAGAATAGATAGATTCAACAGATTCATAGATTCATAGACGCATCAATGAATGCATACATAGACACATCCATAGAGGGGTCACCAATAAACATTCGGGACATTCTTCACTGCTATGGACACTTTATACTGAAGAATACACTTGAATTGTACAAGCATAAGTGCCAAGCAGTTCTTCTACTGTTTAGAATGTTATGACATTGCATCACTTTTCTTCTGGGCTGTTTCTGAAATAAAGTACTGACTATAGCCCAAACTACCGTTCAAGACTCATTTCAAAACACAGCCCTTTGTAATGAAATATTTCGCCATGCCCAAACCAGATTTAGTATAAACTGTCTGTTCTCCAGTGATACATATTATTTATTATCATGACCTTTTAATGGCACTATATAAAAAAAATAAAAAAAGCGGATATCTATTTATTAAAGATAGAAAACAACAGTGAGAGGACTGTCCATTCTTAAACATGACTTGATCTCTGCAGAGATGTCTTTAATTGAGTAAGATATATATTCTATAGAAATTGTTCCAGTGAAAAAGTCACTCATCATCATCATTCCTCACCCATAGAAAAAATCAACGTACTGTATATGACATATCTGTTGTGTTGAATAGGCTTATGTATGAGAACTCAAAGATTGACAGTAGAAACAGTCTTTTTTAATACTACTATAGGCTATTCTCAATATAATAATGTAGAATAGACCTATGTTTGTGTTTAGATTGTACTTTCATCTGGTAGGGATTGCTATGTCTACTAATAAGAAGACACTCTTTATGTCAGAAATGTGAATAGAATAGAGTAGTCATTTTTAATCATTCCTCTCTGCTTTTTCATGCACCAAAAAATGATTCATACAAACATAGGTCTACAGATAAAAGCAATAATACAATGCATTACACTACAATATAAATAATATATAAATATATATTATATAAAAGCCCTACAAGTCTATTCAATGGTAAACAGGTGCTATTCTTCCTGCTATTCTATACCAATGAAGAGTTAATAATAATAATAATAATAGGGTATAGAAAGAGCCAACATTTCTATTGTGTCATTGTTATCCTTGTAACAATGATAATTATTATCATCCGTTGTATAATTATTATCATTGTTATTTTACACATAAAAAAGTGGGCAATGGCATTGGTCAGAATCTATCAGAAAAGAAGCGGTCAGATTATGAAAGAGCGACGTCAGATATTTTTCTCCTTTTACTTGTTTCTCTCAAACAACCTATTCAGAAACAATGGACATGGATGTAGAGGCTATGTTGGATGCTCCTTTCCAGGAAAACAAGGTAGGTCTCTAGCCAATAAAGAATCTTTTTGTTGATTATTAGACTGGACACGTTCATAAGGATGAGCATCGTGAATCTGTGAGAGACGTTCGACACCGAGAAGACAAGAGGTAATAAGAAAGCAAAAAAAAAATGTGAGAGAGAAAAAAAAAGTGACACATACGATTCTACAGATCCAGACGTTCTTCACGTTCACCTTCTCGGTCGCATGGATCTCGCTCTCGACACAGTAGTAGACGCCACAACAGCCGTTCACGCGAATATCGCCGTTCACGTTCTCGAACCACCAGCAGAGAGAGACGTCGCAGAGTATCCAGAGAACGAAGACGACGAAGCCCAAGTCCACGGCTTTCAAGTCGTTCGTTTGAGAGACCGTAGGATCCACCCACTAGACCATCACTAACCCCCCCATAGACGTAGAAGAGGCCGTGCCCGATCTCCCTCACCTCCACTACCTGAAGAAGAAAGAGACAGACGCACTGTGTTTGTGACACAGCTGGCCCAGCGTCTTAAATCCCGAGAACTGGAAGACTTTTTTGCACAAGCAGGCCGTGTTCGTGATGCCAAGATTATCTTTGACCGACATTCGGGACGATCAAAAGGGTAAGCTCAGGTGTGGTGTCTGCAATGAATAACGTGGTAGAGTGGGGTATGTCGAATTTTATGAGGAGGACTCCGTTCAAAGCGCATTGGCGATGTCAGGTCAAAAACTTTTAGGTATTCCGGTAGTAGTTCAGCTAACAGAGGCTGAAAAGAACCGACTCGCTATGCAGGCAGCAAAGAATGCGTAAGTAGAAAGGAATGCAGGCAATGATCAACTCAGAGTGTGTAGGCAAATGGCTGCACAGGACCAGGAACTGTTCTACCAGCGTCTGTATGTTGGGTCTATTCACTTTAGTCTTACCGAGGATGATATTCGCCAGATATTCGAGCCCTTTGGACCTCTTGATTTCGTGAATCTCCATAAAGGTAGTAGAGTTAAAGAGTCAAAAGCTGACATATCTGGTTTCCAGATCCAGAAACTGGCAAGTCAAAAGGATATGCCTTTATTCAGTAAGTGAAAATGGAGATGAGATGAGATATAGACTAAGAAATGTAGATATAAAAATGCCGAGGATTCAAAACAAGCTCTTGAAAAGATGAATGGATTTGAACTTGCAGGAAGAAATGTAAGGATCCACGGGTGAATACAGGCTTACATTGCAGTTGAAAGTGGGACTAGTGACAGAAAAGACTGCAGTAATGAGCTCCAGTCTAGACGATGATGGTATTTATTCTTACTTGTGTATTTTCTGCTGAAACTCACTGTGTATTTCTGTGCTATTGTGTATGATGATAATAGGACTTGCACTCAATTCACTTTCTCGTACAGAACTGATGAAGAAGTTGGCAGCTCGACAGACAGATTTCATGGAAGAGCTTGAGCCCTCTACTCCTGTTATGCCGTAGGTTTATATTTCTAGAGCATACTACACTACTGACATATCTAGTCTTAAGCCTGTGATTCCAGTGAGTGCCTCACGCACAGTCATGCTGAATAACATGTTTGACCCGTCAGAGTAAGTTTCCTCATCTATTTAAATAAAATATAAAGGGCCTAATGTTTGTAGAGAGAGCGAACAAGACTGGGTACAGGATTTGGGAACTGATGTTAAAGATGAATGTTTACACTTTGGCCAAGTCAATCATATTTATGTGAATGAGGACTCTATGGTGAGAAGCCGTTTTCTTCTTCTTTATTAATATAAGCAGGGAGAGATCTTTGTTAAATTTGGTACAGTGGATGCGGCCGAAAGATCGGTCAAGGCATTGAATGGACGGTGGTTTGGTGGAAGACAGGTAAGCTCAGGAATCAAAGTGTGTTTACTGTAGCTTACGGTATTATGTGTGTAAAGATCACTGCTGCCTTTATATCAGAAGCAATCTACAATGCCAAGTTCTCTCTCTAGTGTATAACCAAAACATCAGAGAAGGGGTGTAGCTGGTGACATTCGTGCATGAAAAAATAAGGAATGCTGATAAACGTTATCTTTCAACATAGGTTGCAGTTGCGATAATAAAAATCCAAATAATCACTTATTTGGCTTCCTGTTTATTAGATTAAAAAAAGTAACCGACCTTGCATGTGAGCAATTAAAATAAAAACAAAATGCTATGGCTTTAGAGAGAGAGAAAAGAGAGAGAGAAAAGGAAAACACCGAGGAAAGCATTGAGGATGGAGACAAACAATGCCTGGTGTGCGTTATTTATTTATTTGTATAGGTCAACTCACCCTATACAGTACGGGAAGATGTGGGTAGATGAGCTTGATAAGTTTGATAAGTTTGATATATAGGTCAACAAAGCCATTAAGAGCAGTAATGGAATGGATCAATAGAGTGCAATAGTGTAAGATGGGGTGAATGTAGAGGCCAACAAGCCATGTACTTCAAGTCCATTGGTTCTGGCTGGATAAACAACCTTCCTATCTGTAGAGCCCACTTGCACCATGGACTGACGGGCAGTTGTTTAGTTAGCCGTGGATACCATTCAACATTTTACTTACCAAGCTTAGACAGCTCTTATTCTTTCGTAGCTACCGTCACACATAATTGGGGTAGGATGAATTTATAGACGTCCAATTACCATAAATGTCTTTAGCAAAAGCAAATGAAAAGCATTAGCAGCCAGTTTTGGCGAAAGAATAACATGGCACTGAGTTCCGATACTCTCTTGTTTAGTGTAAAGAAAATAAACAATCACTGCACACAACAACCTTTTTAAATATATCTACACTTGAACTTCTCTTTCTCTTTTTTTTTCTCTTTTTTTTCTTTTCTTTTTTCGTTCTTCTTGCCCTTGTACTCTTTCTGACTGGTAAGGGGAATAGCAGGTGTTGAACTCACCTCTAGTCATGTCTTTGCCTGTCGATAACCAAACCCACCTCACGTCATTGGCCTCCTTGCGACTCACAGAAGAGACAGTCATGACAGACTCATCTACTCATCCACCTATAAAGCCAAGTCATTCTTTCAGTCCAAGAGGCAGTCTACGCAGATTACGGAGCAAACGTAGCTGTATCGCTGGTCGTCTCACTATGCCTTCTGTACATACTATGCCTTTATACTCTACAAAGCCCAATAGACCCAAGAAAATAGGTGGGTAGACCATAGACATAGACCATAGATGGTAGACAAAGACACTCCTGACGATACATAGACTTTCTTGCCCGTCTGCCACTTGAACTGGGCGCCTTTATTATCTCTCTCTTGGATTTTGACTCTTTTCTGATGATATCCCGTGTCTCCAGAGCATGGCACCAACACTACCAATCCAACGATCAATGGAAGTATCGCATGGTGCAAAGGAATTGGACTTTAAAAATCCCTGCTGGTTTGGGTGTAAAAGAGAGTCAAATCGATTGGCAGTACTGGTTCAAACAAAAGTATCAACTGGAGACACGTTGGCGTATTGGTCAGGTCACTGCTCATTACTTGATAGGCCACCAGGAGGGCATTTATTGTGTGCAATTTGATGAGCAGAAGATCATCACTGGCAGTAGAGACAGAACAATCAAAGTATGGGACATTGCTACCTACCAGTGCATTCATACATTGAGAGGACATCAAGGCAGTGTCTTGTGTCTTGGCTATGATGAAGAAACTCTTGTCTCTGGATCATCAGATACCACCCTCATAGTATGGAATACAAAGACTTATGAAAGAACAATGAGACTTAGTGTAAGGTCTCTTATCTATGCCAGTGGGGGTTGATCTACACTACTAACCTATACAACAGGGACACACAGCAGGCATCTCTGGCGTCTGCTTTGATGATCGGTACATTGTGAGTAGTTCAAAAGACACAACAATACGAATATGGAGTGTCCTCAATGGAGAACCTGTACGTGTCATTTCTGGACATTCAGGACCTGTGAACTCTATCAAACTAAGGGGAGATCATTTGGTATCTGTCTCTGGAGATTGCCAAATGAAGATGTGGGATATCATGACAGGCACCTGTATAAGGGAGTTTGTTGGTCATACTGGTGGGCTTGCCTGTGTGCAGTTCGATGGCAGGAGGATTGTAAGCGGCTCAAATGACCATACAATTAAAGTATGGGATGCTGAGGTAGGATCAACTTCTTGGCAGTGGCTCCTAATGTCTGATCTATTTTAGTCTGGAAAATGTCTCTTGACGTGTGAAGGTACAGTGCAGTGTTACGGTCTATCTTACTGATTTTGAGTATTAGGACATACAAATCTAGTAAGAGCATTACATGTGCAGGACAATACGATTGTAAGCGTAAGTTACGATGAGACATTACGCGTATGGGATTTGAGGTAGGATGATAATTAAAGTACATCTTATAAACTTCTTTATGTTTCTATGTATGTGTTTATGTGTTTATGTGTGTGTTTATGTATGTGTTTATTTATTTATATGTTTATTTATTTATGTATTATTGTATCTATCTATATATATATATATATATCAATCTATCTATCTATCTATCTATCTATCTATAGTACTGGAGCATGTCTACTCTATTTTCAAAGCGGACATACAAGCTGGATCTTTGATGTCTATTTTAACAAAAATAAAATTGTGAGGTAGGAAAAACATGAAGCGTTATGAAACTGACAAGTGGGTTATAGCGTGAGCCATGACCAAAAGATACTTGTTATGGACTTTTCTGAAGGATTGGATACTCGGTTCTTCTGACTAGTGGAGCAAGAATGCCCTGTGCACGCTACACGGCGGTTTGTTTTTTAGAGGCTTATCGAGGAATCTGTATTAAGAAAAGAGAGAGAAAGAAAAAAAGAAAAAAAAGCATATCTTCATATCGCAGTCATTGTTTGTTGGCTTGACGTAAAGGTTATATTATCAGCTAATATCAATTTCATTATTGAACTATTGAACTATTGTATACACTATATTTTTCTTAATCATTTTATTTAATAAGTGCTGATTACATATTTATTTGAATTGTACTTCTTTTTCGGCATTCTTAGTACGTATTAAGATGGATAAAATAGTATAAATGAGTGAATATACACCCAAAGACTTATCGGACCTGCTATTTAAAGTTTTTTTTTCCTGTGTTGGGGATACTACTCTCTTTTTATAGGTAAGCCTATAAATGAGTGTACAATCTAGGTATATGAATTGGTTATAAATAGTTTTGTTTGTTAATAGATACTTGGTAAATAATATATATTACTACAACTACTATTTCTTAGAGAATATTAACGACATACTCTATGTTTTTATTGATTAGATAATGCACACGTCCAGAATATACTAGATATTTGTAATTCATAACTTAATTAAAGCTATAGGATTGCCTATAAATACAATATTTTATCACTTACAAGTGAATCAATAATATCCATAAGCCCATCTTATACTAAATACAATATGCTGCTATAATATAGCGTATAGATAAAGAGTTTTGAGTGATAGAAGAAAGTGAAAGTGAAAGAGAAAACAAGGCAAGATTTATGATAATGCTGATGTACATATCTCAGACTACATACCAGGAGATTTTTAGGATATAAAAGGAAATAGTCGAAATACAATTGTTTAAGAAATGACACATCGATTTGAAAAGGAGCAAAAATAAATTAAGATGTATTCATGTTAGTTTTAAAATAAAGATTATTATTATAATTTACCTGTAAATATCTGAATCCCGAAGGAAACCACTTTCGATGTGGCGATATATGATATGAATACAAATAAGAATGTCTATTCTTATCTAAATAATGGAGCTATTTGGAGGCGAACATTTAATCCCTCTTCTGTGATTGTATAGATATTCTTTGATGCATTCACATCTCTGTTCCAAACAATTCCGCAACTTTGGCAAGCGCGGATATTGTTGAAATTCACTAATACCTCAGTGAGGATATTTGTGTTATAAGTGTGGCAGATCTTGAGAACAAAAATAAAACAGAGGAACTGTTAGAAGAGATTTTCATATTAGGTGAGAGGTCAATCATGCTCACTCTCGATGTAAAGAACTCATCGATATCAACCAGAAGAAGATCTCCACCTTTTTGTCTCTTTCAATGATTGATATAAAACACTCGTCAAACCAACACAATGACCTTTAAACTTGGCAGCATCTTTTACCTTTATTCCTGTGCCATAAGCGATTACAGGCAGTTTGGTAGGATCATACTCCAATATTCTTAGGTGCGAATACCCCTTTTCAATAATAAAACAATAGTAAAAGTAATTAGTTCGAGATGTATTAATACACTCTGTGTGTGTCGTATTACCCTTGCACTGGCACCTTCTTCCTGCCTTTGTCTTTAAAAAGGATTCACTGGGTTTACTAAAACAAAAGAATATAAAATAGAAACTGACTAACATGTCAGACATAATAAACATACACAAACACTCACTATATCACAACTGTTGGTTTATATGCCAGACAAAGGCAAACAAGTTAAAGAGAGTAGAAGTTATGAAGAACAACAGACAGTGTAGTTGACAGGCATTAATATCCGAACAGAAGAGAACAAAACGAAACTTCACAATTCATTTGCTTAATCAGAACTACCAAAGTAATGCAGACTACAACAACATTCTAGAAAGAAAAAGAATTGCTTAAAGAACAGTTGCCTAGTTACCCAAAGATTTTCTGGCTTTTAAGCGGTGATATCTCCTTCCTTTTGTGTCACAATAAAATTCCCTTCTGTGTATCGATGTTTAAAATCAAAGGTTTGCAAGTATCCAAATAATTGTTTTCTTTTGTGGATACCTCAATATCAAATTGTATTATCAGTAAAATATATTGTTTATGAATAAAATTGTTTATGATAATACTATAGCTAATGCTATAGTATGTACTACAGTCACACAACATTAGAAAGTATACGACCCCCTAATTTATACATTTTTAAACATGATTCTTCTTCTTGTTTTTACCACTGAATCACATTCCATTAAGCAATCTCAAATGTCAAACGCAGAATCCTCAACTAAAAACTCTAGAGTTTATAATAAGCTTGAAGAAATAGAGTACTGGGGTGTTTACTGGCTTAAAAAAGAAAAATACTCCATGGGTGCCATTTCAAAGGTCATTGGCATTAGCAAGTCTACTGTTCAAAAGATCATTAGTAGAATAAAGACTAATGGTACACCTCTACCAAGACCTAGTTCTGGTGCACAAAAAAAACTTAATGAGAAAGACCTCAGACGACTTGAGGCCATTCTAAGAGGCAACCCATTTGCCTCCTATAACTACATAAATTTGGAACTTAAGGCACATGAGATAATCATCTGTAGAGCAACATTCATCAGATATATACATCATATTGGATTTGGTTCCTACTTTGCAGCACACAAGCCAAGGTTGCCTGAAGAAAACATGAAGAAAAGACTTCGTTGGGTGAAGGAACGGGTCAATTGGACTCCTGAGGACTAGAAACGCGTTGTAGGGTCTGATGAGTCACGATTTGAAGTAGAGGGTTACCAGGGAGGAGCCAGAGTGATTCGAAAGATCGGCGAGAGGTATAAGGCTGCTCATATCATACCTACAACCAAATGGGGGAAAGGCAGCATAATGATCTGGAGCTGTTTCTGGGCGGGTGGATTTGGGCCTTTGGTCTTTGTTGATAGCACTGTGAATCAGGACGTATATGTCAACATTTTGGCAAGAAAATTTCTGCCGTGGTTCATTGAATTGAATGAGAAGGAGGATAAGGACTTCATATTCCAAGAAGATGGGGCTAGCTGCCATACAGGTGGCTATACAACATGGTGGAAAAACACACATCAAATCAGGCGCTTTGATTACTGGCCTGCCCAAAGTCCTGATCTCAACCCCATTGAACATCTCTGGAGCTGTCTTGATAAGCTTATTGATAACAAGAGGGCCGGTATCAAAAATATCGATGAGCTCAAGACAGCTTTAGAAGAAGCTTGGGGAAATATCCACGTTGATCTTGCCGAACGTTTAGTTGACTCAATGAAGGATCGCTACCAGGCAGTTATTGATGCCAAAGGTGGCCCAACAAAATATTAAATAAAAACTTATATATATATATATTACTATAGACAATATGTTAAACTAACTTTGTGTTGAATTTGAAGTCATTAGTATGTGTTTTGAGATCGTAACATTTATATCCGTAAAGCATGCTTTTTTTCAGGATTTCAAAAAATGAAAATCGTATACTTTCTAATGTTGTGTGACTGTATAGTTACTGCCTAAGTACATTCCTTCATAGCAATAGAATCTATACCCTAAAAGCTTTGTGCTTCATCCTTGGGAGATAGATAACTATGCTCAGTAGTATACCCTAGATATGATTGACAGTATAGAAGACCACCTAAGACTGACTTGAAAGGAGTCTTTACTTGCCTAATAACAATACAATGAGTGCCTTGTGGAATACAATGAGCTCAAGCCCAGATGAAGACACTGCTTACCTTTTTATCACTAGAATAGTCCTTGTTAGTGTCTATGACCTCTTTCTATTGTTCTAATCTATTAATAATGGCACATTACCTTTCTAAGATATGTTCATCTTGACGAGTACTTAGGCATCAAGTTGTATGGGCAGTGTGGGAAATAACAAAAATATTGGATTATCAAAAATAATAATATTTCATCTATTATTCTGGTAATTTACTACACCATAGCCTCCAATCATAAAATTCACAAGTCAAAATTCATAAGTCAAATTTACAACAAAGCAATACACGACCGTCACCAAAAAATCCGCACACACACCATGATTGAGAAAACAACGCCATGGAATGGCATTAATAAAAATGTTACTGGCCCGAGGCCATTTATTCATCACCCTAAAAAGGCGCTTCATATCTTCACGGCTCCTGGCTGTGAGTCTCTTCGCCATGTGGACCCTGTCACCTCAGCATGGGCTTGTACAGTGAACCTGTCAAGCGTTGTGTTCAACTTTGGCAAGAATGCCAAGTCCCAGGAGCTTGTCTCTGTTTTGACAGCTCAGTTAGGAAGGGTGGTCGCTGTCACCACTCGTCACAACCGTACCAAGGACCTCATCGCGGAGATTCTCTTTGAAAAGCCTGAGGTTTGCCTGAAGGCAACTTCTGAAGGTGTATCCTTCAACAACTCTCGGGCGGTTGCCTCTGCTGGGTTCGACTCAGAGGTCAACCTTTACAACATCCCTGTCTGCTTTCCCGGCAAGGACCTTCTGGCCCTTGTTCTGGAGGCCTTCCAGCCTTTTGGCAAAGTGGTGCACCTTCGGGCATACCATGACAAATACCAGACCTTCCACAGTGAAGCTTCTGTCTTTTTGGATGTCTCTGCTGTAGAGGATCCTTGCCCCCTGTGTCATTTTCTTCACCTTGGTGGGATATTCAACATATCAGTTGAGATCCATGCCAAGGGTCTCCCTCCCTACTACTGGTACTGCCGCCAGGAAGGGCACTTGAAGAAGGACTGCCCTCGTTGTCCTTCCTCAGTCCCAACATTTGTTCTTGGTGACTTCAATGCCAACCTCCACCAACGCACAGCCTTTACTGGTGAATGGCTAGTGTATCAGCAACAACATTTTCTTGACACCATCACGGCACCACTCTCAGCACTACTACCCACCTTCCACAGCAGCTGTTCTTGGACGTGCATTGATTACATCTTTCAACCCACCACCATTGTCACTTCTGCACCAGAAGTTCTTTTTGTCAACCCAAGTTGGACTGACCATAGTCTGCTTGTAGTTTCAATTCTTTTGTCTCGTCCCTCTAGACCTGGTGTCTGGAGATTTAACACAGTGTACCTGGATCACAATGAGTTTGAGGATTTGTTGGTGGATCTGCTGGATCGTGCCTCTTCTCTTCTTCCTGTCGATGTCTCTGCTGTTTGTCGCTGGGATTTGCTCAAGCAAGCCATCAGGCATCTTTACTTGGCCTATGCCAAGAAGTATCAACGTCACTGTCGGTCAGTGGTGCGTCAGCTCAACCGTACTCGCACCCAACTTCTTTCTTCGTCGCCCTCTCTGGATCTTTCTAGTGTTGAGGCTGACCTTGCCAATCTGCAGCAGACCCGAACCGCTAATCTTGCCCAGTGTGCTGGTGTTAAGTGGTGTGAACAGGGCGAACAGTCCAATACCTACTTTTATAGGACCATCAAACAAAGAACGACTGCAAAGTCCATTACCTCGCCTTGGGATCCTTTTTCTGGTGACCTTTTTTCCTCGATGGCAGACATGCTTGGACATGCACGCCAGTTTTACCAAGACCTGTACACTGCGGACCCCATTGACTTTGTCTCTGGTGAGTCTTTGCTCAACAACGTTCCTTCTTCTGCTCTTTTGTCTGCTTCTTCTGCCTCTCTGCTTGACAAGATTACTTTTGAAGAGATTACACTTATTTTGAACGATACACCCAGTAACTCGAGCCCTGGTTTGGATGGACTTCCCTATCCCTTGTGGAGAAGGTTGTTCAGACATTCCTTTGTGCAAGATTTGGCTCAACAGGTGTATCAGGATGCTTTGTTTAGTGTTTTTCCTTCCTCTTGGTTGGAAACGGTGTTGGTACTTTTACCAAAGGCTGGTGAGCCTTCTCTTTTGAAGAATTGGCGTCCCATTTTACTTATCAACTGTGATGCTAAGATCTTCACCAAGATCATCACTTCTAGACTTCGTTTCTGCCTTGGCCCTCTGATTACACCCTATCAAATGGGTTTCATGGCCAATCGATTTATAGCTGATAATGGTTTGCTAACGCGCCTTATCATGCAACATGCCCAACTGGCAAAAGATTCTGGTGTTGCTCTCTTGCTGGACCAAGAGAAGGTGTACAATTGGGTACATCCAGGGTATCTTCGTTTGGTGCTCTCTCGTTTTGGTTTTTCTGTGGTCTTTGTGGACACTATCTGTTTGTTGTTCTTCTCTACCAAAATTCACGTCAATGTGAATGGCTTTGTGTCCTCCCCGTTCCTCCAGGGTCGTGGGCTGCGACAAGGAGATCCACTTTCTCCTCTTCTTTTCAACCTTGCTTTTGAGCCATTGCTCCGCATCATTCTTGCTTCTTCTCTTCGAGGCTTCTGTTTTGGTGTTTCTCCGTTGTTGTCCGCAGTTGTTCCTCTGGTTCCGCCTCATCCTCTGAAGTTGTTGGCTTATGCTGATGATCTTCTGGTGTTCCTTTCTTGTCCTGTCAAGCTCGCTTCTCTTCTTGAGATTCTCTCAGTGTTTGGCCTGGCATCCAATGCTTGGGTCAACCTCAGCAAGACCGTCGCGGTTGCTCTTTCAAGGCACTTCGTTCCTGACTGGGGTCCTGTGCTGGATGCCTCTGATATATCATGTCGCCATGATAGTCATGCAGTCCATGCTGTTCGTTATCTTGGTTTCCCTCTGTCGTCCCACCCAACCCAGTTGGATTACTTCCATTTGGCTCTTCTGGAGAGGTTGGAGAAGCAATGTAACATCATGTCACAGCGCCACCTCTCTGCTCGTGGTAAGAGCCTTGTGGCTAATTCCTTGCTTCTCAGCACCCTCTGGCACATCTTGTATGTGATCCCTGCCCTCAACTCTATTTTCTCTGCTTTCCGTGGGCTTGTTCGTAAATAACTTAACCTTGGTTTCGGTAGTCCTGGATGGGATCTGTTGTGCCAACCTCGTAGGTGTGGTGGCATTGGTTTGTTAGATCCTGCCAGTCAGCAAAAGGCTCTCCAATTACGTTGGATCCTTCTTTTATTAACAGACTTTTCTTCTACTACTTCTACTACTTCTTCCTTTGTACTTAGCTACTTAGACTTTCTTCTTTCTCTGCACTTCCAAGCACCTTCTGCCTCTGTCGCTCTTCTGTTTCCCTGCCATGTGTGCAACTGTCCGTCTTCTCTGCGCCCGATTCATCGTGGTTGCTCTTCTTTGCCTGTCTCCTCTCCCAATGCATGTTGGTATGGATGCTCCTACCCTGCTAACCTTGCCTCTGTCTACTGTTTGGGGTTTTTTTCCTCCTTTTGTTGCACCCAAGCTCAACTTTGCCAAGGTGTTTGTTTTCCACGCTTTTGAGATTGATAGCTTTGGCCGTCTATGCCGGAAGCAGACACCACAATTGGGTTTTGCGAAGTACCGCATCCTCTCTTTTTTCCGCGCTCTGGACTCTGGGCAAATTGTGCTCTGGCCGTGGTTCTTGTCTGGCCTTGTGCTGGCATCTCCTATTGTTCCTCCACCCACTGGCTTTTCTTCTCTTTTGGAGATCATCCAGATCAACAAACAAAGTCTGGCCGAGGTCCGCACCTCTTCTCTTCGCCGCCACTTGCTGCCTCCTTTGTCTTCTTCTTCGCCTCCTCCTGTGGTCTGGAAACACTTTTGGCATCTTCGGATACCACACAACACCCGCACTGTTTGATGGAAAGCTCTCTGGGGTCGTTTGCCCACTCGCAGTAGAATGCACCGCATCCTGCCTGTCCAATTTCTTTCTCCTCTTTGCTCATTCTGTTCCGCTTTGGTGGAAGACCAAGATCATTCTCTGTTTCTCTGTTCTGGGAAGAGGCGTGTGTGGAGTGTCGTTCTTTCTTGTTGGTGTCCTTCTTGGCGTCTTAAGGATGTCCAATCTTTGCTGTCTTCTTGCTGTCCTCCCTCTCTGCCAGACGCCGACCTTGGTGTTCTGGTAGTGGTCGCCACAGTGCAGGCAATTTGGCATGCCCACTGGGCTTTTATCTTTGACTCTGCTCCTTTCCTTCCTGGTGTTGTGGCAATTAAGGCTTCTTCTTCGGTGGTGGATCTTCAGTCTATGGTGTCTTGAAGTGTTTTTCTTTATTCTTTTTCTTTCTTTCTTTTCTTTCTTTTATATGTATTATTCACTTTAGCTAGTTTCCTTCTTCCTTCCCGTTTGTCCGGTTCACGTGACCTTTATCATTTTTAAAGTGCCGCACATCATAACGTGTTGGCCCAGTCATTAAAGAATACAAAAAAAAACTGTATTTGCCTTAGGCCTAAAGTCCAGTATTAGAAACAATAGTTTGTTATCATTGAGCACCACTGTTAATACCAGTTACAATAACATGGTTACTGAAGTGATTATAAATATTGAGTCGATGAATGGCTATACTGTTCTTAATATAGTTGTATTTGGTTCTATTTTATGGACAATAATTAGAGTTAATTTCGTGTCAGTCCTATAATAAACATCTTTCAAGTAGTGCTATGCTGCAAATAGTGTGGGCTTAAGGATAACACATTATGTTAAGAGAAGAATATCAGTGACTGAGTTGTAATTTTGGGGTGATTCTTGTTTTATTTCTTATCTTTACAGCTAATTCTATACTTTTTAATTGCAGAGTCAATAGATATTGCTAAAATAGGCAAGTAGAGTTTGAAATAGTTTATTTAGACAGCGAAAAACATTTCCAAACACATTAGCCAATCATAAGAATACTGCAGTTTTATTCTCAGGATAATTCCTTATATATCCCAAAAATCTCCTGGTGTGTACTAATTATATAATTGCCTTTTATATTTGACATTGTATTTTTTCAATGATTTTCAATTTTTGACACCGAAGAATTACAAAGGTACTTAATTTTGGCTCAATTAGGGCAAGCTATTGCTTAATTTGTTAATCTGGGCGGATATTATAAGTATTGGCCAATGATTGGCTGATTAATGATTGAATATACGATAATCTCTTTATATATCAAAAAAAAAATCTTCCGGTGTGAAGATAATGCACGAAGCAAGAAGAGGGGGGAGTTTAGCAATCATTTTGTATATTCTTATATGTATCAATAGAACATACATCCACATATATAGGTAAAAACAGAATCAATAACATGTTACAACCAATGGACTATCTCATTTTGCAGATCTTAATGTTTATCATTATGATCACCAAATAAACCTTAATATTTAACTCATATCTATGTCTATGTCTATGTCTATGTACATATAGTTGTAGTTATATCTGTTTATATTAATGTTTATGTTTATGTTTATGTTTATATGTCTGTGTCTGTATCTGCATCTGTATCTGTTGCTACTATGACTATGATTATGACCATTTTCATTTCTAAATTGGCTTATACTAAAAAAAAAATTGTATTAGCATTCATATTTTCATATTCCTTTTAGTATTTGATATTCTACTTGACCATGGCTATCCAATATAACATATTAGTAAAATCATTACTGGATGGCTTAGTTTTTGTAATCAATATTACCTTGAATCCACTGTCTATCTGTGAATGCGGAGACTTTTGCGGTAGGACGATAGTTGAACTTGGGTTTGGTTGGCTCACCTGTAAAGCACATGTTGTTGAATAACAAGTACGTCTGTGCATATCTGTACTACATAAAAATAACCCCAAGACATTTGACCCACGGTGGAAAAGATGGTATGTAGAGGACTAAAGTACCCAAGTCCTAATGACCGATTAACATACAAATAATTATGCCTCAAGTCAATCTGGGTAAAGCAAAAACTATAAATTAGCCCTCCCAGAACAAGCAATAACTCAGAGCTCGTTAACTAAAGGAGTGTAAAATAAATAGTCAACCTTAATCTACAAGGCCAATAATTTAATATTTTATCTCCTGTTTTAAGTGAGGTAATGTCTCATTGGTTACCTTGTGCTTTGTAGTGCGAATGTATTTGGTTTACTTCATAAATAATAATCAAGAGAAGAAAAGAATTTAGTCACTGCTAACACTATGTATGCTTGATAATATAAACGAACACCAAAATTGCAGTATGTCTTTATCACTTGCTGATATATCTTACTCATATAGAGCAGATAACTAAAAATGGAAATATATTTATATCTATATATCTATAAACTGTAAAATATAACATTATTTTATAGACTAAGATTGTTTATAATATAAAGAATATTTTTCACTATTTCTTTTTCATTCACTCTCATTTCTTTCCCTTTTTTTTCTTTTGCATTTTCATATATCTTTTTACTACAATTGAAATAAATCAAAATTGTTTATATTCAGCCAACTGTGATTTATTTTCCAAGGTTGAACATATCTACTTGTAGAAATAAGGGGTAGGATGGTATTTCAAAATAGCTTTGAACCGCACTATGGGTTAATTCAACTCTATCCAATGACTCAGCCTATAGCATGTCAATAATCTTTATATTCTTTCTTTGGTGTCATATCTCGAGGAATATCTTATTTTTAAGATTATCTTTCTTTCTGACTTGTATACACGTCTTTATTGTTTTTCACATGGCAAATAAAAGTATTTAATTGTCCAGAGTTACAAGCAAATTGATATACTTGTGTCTATTCGTGTATCCTGTTATCATAGTCACGCAGAGTCCAACATGTTTTGCTGTTTGTCTGCCTTTTTTGCTTTGTGTATTGCAGAAAATTTTGCTACTTCCCACTCTTCTTTTCCTCGTTTCATTTTCTTTTTTCTTTTCCTTTTTTCTTCTTTATTTTTATGAGTGAGGTATTTTTTGGTTTTTTTTTCGCTTTGTTCATTTTTTCTTCTATTTCTATATCTAGCTCACCGCTAATTTAGAAACCTTTTATGCACACACTATAAGTAATCCTAGAAACTTTCTTATGTGTCTATAAAATAGAAATGAATAATACTAGTCACCTTGGTCTGCCAGAAATACAAACAACAATGGCTACAATAGTCAGTAATGATTATATTAATTCTCATATTACACACCCACACCCATCTCATTCTTTTCAGCCCTCGACATACAATAACGGTCAATCTACTCAACCTTTCAGTCCTTACTCGCACATATCTCGGCCTAATCACTTATGCTACAACTCAAGCGACACAGATTTATCTACAGAAATTCATTTCTTACATAAACAAAACGAAAAAATTTCTCCTCGTCAAAATCAAAAATATATAGATACACCACAGTGCTTATATGCCTTTCAAGATTCTCCTATGCCTTCAGAGAAAAGAGAATTATCGACAAAATCCTCGGTCTCAGCGCTGAATGAAAGCCAAAATTTACATCAAGGTAAAATTTGTGATAAGTTGTATATTATTTTTGGAGATACACAAAGAAAAGAAGCTTTGGTAACAAGCTATAATACAGAATAATATTTTTGCAAGTATTATGAACTTGGGTTCTCATAACATGATATCTCTTATAATAAATATGGAATCCTTATGCCTTATCATTTTAGGCACAGACCCAGGCACAGGCTTAGACCCACTCTTTTCTCCATTTTATTCTGAGGCTACAGTGTCAACCGATATAAACCCTCATCAGTTCTCAGAGAATGAGATTCAGACTGCATTTAATTATTCCAATCACCCTACTTATAGCACTCATCCATTTCAGAGTATGTACGACAGCAGCGGAATTAAAGAAGAAGCAAGTCCATCTTACTATGGCTGTGATAATGAATCACTGATGGGGCCATGCTTAGATTACATGGCAGGAAATAAGACGTTGCCATTGAACGATCAGGTATTATGTAATACCAGCAGGCACCTCACATGGCAACAAAGTAGCAGGAATACTCTAACAAGTAAAAGGAGTGGTACTTCAATACATCCTTATGTAAACCAGACACTATTGAATCCTCTTTCTTCTGATAATCATCCAACATCTCCAACGTCCCTCTCTCAGTATAGCCCAGCGCAAGACTCGAGTACAGACCTATCTAATTTCTCTAGTCATAAAATATTTCCATCTACCAACAGTGCATGGGGTTATACGACTTTAGTCACTAGAATTCCACCACTAACCTCTGTTCCATCAACCTCAAAACATTCTTTAAACACAGTCAACACGCCAATCCTTTCAACTCTTTCTTCGGTATCAACATGGGACACTAACTCTACTGTTGTAAACTCAGGACATATAAACTCATCAGGAAATTCTGTTGACCATGAAAAAGACACGATGCACCTATCACATGAGTTGTCTCCAACTATGAAACAAATTAAAAAACTTAAAGGCACCACTCTTGAAACAGAATCAAATGAATGCAATTCAACCAGAGATATTTACTCTTCTAGCATACCCCGCCAGCAATATGCACGCTACAAGGATGACAGTTATAAGCCAGAGTGGGTTCGCTACACTGGTCATATGAAAGAAGGCTATTGTGATTTATGCAAGCCTGGAAAATGGCTACAGCTTAAGAACAGTGCCTATTGGTAAGTTTATAATTGTAATATGGCAGTAATTGCTTTGAATATGTGTGTCCTATTCAAACAAACAAAACGAGAAAGAAACTTTATTAAAACTAATGGTGTCATAAAACAGGTATCATAAACAGTTTTTTCACGGTATATCTTCTGTTTCAAGGAAACCGTTTGTGGAACCACTTAAGCAGAGAAGAAATAGTAATGGTATGATCGAGGGCTTATGCCATCAATGCAACAGCTATGTTCCGATCTCAAGCCGAAAAAGGAAAAACAATCTGCTGTGGTACAGACACGCCCATAAGGTAGGCATATTGCTTCGATGTTAGTATCTTGCTTTGGCCATTTATTTCAAAAGAAAAAGAAAAAGAAAAATACATAATGTTTATGAAAGTGAAATACTTATGATTTTTTATAGTGCCATGTCTATACAAAATCACCTCATACCCCCAAGCAGTAAAAGTCTATCCCCAAGTATATCCTCTCATTCAGTATCTATGCAAACCAATAACGACAGTAATATGCACGATATTGCATACAATAATATTCCAATTCTATGAAAATGTATTTTGTGTTTTTTAAAAAAGAAAAAAGAAAAAGAAAAAGAAAAAAAGATAGATAGATAGATAGAAACAGTATGCTGTTGCATGCGGTCTGACTTATGACATACTCTATGACTTTAAGTAAATGTGCAAGTGTAATAAATGATGTATTTTATATTTTAACAATAGTAAATGAGAAAGATAGTAGTAATTTATCTGTCATAGGGCCACATTTCTTCTCATTTGTTTATATTAAATAATCACTTATCAGTTAGTCATAAAGTTTTGAGTTTATTTATTATTCCTGGTTATTTGAGAATGAGATTTTTATCGTGTTCCTTTTTTCCTTTAAAAAATTTAAGTCAAAACAAATTGAAACACATTAAAATTTTATTTAAAGTTTTTATATCTTCGTATCATATCCTAAGCCGTTTAAGACTATTTTATTTTCAGTATAAATTATTTTCAGTAGGTCTTATATATATTCCTTCTTTACCGCTGATATTGACTAAACAATTTTTCAAATATGCCTAAGCTTATGCTTATACGTGTGATATACTTCTTTTCGCATCTATAAAAAAGGTCTCATTTGATAAATATTTTTTGAGTTATTTATATCAATAGGTATCACTTATAGTATGAAATACCTAATATATATTCTATGTTACTATATTTTGAGTTTAGTGGGTGTAAGATACTCATTTGTATTTGAATTGATTAGATACTTAATGAGATTAAACAAATATAAAACCGTGTATTACTAAGGTAGAAAGATTTTTTTTTAAAAAAAAAAGTTTTCTGAGAGAAAAACTTACTATTTGACACACTCTATACCTTTATACCTTTATATCGTCTCATGGTTTCAATAATACATACATGTTAATTATTTGGAATTGTATTTCTCTATAAGCATATTAGATCTCTATATGATTTATAGTCAAGAACAGGTCTCAAGTATATATATATATACTACACGTGTTACCACTAAACACTATAGGAAGAAAAAGATGATGATCTGGAGTCCCACTGAATCAATTTCCCATAGCGTATGACATTCGTGGTAGGTTAGCAATTGTATTACAAACACTTAAAGCAAATAAAATAGTTGCTTTTATTGGATATTATTATTTATACTCTTAAGATCAAGATATAGTATACGCAGGAAGAGAAAATTAATACTAGTAATAATAGGGACTGAAGTTTTATATGTATATCTTGAGTTATGTCTTTCCTTCTATCATTTATTACCAAAAAGGAATACTGGCTAGTATAAACGAAATAAAAAGAATTGATTTATTACAGTCTATGTTTCCTGCAATTCAATATGTTAATATAGGTGAATATATAGATATTTCTTGTATAACCTTATACCATACACTAAACTAGTTTGACATACAGTAGAACTTCTGTTTGTATTCGATCAATTCCTTTGGTCCGGATTAAAAACAAAGTTAATAAGCTAATGTAGCATGAACACACCAACTGAGATACTGTTTATTATCGTTTTTTTTTTAAAATAGAAAAAATAATAGAAAAAATAATAATACAATATTAGGACTAGATCAAGGCGGTTTCATTTAAAACTGGTAAAGCAAATTTATACATGTCTATCAGACTATATGTATTTTTAATCAATAGCTGCTTATCTTTAATGTAAAGAAATTATGGTAGTTATTAATATTATTAATTCGTTGAGTAAATGAATAAATTTACATTTGTTTCCGGACCTACCATTGTCTCCAGATACTCTAAGAGAATATGCTAGAAATATTTATAACATGTTTCCTACGCCAGGGATGACAAATCCAAGATCAATTGAGTTGTAACGTATCATATAAACACAAGACACATTGTATGCTATAACAAAAAAAAACTTGGTGATGCATTAATTGCATCGCATTAATTGATACTTGTTGTTGGATGCTCAATACTATTAATTCTTAAATGTAAAATAAAGTTAAACTGTATTTGGAAACAATTTCACCAAACAATCAGAAAACGTTTTATATAAAAACATTGATTAAATTTGTGATTTATGTTCTTATATTCTATAAAGCACATATTTAGATAGCATCTATATTTAGATATTATATAAAACGTTAAGAAAAGCTCCGGAATTTCGATATTGTTTCCACAAAATAAGTATTGCTCATGGCTACACGAATAAATTTATCTTTTGTTGATGATGCGGGTATTGATTTATCCCAGGATTCTCATAGAATCAGTAAAAGAGCAGCTTATCTACTCATAAAATATACTATAGATAATACGAAAAGAAAGGCCAAGATTATATTATATTAATTATTAAAACATAACTTACAGTAATCTGAGTTATTGGCTGATAATTTATAGATAGGTCAACTTTATGTTCATCTGATCAAATGTCTTTTAACGTAAGTCTGGTAATATAGCAAACAATACAATTCGGAATGAGTTCCTTTTTTCTTTTTATTTACCATTTGTGTATGATGGAACTCAATAATATGCTAACTAAAAGGAGTTTTACGATTCAATACACAAACATGCTTGCACGTACAAACTGAAAAAAAGTTCCACTTACTTTACCAGTCATTGCAGTGAGAGTTATTATTAGTAGTTCTCAAAGTGAAAAATGAAAAAAAAAAGCAATTACTAAAGTGACTGCCCTACTTTCAATATTTACTGGTCTGTATGTAACTGACGCGTTTCCTTGCACAACTAGAGTTCAAAAAGTAAGTCTCGGACTATTAAAAGTATACTTTGTCTATATTCTGATGCTGATATACTGCGGCTAATCATTGCCAAAGCTGTATAGAGATAAAGTGTCACTGTCCTTATGAATTTTTTTGATTTCAGAGTATTCAAACCAACTTTAAAAGATATAATGACACACATTTCTATAGTAAAAGTTAACATAATCTAATAGACATCAAATGCTATATTACTCTAGTATATTATAGGGTCATAAGATTACTTAAAGAGGGAGCACAAGAAAATAAAGTTCTTGATATGAAGATGTATCTAAGCATGGATGCACTTATATTTATACGCGTATTTAAAAATATGTAGACAATTCAAGTATGATACACCACAAAATCAGTGACTTATCTGACTTGTGCGTTTCCTGTAAAGCCCCCGCTTAGGCCTTTGTAACCTAGGTCGTGCCTCATCCCAAGGACCATGAATTTCACTAGAAGATAAGCTTAATATGAGTAAAGAAATAAAATTTTATGATGTGTTGTTTTGTTTTGTCAGACACTGTTCCCCTGATACATACTTTTTATACTTTTGGATAAATATGAGCCAATATGGACACACAAAGGTCAGAAAACAGAATCCAAGTATATATAGAAAAAGAACTGCTTTCGAGATGCGGACAAAAAAGAGGGTACACATAAGAAACATTATAATGGTAAGAGCACATTGTGCTATAGAGTCAGTTCCCTAGTGACACATCAAATTGTTATTTGTATCATAAATGCATGGATTCATTACCTGTAGGCATCGGCGAAATATCGGAAAAAGAGCAAACCATTCAACTGCAAAAGATAGTAAACTAAAAACGTCAATGTTTGTGTCTAAACGAGATGCAAGCAAAACAGACGCAAAGATGGCAGCATTTGTTGATAAAGACCTAAATACTTATTAGAAAGAGTCTGGGTTTACTATAACTCTATCTTGCAATCACATACATCTTATGTCCATTAGTTTTATGTAGACTTACTTTACTTTTGTTCGACTTGTTGATACATAGTCATGAAATGTAACATTTGCTAAGAAGCAGCATACAGTAAGTGCCCAGATCGTATCATGGCTTATCTGACTCGTTAATGTTTTTAAAATAGGAGAAAGCCCCAACAAAGTAAAAAAGAAAAATATGGCACTTCTGGCCACACGTTTATCTAGAATTCATTTAAGTTGGTGGTGGGATATGTATATTTAAATATATTTTTATAGTAAATACATACGCTTAAGTTCATAATTTCTCGTTCTTAACATGATAAATCCCCAAAGCACATAACCAGTAGCTGTTAGTAAAGTTCCAGTCCAAATGAGATGACTGGCTGATAGCGCATGGGCCTTCAAATCAATGAATATAGCAACGAAGATCACAACACTACTTATATGCTGAGTAACTACGCCTGATGCTTGGACCATTGTCCAGTAGTCATATGTTCTCATATTGACTTTTTAGAAAGGACACAGTGCATATGAGGTTGCGATGAAAGCATGAGCTCATTCATACCATTTTTCTGTAACTCATCCAAAAATGTACTATCAAAGTAGTTATCAGGATAGTTCTGTTTTACCCATAATAGTTTACGCCAAGGAGGGTTGTTTGGGGTGTATTGGTTTATAGAACCTTTGAACTGATGCGATGGAGGAGTAAACATGAGCTATTATTTCTTATAACGTCTCTTCTATCTAGCCAGAATTTTCAGTGTATTTCCAAGTCACGGTCATTTGCATTCTGTACCATATTAGTTAAGAAGCAGTGTGAATTGAGTAAATCTGTAATATTAATACTAAGCAGTATTATAAAATAGATATGAATAAATCCTAAAATAAAATAAAATAAAGAACTATAGATCTCTATTTATTTTATATGCTACACTTGGGTTATAAAGAAAAGAGATTGTTAATCAGATTGTTCATTGGAATATCTACTGGACTTAGGTGTTACAACAATAAGAGCACCTTATTTGTATTTGCCGTGTTAGTTTTTCTATTCATTAAGTACTATTTATACCTATTTAAGAAATGCATCATGAATATGGAAAGAATTAACAAAAATTGGTAGTAAATACACTTTTTCCAAAAATAATTAGTACAGTTTCTAGCCTCTATTATTATTTTTAATATGTATCGGATAATCACAAATGTAGACTTATGAGAGAAACTTTTAGATAAAGCAATTGCGAGTAGAATGTCTGATAAACATAATAATATGATTATTAGTGCCTTGAAAAGTTTTTGTCGTTACTTTGCTTCGAAATTTGATGTGTCTTAATAAAAAAAAATCCTATTTAAAATTGGTACAGATTTTACCAAAAAATAATAAGCACTCAAAAAATTTAAAAAGTGTATGACTACACACCCAAAAATAATTGGGATATATAAAGAAATAACCTGAGAATAAAACTGCAATATTATTATGATTGGCTAATGTGTTTGAAAAGGCTTTTCGCTACGTAAATAAACTATTTCAAACTCTACTTGCTTATTCTAGCAATGACGATTGACTTTGCAATTTAAATGCTATAGAGTTGGATATAAGAGGAAGAAATAGAACAAGAATCGCCCCTAAATTGAAACTCAGTCAATGAATTTATTGTTTAACATAATATGTTATCCATAAGCCCACAGTATTTGCAGTATGACACTGCTTAAGAAAGATGTATTATAGAACACACTCAATTAACTCTAGTGGTCATTGTCCATAAAATAGGACTAAGTTTACTTACATTGAGAACCGTATATCCATTCATTGACTCAATATTCATCATCACCTCAACTGTCTCATTGTAACTGGTATTAACAATAGTACTTAATGATAACAAAGTATTGGTTCTAATGCTGTCCTTTAGGTCCAAGGCAAATAGAGTGTGAATTGTTTGACTTGTGAATTTTATGAGTGGAGGCTAGTGTATACATCACCAGAATAGAGAAAGAAAAACTATTATTATTGATAATCTCTTCCTTTTGTTAATTCCCACACTGCACATACAACTTAACACCCAAGTACTTGTCAAGATCAGCATAACTGAGCAAAGTAATGTTCTATTATTAACAAAGAGAAACAATAGAAGGAGGCCATAGACACTAACAAGGACTATTCTAGTGATAAAAAGGTAAGCAGTGTCTTCATCTGGGCTTGAGCTCATTGTAATCCACAAGACACTCATTGTATTGTTATTAGGCAAGTAAAGACTCCTTTCAAGTCAGTCTTAGGTGGTCTTCTATACTGTCAATCATATCTAGGGTATACTACTGAGCATAGTTATCTATCTCCCAAGGATGAAGCACAAAGCTTTTAGGGTATAGATTCTATTGCTATGAAGGAATGTACTTAGGGAGCAGTGTCGTGATGTCACTTTTCTTTTACGGATAGTGTCATCTTTAGTGAAGAAACCAACTGGAAATAGAAAGGTGAACAGTTGGAATCAGACCAAAAGATAGCTCGTTTTTAAGATGTAGTAGCTATATTATAGTTAGCAGAAGTGGTGCTTAGAAAATAGTATAAAAGTATTGAATTGAATGAATAAAGACCAGAGTTCTACTACACGTTTAACTGTCCGGATTCCCTTTGATACCTAAGATCAAAGACGACAATAGCTATAGTAATGATATATCATTAACTATAATATTATAAAAAAAACAATTTTATTCATAAACAACATATTCTATTGGTAATACAATTTGATATTGAAGTATTCTACAAATGGAAACAAATATTTGGATATCGATAAACCTTTTGATTTTAATCATTGTTCCATAAAAAGGAACCTTTTTATTGTGACGTAAAAGGAAGAAGATATCAGCGCTTAAAAGCCAGAAAGTCATTGAGTGTGTAGCTACAGTCAGACTCAATTGAATTTAATACTTGCCTAAATTTTAATAAAATAATACTTATTTTTTTGCATAAAACTCTTATTCTTTCCAAATATTATTAAACCAATACTATATTTCAGATACATTTTCAGAAACCCAAAATTGTGGCGAATATGATAAAGCAGAAAATAAGAAGCTATTGGGCATTTATTAACTGTTGAAGTCTGGATTAAAATTGACTGTCACTTCAAACGTAGTTGAGATGAAAAATCCCACAGTTCAAAATGTTATCAGAAACATCAAAGAACATGGGTCACCATTGCGTTTAAAAAGTCATGGGAAACATAAAAAAAAAGTCATGGGAAACATAAAAAAAAAGTCATGGGAAACATAAAAAAAAGTCAATGAGAGGGATCTCAGACACCCGGAAAAGGTCATTAGAAAGGACCCATTTGCCTCATATAATCAGCTGAAATTGGAAATGTTGAAGATTCAGGTTGATGGCGGGGGGGGGTCATGCTTTGGAGCTGTTTTTGGACGGGTGGGTTTGGCCCATTAGTCTTTGTTGATGGCACTGTAAACTAAGACAAATATATCAAAATTTTAGCTAGTGAGCTCGATCCTTGGTATATCGACTTGCATCAGAAAGATAACAGCGAGTCTCTGTTACAAGAAGAGGGTGCTAGCTGTCATACTGGGGCTTATGCCAGATAGTGAAAAGAGACACATCAGATTAAGGGCTTTGATAACTAGCCTACACAAATCTCTGAATTGAACCCAATTGAACACGTCTGACACGCCTTGGAAATATGAATTGATGAAAGAAGGGTATCTATTATCAATGTAGAAATTAGTGTTGAATTTGCACAACAATAAATTCAAAGTATGACGGACAGATGCCAGGTTGCCATTGATGCCAAAGGAGGCCATACAAAATATTAATCGTATTATAATTTTTCTATTCTCGATAAATAAAGATGCTAGGCTTTGGTGTGCTAAGGTCTTGAGGTTCTAGATCAAATGTGGAGTGTTTTATTTAATATTGAACATAGCCTAAATATTTCGTCCTGAAATTTATTTTCAAAAGTATTAAATTCAATTGGGTGTGACTGTAAAATAAATGATATTTTCATACTCCGACATTCTTTCTTTTGCATATAATACTTTATTATATCTATGAGTTTATGAGTTCCTTAGATATTATTACAAACATTTCATAGATCAAACAAAAGGATTCTTTTAGCAGTTGGTTTGGCCACCCTTGGTCTTTATCATAGATTGGTACTTTATTTTATGCTGACAATGAAGGTACTGCTGATGTCTTTGAATAGTATTCTTTATTCCAGTATCAGGTCGGCCTTCAGCCGCTGTTTGCTAATATAAATCTCTCAGTTATTGTATATGGGCCTGCTCAAACAAGCTCAACTTGCTAAATTAGATATAAATTTGGGATTTGAGCTGGTCAGCTGAATAGAACTTCTATACTATGTTGTTATTTTCATCACTCTTTCATCATTTATATATATATGTTAGACTAATTAACTTGACGGCATTTGACTTAATGGTTTAGACGAGTGAAAGCAATAATTAAAGTAATATATATTCTTTAAGACGTCCGTGTGCTAATCGGAGTCTGTATACTATCTTGTTTATGCACATACACTTAATATTCATACTACCAAAGCTGCCCTATAACATGTTATCAACCCCATTCAGCTTCTTGGTGAGGCTTAGTTACTTTTTTAAAGGACATATTTAATTTTATTTACTTTACTTTACTGCTACCGCCTCTCATAGTCTCATAACAAGTCATTCGACGAGACAATAGAATATCACTGCCAAACAGTCCAATGAAAGTACTCATAAACCCAGTAAAGTCGTACTTTTATTTATCTCTTTTAAAGAATATTTGCTAATGTAATTGGATGATTAGAAGTTCTTTCTAAAATACAACAGTTCAGTATAGTTATAGAGACATACTCTACTATGATTCTGACAAGTCTTGTCTGGGTACAATAGATATTATACCCTTTCTCTCTTACAATTGCTTTAATATCTTTCTTATCAAGACTCATCTTTTTTCTGATTTCAAATAAGCCAATATTATAATAATGCTTCAATTTTTTAGCCCACGCTGAAGCCTGTCATGTTTAGTCTTCAACAAATGCTAATCTAAGACCCTGTGTTTTCAATGGACCCATTAACAATGAATAGTAAAGTCACGATGATTTCATTTTATTTATTTATATAAATAGGCTTGGCGAATATGTTCTTAATAGATAAGATACATTAGACATCAAGGAATAAAGGCTTTAATGAGAAGTAATTTCAGTTATATATTCATAATTATTAACTAAAAGAATAATTCTGTGATTGAATAGCCACATTACTTTCTGTAAGCTAAAGTGATCAGGAAAATGTATTCGATACTTTAAAATTCCAATATATTTTTATACCAAAAATAACATACACTATTATTTTCTCTTTTCATAAAACTACTTTTTTTTTATATAACGTCTCAATCATCTAACACGGTAAACATTTTTCTAAGAATCCAGATATGTATGGGAAATATACCAGCCTCGAGACTCGTTTATTTATTTTCCATGAGGTGCTGAACAACAACAACACCCTGGCCGAGACATCTCAAATGTTCAACGTCCCTGCTTCTATTTTAGGAGATATTGTAAAGCACTTTAAGGAGATGGGTTTGGTGGTAAATTATCCCAAGAGTTATAACAAGAGAATGTTGGACTACACGGCCCTCGAATAGTTGAAGGTAACTGTTGTGGGTAATCCCCAACAGACTGAGGAAGCCATCATGGCAGACATGACCATCAAGGTCTCAAAAAAGACTTTGAAGTACCTCGATGATATGGACTTTCATTCATTCAGTCCGGTAGTCAAGCCTCTCTTCACCAAGAAAAATATGGAGGTAAGACTCCAGTAGGCCTGTCTGAAGAAGATTATCAGAAAGGATAGAAGGGTATATTTTTCCAAACAAAATTTGGAGGCTGCCCTGATGCTGGAATGGGGTAAATTATCATAGGCAATAGACACCCTCATTGCCAGTATAGGGCGGAGATACCAGGCAGTGATAGATGCCAAAGACTGGTAGTAGTTACTAAAAAAAACCTCACAATAAGACTACTTTTATGTATTATGAACATTCTTTTATTTATCCATTAAAATTCTTACGTCTTTAATTAATGAATTCATGAAGTTATAACACTATTAAGAAAACTATGGATCTAAAAAGGAAATCTGAATTTAAAACCATCAATTACATTTTTTTGGTCACTACTTTTCTTTAGCATAAAAATTATCAAACAATTTTATGTCAAATCTGCTAAGAAAAAACAGTATAAGACCATAAGTTTTCTTTATCTTTCTTCAACTTTAAACAAAACAAAAACTCATTTTTTTCTTTGGATAGAATAAACTTATGTGATACTGTGAATATATCAGCTGCTTATTTACTTTGCAGTGAAACATTGATTATTAAATTGACATTATCAATTATCAATTATCATTATCATCTTAGGCTCCAGACATGGCTATTAAATAGTTTTACTTTAATACATACCAAACATTATGAATATTATTATATGTATGCATAAGTCAACGTATGCATAAGTCAATGCATGCTATTCATTAATGAAGTACATCACTTGGTTCAGGTTTTTTGGATATTCTTTCCTTGGAGATATGATTGCCTATTCTCATAACTTCTAGAGTAAAAATGATGGGATATCGCCCCTCAATCTCTATTATCCAATCCAGTATATTGTTTATCACTTTTATTTGATTTAATCTCGAAAATGAATTAAGTTAATGTGAATAAAGAAACCATGTGCTTAATCAGATAGAGATATAGATCTTAGCCACATATTTAGACATTTAAATATCTTGATATAGATTTAAATTTAAATTTAAATATTCATATTTGTATATTTCTTGTTTGAAACAATCAACTTTATCATTTGATTATATTTAAAGTGTCATATTTTTAATGATAATGATAATATAAAACATTCAACAAAATATTATTCAGGGACCATAAAGTACGTATATTCTTGTATTAAAAAACAAAACAAAAAAATATATCCGACTTATCATTGTGATATAGAATACACTTGTCAAAGTAGCTACTGATGGCCAACATAAGCTCGCATTTTAAAGATTCGTGTACCACCGCATAAAAACAAACTCCTAAACATACAGCACTGTTTCAGAATAAATGTCAGATACAAAGTATGATATCAGGTTCAGTTTCTTATTATCCTATACATTTACTTTGATATAAGTTCATGTATATTTATTTGGGGAAATGACTACAAATATTTGCTGATGATTCATGATTCTGTCAAATTTAATAGCTGATTATGGCTAGAACTTATAAATATTCTTTCAAAGTTGCAAATCCGTAGACCTTCAATACTCTCTATGGATAAAAAATCCCCGCGGTAGCAAATAAATCTTACTTATGTTATAAGGTTTCGGAAATAATGACTATCAAGATGATTGGTCTTTTCATATAAATTCTAGCCATAATCAGCTATTAAAATTGATAGATTCCTTCACATTATGCAAATGCTAGTTTTGAATAGGAAGCTTTGTGAATTTGTTTTATTGCTTAATCTCATACACAGTTTGATTTAGGTTTGATACACATAATCCGACTCTATCCGTGAATTCAGGAAATACCCTTATATTGCCTCAATTACCTATTTCAACAAAGGTCAATAGTAATACACAGATCTGTGGCTGTAAAAAGGTTTTTTTTAGGTAAAGTATTTTGATTGCCCTCGATGTGAAAACGTGTACGACTCTTCGTCAGTATTTGTCATTTTACTCATGATAGATGTATTATTCGGAAGAAAAGATGATAAGCAATCTTCATAATAGTACACATGCTAAAGGTGACATTCCAAAAAAAAAAAATCAATTAAATTAAATTTCCGACTGGATAAAAGGCCTTTGGCAAAGGATGAAGAGATAGTACATGCTCTGAGCCATGCTTTATTTTCAGATATATAATTTATTTTCTCTCTCTTTCTCTCTAAATCTTTTAAGTTAATCTACTAATTACCTTTATTTTATATATATATCTTGGATTGAAAAATGCTTCTTTTGTCAAAAGATTTTAAATACCAGGGATGGGTATATAACACTTCCTTATTTGCTGTGATAACTTCATGATTATGTGTTGCAATTAATACGATCGATGTTGCCTCCGCCTCAGATTTCGAAATGATATTGTTTCCCATATCTCAAAAATAAAATAAAAAATCTAGTACTAATTTAATGTATCATGGTTAGCTTATAGTTACTACCATTCAAATATATTTGAGTTTAGGTTTTAATTAGCAGAGTTTATGAGAATATTTTTACATATTCCTACCTTGACATCTGAAGCCAAATGTATAGTCGGATTTTTATTCTCACAAAATTTCTGCTTTCATCATGCAACCATACTCAATATACAACGATTGATGAGTTAATGATACTAATTTACTTTGATGAATTTTCCTAACTCATATATCTTTTCTACTTACACATTTTTATATATATATATTCAATGTTTCTAATTATGATTTTGTCAGAGTGTTACTTTTGAATTGTTTATTTGATTTTAAAGAAAGTTAATGTGTTATAATTTTATGTATTAGTCTCTTTGATTTGCCCAATGCGTCTACATTGATGTTTTGTATCCTGACACATGCTGGTGTTGTATGGTTAAATGTCATGTTACACAGGCCTTGTGTCTTGACTGTTAGATCCTATATTAGTGATGGCAATGCTCTCTTGCTTTAGTACTTTGCCATGTTGATCAAATACAAGTGTAAATCTCTCCCAGACTTTTGACCAGTTAAGAGTGGAAAGACTATATGTCGATAGATGCCCCATATATGGTATAGAGTCTCTTAATAATATTATCAGAATCATTTTCTCCATTAGGTTTGTCATTTATCAACATGATGATCTTACTAAAATTTTGGCAATGGCCTGTCTATTTTTTTTCAAGGAAGCAATATTTTCATTTGCTTTGTATAATGAAAAATTCAGATATCGTTGACATTTGTTTAGAATCATTAAACTCGGATTGTTTTGCGTGTGATGCTACCTCAGCAATCGCTGACATTATTTTGTCTTTTAATTTTTCTAGAAAAGATACTGTCAAAGTAATACATTAGGCGAGTTCTTTTCATTCTCAAAAGTTATATTGTCTGCAGTATTAATTTAGGAAAAATCCGGGGTGAAACACTTAGTCCGAAAGCTAGATGTGTAACTGAACACTACGCCTCTGTTCTCGAACATTAGGGATATTTATGAATCTTCGTATCGGCAATACTATATGAGTCCTTGATGTCTATATTATATGTGTAATGTTGTTCTATGTTATTTGTTTTAAAAGCTGGAACATCCCCGTTTTGAAATACTGTACTTACAAAAAAATATTGGTCTAATTGTGTACAGTCTAAGAAAGTTCTCTACGTCCTTAGTTCTTGAATTGTGGAAAGATTAGGCGACTTCTGTCATAAGTGATCGATTTCTGTATAACAATCGCTGTGAAGAATTCTTATACCATATCTATAGCAGATTCTTCTACAGGTATCTTTGATAGTTTGTCTTGTTCTCTAGGATTAGAGAACCTTTGAAACTGTAATCTGTAGCCTTCTCTGATCATTGCCAATGATCAAGCATATTTCTCATACCCTTCCATCTGACTTTGAAGCGCCTCAATTGTCTTCTTGATAACATACTATCTATCAAGATATATTAATCTCTATATTTGAGAAGATTACTCTTAGCACTCTGTCATTGGTTCTGTCTCAAGCTCTGTCCCTAGCTGTTGGACTCGTTGTTGGCTGACTATGTAAAGTTTGTCTGGGTGTACGATTGACCACTACGTTAGTGAAAGTTGCCGCGGTCCCCTCTACGGGGATAGAAATGCCTATTTGTTTAGGAGCTGAACTCCGCAGTATCTATCTCTATTGGTTGAAAACATGATTTTTCTGAGTTGAGGCTATTAGTGTTGTTTGTAATACACTGTCTAAACTTATCATCGCAAAAAAGTTTCACAAAGTCTAGGCTAAAAACAATTTTCTTCTCACAACTTGCTAGAGTCTCCATGTTTTTGGGACTAGTATGAGGCTTGAGAATCTTTGTAGTGACCTCTTTGACTTGTTTTACTGCTTTATAAATATAAATTCAAAGACTATGAAGCATTTTAATTTTTCCATGGATTGTCACAATAAGTATTTGTCCTCCCAGGATTTATTTTATCACAGATAAACTATCTATTCACATAACTATGCTACTGTTCTTGTTTTAAGTCTTGAGTTCTCAGTGATTGTATGGGTAATATTAACGATCTATGAAGTATCCTCTTTCTACTGCTGAGTGTGGTTGACAAAGTTAGAATTTGTGGATTCTGGTGTGATCCATTCTTCATTGTTGTACTTGTGTATTATTTTTTGTACTTCTGGAAAATACATTGTAAGTCGCACGAGATAGAAGATCTAGCTTGCCGTAGATCTCTTCTAGTAATTCTGATCTTTGTACTCTTAGTTCGTGCTCCTAGATTTGAGTTTCTCTGACTCTCCTCGTGACCTCTACAAATGCATTGGCTTGCACTTGTATGAAGAGCTTGTTGATAGTTTTAACTTATCCAATATCATATATAGTATTTTTATCATAATTTTTTTCAAAATATGAGAATTAGAAAGATATAGAGATTAGGCAGAATAAAGAAACAGTTTATCTGAAAATAAAGCGACTCAGAGAGCATACCACCTCGGAATCTCAGGCGGAATAAATAACGGTTGTGTTGAGAACAAACTATTGCTTAATAAGTTAACTCACCCAAAGAAAGAAAAATCTGTTCCAAACAGAATCTGCCAATCATAAAGACAACCATTTTAGTTACGACTCTTTTACCATTCATATAGAAACTTGGATAGTCTATATTAATGAAAAAATAAAGTAGCCTGTTAAAAGTAATGCTATTATTAAAGATCCTCTAGCTTTCCTATTTGCCTATTACAGCTCACTATGACTATAGTTTCAGGACTTCCTAAGATATAAACCTCAAACTGCCAGGAAATAGAGAAGAAAAGTTTCCCAAGCAAAATGAAGACTTTTATTGAAGTCTTAGTACTTTGTATATAAACATTTCATACATCTCTCTTAGCTAAAAAAAAAAAGGCTACCCGGAATCTGAAATATTCAAGACATCTTAACGAGTCATCTACTGCTGCAGACTTGTGTTTTGTTTTTTCTTCTATGCTCCTTTTTCTTTACACTAATTTATATTCACACATATTGACAGTATTTCTTATTTAATATCATTTGGTTTACTAAGATCTTATGAATAGTATAGGGCCTATTTCAAGAATAGTAATAGTAATAGTAATAATAATAGTGATAGTAATGATGATGATAATAATAATATTATTATTATTATTAAACACCCGCAAACGAAAAAATACTGAGTTTTATCAGGCTTTTCACTGTCATTTGACCAAATTAGGTTCAAAAGGTACCAAACTGAGTCTAAAGTGATCAATCATTTTCTAAGATTTGATTAAATGGCAGTGGAAAAAAAATACGGCAAATAATATCCCTAAGAGTATAGCCGAGGCTCTTTTAATAGATTTTTTTATAGTAAACTATTATAAAGTTTCTATAAATGTCTGATCTACAATAAATATAATTTATATTATCTTTTGTTTTATCTAGATCAAATATAGATTTATTAACAATGTTTGAAATAATTTTGAAAATTCAGAAACGTATAAGATATTTAGCAATCTCTTTATCAACCATACTACAAGATAATACCTAAATTTTACTTTAAAGATCAAGGTATTTTTTTGGCAAATATAAAGTACTAATTCAAATTAAAAAGTTTAGAGTCTAAAATATAATAAGGAAAATTGTATTCATACACAATTTTTTTTTGTAAAGCGTTCATACACAATAATGTAAATTGATGAGAAAAAAAAAGTAACCGCCGTTTTCTTTTGAAATATAGCTTCCTTATTTTGTCCTCATACTTTATATTATAAGTTTAGCCAGTAACTTTGTATTCTACCTCAACACTCATCTGCATTAAAAAAACATAAGAAATAAGTCTTAAGAATACAAACAAATGTTACCATCAAAAGAGTATAGAAAGCTGAGAAATGTACAAACTTTGAGAACCTACAAGTAAACTCGGGGTTTAGAAAAGACAGGGATTAGTTCCAAGTCTATGGTAAAACAAAAAGGTTTTCAGACGATCACAACATCATCAAAGCCATTTTTGAACTTGTTATAGCCAAGACAAATTTACCTCTTTTAGATTTGTCCAACCATAGATGTAAACCCTTCGATGACAGACAAATCCAAAAGAATATATACCTCAAAGGAGCTCAAACATAGCACAGAGACTAAGTACATTAGGTCGTATTTGTAAATCTGAACGCCACTGAACGGGTCTAAGAATTAAAAGTCAAAAAATTACATCAGCAACAACAGATTTCTGATATTTTTACTCAAATAATCGAAAGAAACATAATAGTCTGACAGTAAAAAAATATGTTAATTTTTAAAGTTTAAACCTCATTTTGATACAAGATAGTATTTTCTCTTTCTATTGAAATTCTTATGTTTATAGCTTTGAATTTCATTAAGTTATAATAATATAAAAAAAAAAGTATGAAAGTAAAAAAAAAAAAACGAGCCTATGTTTCAGAATTTCCGTTGATTATTATCCATCATTTTATCACTGTAACAAACAATATTTCTTTGTATCTGAGAATAAGCATATTTGATTTTGATCCTATCTTAATAGCCCAGAGACTTTATTTCAACAAATTTGCTGTCATACAGCTTGGCAATAAATCATAGGCTTCAAATCCAGAAAGCTCTCTCCAGTAGCTTAAGTTAAATTAAACATACTCTATTTAATTGTATTTATGCCCCTTTTTCACCTAAAAGTATACTTCCGTGGCTTTGCTTATTCAAATGGAGTAAATAAATAAATTAGTTTACATTGATTTTGTTTACAAATCTATCATAGAGAAACTAATATTTTAATTCAATCTAATGCGTTTTTTTTTTGGATATTAATACTACCACTTAAACCTTTTAGTCACACAAACTTATTTAAATATAGAACTGCTGTTTCCACGTCCTTCAGTCACACAGACCCCCACTTCATATTTAGTTTTTTCGACATGTTTTTTAGTGTTGTTTATCTACAGTGTTTTCAGAAAGTATTTGTGCATTTTTTGAAATAAATCTAGCTCAAAAATAAAAATCCTATATATTATCGTTTAATTGCTCACATTTTTTAGTGATGATCTTGCCTAATGTGATATTAGAAAAAAGAGTGCTTTAGATTGGATCAATGGAAATAATTTTCAGAAATTATACGTCCGAATAACCGGAGTAAATTATAAATGGGCCTTTTATATCAGAAGTAAAAAGATATTCTATTGAAGTGATCCGTCAATTATGTATTCTATTTCTAGTTATTACTATTGCCTGTCTATTTTTTATATAGTTATATTGATCAAGGTTTGTGAGTAACATAGACATAATTCTGTTGATGGCAATATATTATATCACTATCCTGTATAATAGGAGTGTATACTGGGAGAGCATATGTAATGTATACATTCAAATTTCAAGAAATCATGTTTAATACTATACAATGGCGTGACATGTCTATAGTCTTGTTGATTATATAGATAGACCTCTTCCTTTAAATATACAAATAAAAGAGTAGTTCGTATCAATATACATAGTTTATCGTAAAGCTATTTTTAGTTTGTATGTCTGAGTCTATACATATTTATTCATTAAAAGATATAAAGCATTTAGATATGCAAATCATTTATGCTCTACTAGTGTAAATTAAGAAGTAAAATAAACAATTCAATACAACATTTGTACTTCAATCTTGGAAGAAATAAAATTACTAAAACATTATCAAACATTCGATTTAGTGAATAGATAAAGACTATCCTTCTTCTATGGCTTCAAAGTGTGGAAGAAGTATCTCTATATTTAAACACATTTATCTGACTAATAATAGTATGAGTGACAGTTTGGAGAGTGGTAAACTATTTCCCCAAAACATATCACCAATAAATTAAGATACATCATGAAAGTTCATTAAATTAATTGATATAGTAATTACTAATAAGAATTGAGGATTTTGAAATGTATTTTGAAATAGTGTTTTGGTTCAGTATAAATGATTAGTAAGATTATTATTATTCTTTCTCATCTCCAAAACAATGTATCAGATATAATTGATATATTGATATGTTTTCTATGCAAGTATGCTTAATGTTAATTCTCAAAGACACTGATGGGATTATTTCAATTATAGCTTTTTTGTCTAAAAAACAAGAATTTAAAATCTTGTCCACCCCAAAAAATTGATTTTATTATACAGTTCAAAGTATTTTTTATTTTTTTGGGTGTGGTTTGCTATTCGCGCATTGGGCATGTCAGCCACCCTATGAGAACTTTTGGAAAAATAAGAATAAACATATAAACACTTCAAATACAAAAGTGAAAAAAATAATGCAAAGAGAGAAGAGACGGAAAGAAAAGAGAATATAAAACCTCAATGAGGGAAAAATGATAAAAATGAGTGGAAATGATGGTAAAATGAGAATTATGAATAGACATCCAAAAGGCCATAAAGTCAGCAAGGAAACCAGGACACCAAAAAGATAACCGTCATCCTGTGGCGATTCGAAATCCAACGAGGGATACTTAGAGCAACTCGGACAATCCTGAGGACACAAATACAGCAACTACACTAGCAGCTTCTGGCTTTGCTAAACGGGTTAAGAATGGGTGGTAGAGGAGAGACCGGAGAAGTGAGGATACAGCGTCTGTTGCTGCAGGAGTCTTTGCAATCTATGGCGGCGTTGGCGTTCCCGCTCAACACACCCATCAGCAGCCTCAATGAGCAGGCTACCAGCTGATGGCTCTACCTTAAAGTCTCGAGTAGACGTGGCTCGATCAATGGCTTGCAGCAGTATTAACAAACTGGGCCAAAGATCTCGCCATTTAACAAAAGACTTAACCGTGCGCGGCAGAAGATGATTTTATTATACAGTTCAAAGTATTTTTTTATTTTTTGGGTGTGGTTTGCTATTCGCGCATTGGGCATGTCAGCCACCCTATGAGAACTTTTGGAAAAAATAAGAATAAACATATAAACACTTCAAATACAAAAGTGAAAAAAATAATGCAAATGAATGGGAAACAGAAAGAAAAGAGAGTATAAAACCTCGAAATGAGGGGAAAATAATGAAAATGAGTGGAAATGATGGTAAAATGAGAATTATGAATAGACATCCAAAAGGCCATAGAGTCAGCAAGGAAACCAGGACACCAAAAAGATAACCGTCATCCTGTGGCGATTCGAAATCCAACGAGGGATACTTAGAGCAACTCGGACAATCCTGAGGACACAAATACAGCAACTACACTAGCAGCTTCTGGCTTTGCTAAACGGGTTAAGAATGGGTGGTAGAGGAGAGATCGGAGGAGAAGTGAGGATACAGCGTCTGTTGCTGCAGGAGTCTTTGCACTCTATGGCGGCGTTGGCGTTCCCGCTCAACACACCCATCAGCAGCCTCAATGAGCAGGCTACCAGCTGATGGCTCTACCTTAAAGTCTCGAGTGGACGTGGCTCGATCAATGGCTTGCAGCAGTATTAACAAACTGGGCCAAAGGTCTCGCCATTTAACAAAAGACTTAACCGTGCGCGGCAGAAGATTTAGACAATAGTCAATTGGATGAACGTCTTGTGGTGGTGCAGGAACTAAGAAGAACAAGAACGTGGAGCGTTCATGGTCAACAAATGTGCAAGTGAGAAAGTGGTCCCGATTGGCAGATGGGTGGCCACATTGGCAAGGAACTGAAGGTGTTGGTGGTAACCAAGCAATCCTCCATTTTAGTAGACGATGTCTTTCTTTGCGCGTGCACGGTAGTAGAAGGATTGGATCCCAAACAGGTCTACATAGTCCACGGGCTACCGTCACCAGCGGATTCTTGCCACGTACTAGACTAGTAATTTCACTTTGAAGACGTTCAAGATAAGCTACTTTTAATGGATATTTAGGAGGGTTGTGAGCCCGTCCTATTCTTTGAGCATTTTGCCAGAGTACATTTATTCAAGTGTACAGTGGCTCCTAACAAAACAATGGTATTTTTTCATACCCCGGTATAATTCTGCAATAGGAAATACTTATTCTTTATCATAAAAACATACATTAAACACACAGTAGAGAATTGTAAATTGGATGAAGTATAAAGAAGATCAACAGAATAATAAATACAAATTTATTGGGTGGAAACCCTTAATATTTGGTGCTTCCACCCTTGGCCTCAATGACAGCCCTACATCTCCGATGCATGCTGGCAATGAGGGTGTCTGTGGTGTCCTTGGGAATTTTTTCCCATTCTTCCAACAGAAGCACCTCCAAATCCTGAAGGGAGCTTGCTGGAGTCATCCTCTTCCTAATGGCCCTGTCAAGCACCTCCCAAAGATGTTCTATTGGGTTCAGGTCAGGGCTTTGTGAGGGCCACCCCTCTATAGTGGCAACGTTCTCTTGTGCCTTCCACAACCTGGACCCTATACTCTTGTGGCAGCTAGCATTGTCTCCTGAAGAACGTAATCCACCTCTGGATTCAGTGCCTTGAGTCGGGCCAGCTCAGGGCAGTAGTTCTCCTTTAAGATCTCAATGTATCTTCCACTGTCTATACTGCCCTTCACAGGCGCCAATCTCCCACACCTTCACCAGAGAAAGATCCCCACACCATCACGCTGCCACCTCCAAACTTTATGGTGGGCTTGACGTTCTTTGGGAGCAGTCCCTCATTAACTTTTTGCACCACCCTGGTACGGTTGTTGGTGGTGACCAACTGGTATCTGGACTCATCAGACCAGATGACTGTCTTCCAGTCATTTTCAGTCCAGTGGAGATGGGCCTTAGCCCAAGCAAGCCTCAACTTCTTGTGCTTGATGCTGAGAGAAGGTTTCTTGACCCCCTGCAAGAAAACAGGCCAAGCTTCTTCATCATTTTTGAGAAGGTGCTCCTGGACACTTTGGTGGTCATCTGCTTGTGAAGCTGATTCATTGTCTGAAATGAATCTCTTGCCACTTCGCGACTGACCTCTCTCTCGTCCCTCTCCTTCAGAATGGGCTTGCACCCATGCTCTTCTTGGCCTTGAAACAGCCAGTTTCCTTATATCTCTTTACGATGAGGGAAACAGACTGTTGACTAACTCCAAACCTAGCAGAAATGGCAGCCTGGCTGGTCCCATTTACGGTGGCCTCGTGAGCAATGAGACATCGGGTGAAGTCATCGATATTCTTCTTTCTGTTCCCAAGAGGTCTCATGGGTTGTTCAGTGGTGTTAGATGAGGTAGACATTAGAGTGGAAAAGCAATAAATGAAGAATGTTTAATAATAATAAAAATTCAAGGGTAAAATTATGGTCTGAATTTGAAAATACCATTGTTTTGTTAGGAGCCACTGTATATAATCAAGGCTCTTTCGCGTAATAAATATTACCCCAAAGAGTTATAATAAAATCTACAGCAAACATTACAATCACCCATCCGTCAACACCAACACCCCCCGCCACCTATATCACACTGGATCCATTAACCACGGACCCCACCTCAGCACCACCCGCCAAACCCTTCGAGTTTGGCCTTACCGACGTCCCCACCACCTACGACGTCCCTAAAAGCAGAAAAGAAAAACTGCTTGCCAAACGCACCCGAGCAAGAACCAACGAGGAGAACAAAATGTCCGAGGTGGAAAAGGCCGACACCCACGCCCAACAAATGCTGCAGATGATGGCGGCAATCCAAAAACAGATGGAGATCTTTGGACTCCGTATCCAGGAATTGGAGGCCCAATTGAAGGCCAAGGATGCAATGATTGCATCCCTCCAGGCTCAGGCCACTACCAGCACCACCAACACCACCACCACTGCCACCCCTGCCACCCCTGCCAAGCAGGACAACTCGACTGCTGCTTCAAAGCATGCCCCAACCTCCACACCCACACCCACACCCACCACCTACGCCAGCATGGCAAAGAAGAACCCCCAGGCCAAGAAGCCTACAAAGGCCAAAGCAGTGCTTAAGGCACAAGCAGTACGTGCCTTGCAGGAGCCCACTGGACCCTCAGTGTACGAATTCGTATACGTCCCTTGCCGCCGATACCTTAAGTACGGCCAGGTCCGCAAGATGTTGGGATCGTTGAAGATCCAACAGTCACGGATCATTGACATCCACTTCCCGGCAAGGGGAACAGTTGCGCTGCTGGTCCACAGCAGCTACAAGAAGGAACTCGAGGAGCACCTCGAGAAGCTTAAGATCAGTCCAGTGAAGGACTTCAACCCTGTGTCCGCTGCAGTCATTGCAGACCCAAAGCTCCAAGGGGAAACCAACAGTACCAAGGCTGCAAAGGCCCAGGAACTCTTTGACCAGAGAGTGTCAAACACCTGTCTTCGTTCCCCCACCCACTTAGGGTACAGCATTGCTCGCCACTTTGGCTCTGGTAATGCCACTCCCCGCCTCTCTGCCACTGCCTTTGAGAAGCTCTTGGCGGATCTCAAGGCCAAGACCCCAGTTGCCAGCCGCCCCGCCACCCTTGAAGAAGAGGCCATCCAGGCATTTGGATCAGGCTCAGCTATGGAAGAAGATGAGGGAGACGCCCAAAACATCCACCGAGAAGAATTATGAATAGACTGAAGATTGGTCTATTGAATGCTTGTGGAATCAGGCCCAAACTGGTGAACGTTCTGAATGTGTGTGTGCAGAATGATATTGATATACTTTTAGTGACAGAGACTTTCCTGACCAAAGACATGCAAATGTTGAGGTGCCCCTGGATACAAATACACAACTATGCTACAGCCCATGGTGCTGCTGGACGAGGTTTTGATGGAGTTTCGTTCTTTATTCGTCCTGACTTTCCTTACCATGTACATTCCTTACCAATTACTAATCCTTTTGTGGTCTCCTGTAGGATTGGCCCATATACACTCCATGGTCTGTACCTACCTCCGAGGCTGTCGTCTAGTGAGGCTGCGGAAAGGTTGAATTCACTACCCATAGACGACTTCACACTCGTCCTTGGTGACCTGAATACACGTTTAGGCCGCCTGACTGGAGATCATGGCATAAACGACAGACATGTGGGATTTGAAGACTGGATCCGCCGTCAGGATCTAACCTTGTGGAACTCAGAGTTGGCATTTGGCTTGCCTACATATGAGCGAATTCTAGCAGATGGTCGTCGGTTTGCTAGCATTATTGACCTGTTCCTGTCAAGAAGCTACAACTTCTCCGAAGTGTGCTTGCACATTAGGGACGATCTGACGTTAGGTTCAGACCACCACTTGTGTGAGCTGTCCTTTCAGCCGGTGCTCATGCCACCGCTCATGACAGAAACAGCTGTCCGTCGCCTCTGGAGACTGCAACGTTTAAACAAACAAACAGTCTGTGACCAGTACAAGCGATGTTTTGCAGAGAACACAGGTGAACTGCAAAGAGAGATCCAAAAAATATTGGAAGACAAAACCCCGTTGTGCTCTGTTAAGATGGAGGACTTTGCTGAGAGACTCAATGAGTCAATCTACAAGGCCCTGGATGATAGCGTAGGGCGCGCACAATCCCATCCAAAAGCTTGGAAAAGCTACTGGAATGCTGATCTACAACAGTTAGCTGACCGTCGTCAAGAACTTTATCGTTTTAGACGACGGGTAGGCAATGATATTGAACGCATTGAAGCCCACCGCTTGTATGAGGAAGCGTGTTTAGCTTTGAAAAAGCTATAAGGCAAGCACAACGACAAACCTGGCATGTATTTTGTGATAAAGTCCGTAAGGGCTTAACAGAGATGACAAGTGCTGTGAAAGGAATGAGGCTGCGGAGACGTTCGCCAATTTCCCTGTCATCTCCAGAGGGCCCTCGGCATGCTGCCAATTGCATGATTGACCACCTAGAGAGTGTGTTTGGCGGATCTACGGAAAGACAGGAGCGTCAGGAGTTTACTCTCCAAGACAATCCAGTCCCATGGGACGTAGACTTTATTCACTCTGCTATTCGAAAGATGCCAAATCGAAAAGCACCAGGCATTGATCATATTAGAGCAGAAATGCTCAAACCCCTAGTTCGAGTGCTAGTGCCTCTGTTACATCAGATCTTCACATTGTGTTGGAGATGGTCGTGGACGCCTGTGGCCTGGAGAACAGCACAGGTGGTACCTATTTACAAAAACAAAGGAGAGCAGGATGACCCTAGTAACTATCGGCCTATTAGCTTGACATCGGTGTTTCGTAAGCTCTTAGAAAGATGTATAGCTGGGGAGCTCCTTTCGACCATGCCTGCATTGGACATGGCTCAAGGTGGATTTCGTGCTCGTCGTGGAACTCTAGACCAGGCCCTCTGTCTCCACGAACTTATGGGGTTGTACGCTGCCCAAGGATCAGGAGAGCAAGATCCAAAACCTCCAGTCATCGTCTTCCTAGATATTAAAGCTGCATATGATAGTGTGGAACGCTCTGTCATATGGGAGTCGCTGATGCCCTTCGTGTCTCAGCCGTTGCTCTTGCTACTACAGAATTTGTTTGATGACATTGTGGTGAATGTGATTCTGAAAAATGTAGCATCCCGGGACATTGCACCTAAACGAGGAGTCTTACAGGGTAGTATTCTTTCTCCATTTCTTTATTCTATTTTCATTGATACTCTTCCACGTTTCTTGAGGTTTGCTTCGGTATCCCCAATACTGGTTGGTATGCACCCACCTACCATGGGACGGTCCATTAATCTCTGTGCTCGAAATCCTTTCTCTTTTGCTTCCCCACAGGCAACTGTTCACGCATTGCTTGACGAGTTACAGAATTCCCTTCACAATCCTTTTCCTACTTCTACAGTTTCGGATGACTCTTCTGAGTTGTCAGATTCCTCTTACAGTCCGTCTCATGTCACTGTTACTTGGGCTCCTGTGAATTGTTTGTTGTATGCTGATGATGTGGCTCTTATGGGCTGCCCAGAAGATATACATCGAATGCTGGCACTTGCCGAAATTCACTCGACCCTCCTTGGTTACAAATGGAGTCCCTCCAAATGTGAAGTACTCAATGCCCCGGCCAATGTGCCGTTTTACCTCTATGGCAACGAGCTTCCAACCTGTGATACTTTCAAGTACCTTGGTATCCCCTTTTCACGTCAAGGTATTAACCAAGACGCACTTTTCTCACACTCACAAGTCAAGGCAATTGCAGTAATGCAAAAGCTGAGAGGAATGGGTGTAAACATGTATGGCTTTGGGATTACAGCAGCCCTAAGAGCGTATACTGTTTTTGTTCGGCCTATCCTTGAGTATGGGTTGGCTATTTGTAATGTCAATAGACTAGGCATTCGCCCGCTACAAATCTGTCAGTCTGCTTGTCTCAGACTTTGTCTTGCTAGATCTGCTACTGCTAGGTTTGGAACGATCCAGGTTGCCCAATTAGCTGCCCTCCCTAACATATACTCTCGTTTTCTTTATCTGCAAGCCAAATTTGTTGAGCGCGCAGCTACCCTTCCTGAAGACACCCTCCTCTGGTGCCTTGTCCCGCAGCTTGAAGCACCCCAGAGTAAAGCCAGATGGATTAAGCTACGTGGCAATGTACTCTGGCAAAATGCTCAAAGAATAGGACGGGCTCACAACCCTCCTAAATATCCATTAAAAGTAGCTTATCTTGAACGTCTTCAAAGTGAAATTACTAGTCTAGTACGTGGCAAGAATCCGCTGGTGACGGTAGCCCGTGGACTATGTAGACCTGTTTGGGATCCAATCCTTCTACTACCGTGCACGCGCAAAGAAAGACATCGTCTACTAAAATGGAGGATTGCTTGGTTACCACCAACACCTTCAGTTCCTTGCCAATGTGGCCACCCATCTGCCAATCGGGACCACTTTCTCACTTGCACATTTGTTGACCATGAACGCTCCACGTTCTTGTTCTTCTTAGTTCCTGCACCACCACAAGACGTTCATCCAATTGACTATTGTCTAAATCTTCTGCCGCGCACGGTTAAGTCTTTTGTTAAATGGCGAGACCTTTGGCCCAGTTTGTTAATACTGCTGCAAGCCATTGATCGAGCCACGTCTACTCGAGACTTTAAGGTAGAGCCATCAGCTGGTAGCCTGCTCATTGAGGCTGCTGATGGGTGTGTTGAGCGGGAACGCCAACGCCGCCATAGAGTGCAAAGACTCCTGCAGCAACAGACGCTGTATCCTCACTTCTCCTCCGATCTCTCCTCTACCACCCATTCTTAACCCGTTTAGCAAAGCCAGAAGCTGCTAGTGTAGTTGCTGTATTTGTGTCCTCAGGATTGTCCGAGTTGCTCTAAGTATCCCTCGTTGGATTTCGAATCGCCACAGGATGACGGTTATCTTTTTGGTGTCCTGGTTTCCTTGCTGACTCTATGGCCTTTTGGATGTCTATTCATAATTCTCATTTACAATCATTTCTCATGTTTCATCATTTTTATCATTTTTCCCTCATTGAGGTTTTATATTCTCTTTTCTTTCCGTCTCTTCTCTCTTTGCATTATTTTTTTCATTTATGTATTTGAAGTGTTTCAATGTTTATTCTTTTTTTTTCAAACGATCTCATAGGGTGGCTAAAATGCCCAATGCGCGAATAGCAATCAACACCCAAAAATAAAAATACTTTGAACTGTACACTTGAATACATAAATTGTTTCTTTACTTTAAACTCAAACATAAGTTAATACAGGCACACACAATTGAATTTAATACTTTTGAAAATAAATTTCAGGACGAAATATTTAGGATATGTTCAACATTAGATAAAACACTCCACATTTGATATAGAAGCTTCAAACTTTCACAAAATAAAGCTCAACATCTTTAATTATAGAAAACAAAACAATAATAATAATATAGTTAATATTTTGTATGGCCTCCTCTGGCATCAATGACAGCCTGGCGTCTATCTGTCATACTCGGAACTTATCGTTATGCAAGTTCAATACCAATCCTCTCCCCCTCCTCTACAATTAGAGCCTTCAAACTTTCAACATTGGTAATAGATACCCTTCTTTCCTCAATTTGTCTTTTCAAGGCCCACCAGACATGTTCAATTGAGTTCAAGTCAGGTATTTGTGTGGGCCATTAATCAAGGCCCCTAATCCGATGTGTCTCTTTTCACTATCTGGCATATGCCCCAGTATGACAGCTAGAACCCTCTTCTTGTAACAGAAACTCTCTATCCTCTCTCTAATTCAATTCCACGAACCAAAGATAGAACTCGCTAGCTGAAATTTTGATATATTCGTCTTAGTTTACAGTGCCATCAACAAAGACTCATGGACCAAATCCGCCCGCCCAAAGACAGCTCCAAAGCATGACCCCTCTGCCACCAAACCTTGTTGTTGGAACAATAGGATTAGTATCATACCTTTCTCCAACTTTTATGATGACATGGGCACCTCCATTGTTCCCTTTCACAGTGTACTTTGACTCATCAGACCAGATGACACCTTTCCACTGGTCATTCGTCCCATTGACATGTTCTTTAGCCCAACGAAGCCACTTCTCTTTGTGTTTTACAGTCAAGGCTGGCTTGTGAGCTGAAGAAAAAGATCCGAATCCTAACTGCTTACAGTAACGGATAATGGTGTTTCTAGATACATCAACCTGAATCTTCGACATTTCCAACTTCAGCTGATTATATGAGGCAAATGGGTCCTCTCTAATGACCTTTTCCAGGTGTCTGAGGTCCATCTCACTGGCTTTCTTAGGTTTTCCATGACTCTTTAAACGCAATGGTGACCCACATTTTTTGATGTTTCTGATAACATTTTGAACTGTGGGCTTTCTCATCTCAACTACGTTTGCGACTACAGTCAAATTGAATCCAGCCTTAAACAGGTAATAAATGCCCCATCATCTTCTATCTTTTGCCTTATCATATTCTCCACAAGTGTGTGTTTCTGAAAATGTATCTGACGTGTTGTGTTGGTTTAATAATATTTGGAAAGAAGAAGAGTTTTATGCAAAAAAAATTAAGTATTATTTTATTAAAATTTAGGCAAGTATTAAACTCAATTGAGTTTAATACTCTTGAAAATTAATTTCAGGATGAAATATTTAGGATATGTTCAGCATTAAATAAAAAACTCCATATTTGATCTATAAACTCAAAACTTAGGCATAGCAAAGCTCAACATATTCATTTATTGAAAATAGAATAATAATAATAATAAATGCTTTGTATGGTCTCCTTTGACATCTATTACAGCCTGGCATCTATTTGTCATACTTTGAACTCATCGTTGTGCAAGTAGAACCTTCAAACTTTCAACATTGATAATATATGACTTTCTTTCCTCATTTAATATTTTCAAGGCGTATCAGACATGTTCAATTGGGTTTAAGTCAGGTATTTGTGTGGGCCATTAATCAAAATGCCTGATTGCATGTGTGTTCTTTTACCATGTTGTATAGCCACCCGTGTAACAGCTAGCCCCATATTCTTGGAATATAAAATTCTTATTCTCTTTCTCATTCAATTCAATAAACCATGACAGAAATTTTTCTGCCAAAATGTTGACATATACGTCCTGATTCACAGTGCCATCAACAAAGACTAAAGGCCCAAATCCACTTGCCCAGAAACAGCTCCAGATCATTATGCTACATTTCCCCCATTTGGTTGTAGGTATGATATAAGCAGCCTTATACCTTTCTCCTATCTTTCAAATCACTCTGGCTCTTCCCTGGTAACCCTCTACTTCAAACCGTGACTCATCAGACCATACGACGCGTCTCCAGTCCTCAGGAGTCCAATTGACCCTTCCTTCGCCCAACAAAGTCTTTTCTTTATGTTTTCTTCAGACAACCTTGGCTTGTGTGCTGCGAAGCAGGAACCAAACCCAATCTGGTGTATGTATTTGATTAATGTTGCTCTACAGATGATTATCTCATGAGCCTTAAGTTCCAAATTTATGTAATTATAGGAGGCAAATGGGTTGCTTCTTAGAATGGCCTCAAGTCATCTGAGGTTTCTCTAGTTTGGTTTTTTTTGTGCATCAGAACTAGGTATTGGTAGAGGTTTATCAGTAGTCTTGATTCTACTAATGGTCTTTTGGACAGTAGTCTTGCTAATGTCAACGACCTTTGAAATGCTACCCATGGAGTAATTTTCATTTTTTTAAGCCAATAAACACCCAATTACTCTATTTTCTTCAAGCTTATTATAAACTCTAGAGTTTCTAGTTGAGGATTCTGCGTTTGACATTTGAGATTGCTTAATGGAATGTGATTCTGTGGTAAGAAGAAGAATCATGTTTAAAAATTTATAAATTAGAGGGTCGTACCCTTTCTAATGTTGTGTGACTGTATGATACCAGACATGAATCTATAGATTTTACTTGAAGGAATCTATCAAAATATTCTGTTTGCCAGTGACTAACTGAAAAGTGTAGAAGCAAAACCTCTATGTTTAAACATAGTTCAATGACCGATATTCGATGTTTCAATAATTATGTCTCCGTGTGTATAATGTTAATTTAAACTCGGTCGTTTAGGAATTTTGGATGGGGTGTAGGAATAGCAACTCCCTCATGACAACAGTTTATGTTTGTTCTTATTATTTTGTGGATATTGTATATACCATTTATGTATTAGGTTTGATGGCCACTCTATAAGAACCTGTTAAATAAATAAGGATATACATATAAAATATTATAAATGTAAAAGTAGAAGAATAAAATCAAAGTAGCAAAGAGGAAAGTACATAAAACTTTTAATGAAAAACTCATGTGACTATAGGATGTTAGTCGTAATTTAGGAAATTGTTATTTCAATACCCTAAAGAATACCTTGAATTGTAGTGACGTTATCTTCACTAAATACTTATTTTCCAAAAAAAAAAAAACTACAATTAAAAGAGTAAAGCAATCATATACTCTATTATTATATAAATTATCTTTTTATCTTTTTATATTTATATATATATTTTATAAAATAAAATAAAAACAAGAAGTTAGCAATTAGTAGTTCGTAAAAAAAACACACTCACAAAACCAATAGTCTGGAATGAAGCATTTATGATAAGCTGTAGTGTATTTGAATGCAGTAGATAGATCTTTTAAAGATAGTATAAAAGTACAACAGTCTGCATTAGAATGTGTGCCTTTTAGTGGTTATTTCCTCCAAATTATTCTATTTGTAATAACCATTAGAATAGAATAGAAGTATAATAGAATAAAAAAGAACAGAATGAATCGTACGTTAACTAACCAAAATACTTTTGAACCCAGGAAGTCATTAAAGACACTATCATATCAACACATGATAAATAGTAGCTGATACTATTCAATGCTATTAAAGACTGTTTATTCCTTCTTTATTATTGTATTTCTATCTATTTTCTCTGAACCAAGAAAAGGTTCAAGCCTTCTGATTCATCCCTATCGTTATCCTCCCTAGTTCTCCCTGAAGCCTCGGTTACCTAACTGAAGGAAGTCCATGCTACAGGTAAACTATCTAAAAATGAATAAAGTGTGTCTTATTGGATTTTGTCATGAAAAAAGACATTATAATGTCTAGTAGATTATTATTAAAAATAAGATAGACTGATAAAACTTTTAAAGTTATCTAGTAGTAAATAGGCAGGAAAAATACAGAATATAGGATAATAAAAAATAATTTAGCCTTAATAATTAAGAAGAAAATGAACCTGTAAAGAAGTAGTTATTTAGTAATGAGTAGAGTGATACTCTTTTTCTTAGTTTAAGCCTTTTCGTGAGGCTTTGAGTCCACAGTGTCTGGCTTATGATATTCTCCTCCCGGGGCTACAATGGGGACAGATGATGTCATGGTAGGGCTGATCTGATAAGCAGACTGTGGCATGTATCCGTTATTAGGTGTAGTGTTGTTCTCATAGTAGTATCTTCCATCATTGTAGTAACCTTGGTCTTGAGGATATTCTTCGTAATAGTAACCCTCTTGTCCTGGTTGTTGCTGCATCCCCATGTTGTTATAAGGTTGATTATATCCCCCCTGCTCAGCGTAAAAGTTGCCTTGGTCGTTTAAGCGTGGAACAGTAGGCACTATAGGTGCGCCTTGAGTTCCACTTATTCCTGATGCACCTCCTGTAGGTGGTCTACGCTGAGGGAAATCAGTTTCAGCTAATCCGAAGTCTTCAAATTTGACTTCATTATTTTCTCGTCGTGCTGTGAATCCACCACGGCGGTTGACAAATGCAATCAAACCAATCAAAAGACCGAGGCCAGCTATGGAAGTTGATTAATGTTAAAATAGGTTTAGACAATGAGCTTTCAAGTCATAAAATGTGGATAGTTATAGACTTACCAAGGCCACCTATGACACCACCTACAATAGCACCTACATTTACGCTACTGTTGCTGCTTGAGGGTGCACTATTATTTGTATTGGAACTATTAGAGTTGTTTGAACTATTTGTGGAGCCAGAGCCAGAGCCAGAGCCAGCATTGTCAGTAGTTTTTGTAGTTGAACCATTATCTGAAGGTGCTTTGTTGGTTTTAGTAGTAGTTGTTGGGTTGTTTGGTGAGACTTGTGTGGTAGCTGGTGCTGTTGTTGCAGCTGGAGGAACAATTGTAGTAGCACCTGCAGCGTTTGTAGTAGTAACAGGTGGAGAGATAACAGTAGTTGCGCCTATAATGCTTGTAGTAACAACAGGTGGTGGCTCCACAGCAGTAGTAGTAGCAGCAGGTGGTTGTGAAGCTTCTGCAGTAGTGGTAGGAGGTGGGTTAGGAGGTGTAGAGGTGGGTGATAAGCTTGTAATAGGTGTAAGCGTAGTGGTTGCTGCAGGTGCACTGGAAACAGGTGGTGCAACTGATGTTTGGGATGCTGGTGGCGGAGCTGATACTGGACCTAGCCCAATAGAAATCTGTGCCTGTATAATGGCAAATGCTTGCAACAGCAAAAGTGAAGATAGTGCCAACTTGTGCAAAGAAAACAAAACCATGAGTGCTCACAGAAGATATAGAAAACAGATATGTAAACTAAACAAGTTTCTGCCCAACACAAATAAAATGAAGATAAAGGGGTTGGTGAACAGATAAAAAGAAAAGAAGAAGAAAAAATAATAAATGAGAAAGTAAAAATAGGGATTACTTATTCAGTAATAACTGAGGCCACAGTAACAGAGCCAACAGAGAGTGAGAACTTTAGTTTGTGAAATATCTATTTAGTACTGTACCACTTGATATTTGTGTCATTTCTATCCACCGTCTCTTGCTGTTAAGTGCTTTATCCTGTACTCATCCAGTATATACCTGATGATGATCACATTAGAACTACTATCAGGATATAAACTATTTTATATTTCATACTGTGGTATTATTCAGCTGATGAAGTTTATCACTATACTCTTAGTTAAAGAAAGTATGTTTGCAAGTGAATTCACACTCAGTCTTTTTGTGTTCTAAAAACCAACCAATGCACAGGCAATAATTCATGGAAAAGATTGTACATCCTTGTTTTCTAACCTTCCCTGACTTGCACTTTTCTCTACTTTTCATTGGCCTTTCAGAATCATGTATTTAAATCTACACCTGGCCATTGTTGCTGTGACTCTAATAAAGTAGATGATAATAACCTTTTAGAATTTGATTATAGTCTTAATTTGGCGATTGGTTTACATGTTGCTTTTTATTAAGAGTCATAGAAACTAACTAGACTCTTTACTTGTACCTTTTAACATCAAAAGACCGACTTAATTTGTATGCCCACTATAGAGAATCCTTATTTGTTGTACTGAATGCCAGTAGACAATTGAGAAAATAAGTAAATATCCAGTTCACAGCCTATTTATAGGTACGATTGAGTGGTTTTTCTCTTTCATAAATTAAATGATAAGCCTTTGGGTGATAGGCTTATTCTTCTTACACCATAACTAGAGTTGGTTGCATAGAATAGCATCATAGACATAGGTAGTATCATCTATCCATAAAGAAAAGACTGCTCTAACACTCAGTACAAGAGAGTAAAGTTCAAAACAGTACTCTTTTTTATTTATTTATTTAAAATAAAATAAAATAAAATAAAATACATAAAGGAGTCAAACAAATGAGTTCATCCAACAACAAGAAAGATAATATCAGTTACAAGTATACATTAAGAGGTTTTTACTAAAACATCTGTGTGTGTAGTAGATAAAAGTCCATTGCATATTCATACTTATATTTCGTGCGTTGTGTATTATTTATTCTCATTTCTTTAATAGTGCATTGTTAATATGTCCATCGAATAGTTTCTTAGCCCATATATATTTTTGTTCTTCATAAATAGACAAAGTTCCAAGATAATGTCTCTCTTTGTACACATAATATTGTCATTTTCATAGACCAACCAAACACATTATCAAGGACTATGTTCAATACATACATATTACTATGTTTAAGATAGTTTTTATATGAAGATCTTTTTAACAACGCTCTTTACTCCTTTTCAAGAAGTATTGTTATACATACATACAAACAAAGGGTTGTGTTCACTTATTTAAGAAGACAAAAAAGGAAATACTAAAAGGACATGACATATCAGCTTTTATTGCATAAGAAAGCATACAGAATTAGTGGATTGATTGTTTTGGTCACCTTAACAATTAGTTAGTTATAGTTTACAGAAATAATTCCCATAAAGAAAGAAATTACCTAATAGAATCCTAATTCAAATTGAATGACATGCAGAAGCAAGCAAGATATATTTACCAAATGACTTTGTCTATTATTGGTAATAGTTCTAGTTTTACATACCAGGAGATTTTTAGGATATAAAAGGAAATAGTCAAAATACAATTGTTTAAAAATAACACATCGATTTGAGGAGCAAAAATGAATTAAGATGTATTCATGTTAGTTTTTAAACAAATAAAGATTATTATTATAATTTACCTGTAGATATCTGAATCCCATAGGAAACCACTTTCGATATGGTGATATATAATATGAATGCAAATAAGAATATCTATTCTTTTCTACAGAATGGAGCTGGTCATAGACACCATTTAAGACCTCTTCTGCAATTGTATAGATATTCTTTGATGCATTCACATCTCTGTTCCAAACAATTCCACAACCTTGGTAAGCGTGGATACTGTTGAAATTCACTAATACCTTGGTGAGGATATTTGTGTTATAAGTATGACAGATCTTGAGAACAAAACGAAATTTCATAAGTTATTTGCTTAATCAGAACCACTAAAGTAATCCAGACTACAACAACATTTTAGAAAGAAAAAGAATTCCTTAAAGAACAGTTGCCTAGTTACCTGTTGTGATCAAATTGTGTGTTGTGTTTCTGTTCATGTTCATGTACTCTCTTTGATTTCCCTAGACCAGCCTTTGTATCCAAACCTCTATTTCTTTGTCCCTTCTAGAGACCAAACAACTACAGATTCATCTCTCTAGTGGTCCTGTTGATAACCTTAATGACCTTTACTACAAAATAAAGGATATATTTTACAAAGTTACATAGTATAGATCTTGAGGCTACTTATATAAATATCTTTTTAAGCTATAAGGATAAAAGTTATACGATAATAACATCTCAGTAAATTCATAGATGGATTTCCTTCCTCTTGTCCTATGTATGTTTCAAGGGAAGAGAGAAACCCTTTTTACAATAAAATCACTTTCTGGAATTCTATGGCCTTGAAATACAGGACCAAAATTATACACACTATAGGACAGGACAGTTACCCTTCTCAGTCTGCTTGGATGTTCTATGAAGACCTTAGCTATTGCTTGAGAACAGCAAAATAGTCAAATTCATAGTCAAAGAAGAAATGCCAAACTAATATAAAAAGTGTAGTTGTCTACATCTTTAATAAAATAGACTTTAAGGACTTGAGCAACTGACTGTTTTTTGTTCTCGACTTTCTTTCTTTCTTTATTCCCATAGGGTGCAATTATTATTACAACTACCAGTTTCCCTTCTGTCACTCCATACCCTTCTCTTTTCTGTCAATCTCCGTATGAGTAACAAGCCTTACAAGGACCTGTGTGTCTCTTGTCTCATAGCGATAAAATATTTTTGGGATATATAAAGAAATACATGAACAATAAAGTCATAATATTTCCTTGGTTGGCCAATGTGTTTGAAAAGAGCCTTTTCACTGTCTGTCTGCTTTAGCATTGACTGTGGACTGTAATTAAACACTAAAAGTTAGATAAAAGAAGTAAACCTGACATTGCAACTCAGTCACTGTATTTATTGTTTAACATAATGTGTTATCCATAAGCCCACACTATTTGCAGTATAGCACTGCTTAAGAAAGATGTATTACAGAACCTATAAAGTTAACTCTAGTGGTCATTGTCCATAAAATAGAGAACCAAACTTACTTATATTGAGAACAGTGTATTTATTTATTGACTCAATATCTATAATCACCTCAATTATCTCATTGTAACTAGTATTAACAGTGGTGCTTAATGATAACAAGGTATTGTTTCCAATACTGTCCTTTAGATCCAAGGCAAATAGAGTTTGAATTGTTTGACTTATGAATTTTATGAGTAGAGGCTAGTGTATACATCACCAGAATAGAGAAAGAAAAATTATTATTTGTTATCATAGTCTCTTCCTTTTGTTATTTTCCACACTACCCATACAACTTAACACTCAAGTACTTGTCAAGATGAGCATAGCTAAGCAAGGTAATGTACTCTTATTAACAAAGAGAAACAATAGAAAGAAGTGATAGACACTAACAAGGACTATTCTAGTGATAAAAAGGGTAAGCAATGTCTTCATCTGGGCTTGAGTTCATTGTATTCCACAAGACACTCAATGTATTGTTATTAATAAATAAAGACTCCTTTCAAGTCGGTCTTAGGTGTTCTTCTATACTATCAACAGTGTCTAGGGTATACTCCTGAGCATAGTTATCTATCTCCCAAGAATAAAACACAAAGCTTTTAGGGTATATATTCTATTGCTATGAAGAAGTGTACTTAGGTTGTAGCCATAGTAACAACATTTATTAGCTATACAGGCACACACAATTGAATTTAATACTTTTGAAAATAAATTTCAGGACGAAATATTTAGGATATGTTCAACATTAGATAAAACACTCCACATTTGATATAGAAGCTTCAAACTTTCACAAAATAAAGCTCAACATCTTTAATTATAGAAAACAAAACAATAATAATAATATAGTTAATATTTTGTATGGCCTCCTCTGGCATCAATGACAGCCTGGCGTCTATCTGTCATACTCGGAACTTATCGTTATGCAAGTTCAATACCAATCCTCTCCCCCTCCTCTACAATTAGAGCCTTCAAACTTTCAACATTGGTAATAGATACCCTTCTTTCCTCAATTTGTCTTTTCAAGGCCCACCAGACATGTTCAATTGAGTTCAAGTCAGGTATTTGTGTGGGCCATTAATCAAGGCCCCTAATCCGATGTGTCTCTTTTCACTATCTGGCATATGCCCCAGTATGACAGCTAGAACCCTCTTCTTGTAACAGAAACTCTCTATCCTCTCTCTAATTCAATTCCACGAACCAAAGATAGAACTCGCTAGCTGAAATTTTGATATATTCGTCTTAGTTTACAGTGCCATCAACAAAGACTCATGGACCAAATCCGCCCGCCCAAAGACAGCTCCAAAGCATGACCCCTCTGCCACCAAACCTTGTTGTTGGAACAATAGGATTAGTATCATACCTTTCTCCAACTTTTATGATGACATGGGCACCTCCATTGTTCCCTTTCACAGTGTACTTTGACTCATCAGACCAGATGACACCTTTCCACTGGTCATTCGTCCCATTGACATGTTCTTTAGCCCAACGAAGCCACTTCTCTTTGTGTTTTACAGTCAAGGCTGGCTTGTGAGCTGAAGAAAAAGATCCGAATCCTAACTGCTTACAGTAACGGATAATGGTGTTTCTAGATACATCAACCTGAATCTTCGACATTTCCAACTTCAGCTGATTATATGAGGCAAATGGGTCCTCTCTAATGACCTTTTCCAGGTGTCTGAGGTCCATCTCACTGGCTTTCTTAGGTTTTCCATGACTCTTTAAACGCAATGGTGACCCACATTTTTTGATGTTTCTGATAACATTTTGAACTGTGGGCTTTCTCATCTCAACTACGTTTGCGACTACAGTCAATTTGAATCCAGCCTTAAACAGGTAATAAATGCCCCATCATCTTCTATCTTTTGCCTTATCATATTCTCCACGAGTGTGTGTTTCTGAAAATGTATCTGACGTGTTGTGTTGGTTTAATAATATTTGGAAAGAAGAAGAGTTTTATGCAAAAAAAATTAAGTATTATTTTATTAAAATTTAGGCAAGTATTAAATTCAATTGAGTGTGCCTGTATTCTATTGATAATACATGTCGTCTTTGGGTTTAACCAACGGAAACCTGAACAGTTCAAAGAGTAAACAAAGTCTAATCTTTATTGATGGGTCTTTCACACTTCTTTTATACTTTTCTAATTACTGCTATCTACCAATAAAAGCTATGGAAAGCTCCCTCTTGCTAAAGTATCATCCTTTAGATATACGCCTTCCTACTAACTCTTCTTCTATCGTATGGTCCTCTTTTAGGTAGTTTGTGTTTCTATTGACTGGGATGATCGAATATCTATTTATGAAAAGTGATTATCCGACATACAATTTAATATTGAGGTATACTACGAAAGGAAATAAAAATTTAGATGCTTGCAAACCTTTTGATTTTAAACAGAGTTCCATAAAAGGGCAAAATTTGGGACACTCCTAAAAGAAAGGAGGTATCACCGTTTAAAGGCCAGGAAAATCTCCTTGTGTGTAGCTGTCATACTGGGGTTTATATCAGATAGTGAAATGAGACACGTCAAATATGATGATTCAATGTACAATCTGGTGGGTATGGTCATTTGTACAAAAGTAATCATAAATGTCTAAATAATGATAGATACCAAACATAAAGTAGAGACATTGTGATATGACCAAGAAATGGCAGCTTATTACAAAGAATGAGTGATATGAATCAGTCATATAATCCTATGAGCTAAGTACTTCTTCTTCCTACAGTTCAAAGTATTTTTTTATTTTTTGGGTGTGGTTTGCTATTCGCGCATTGGGCATATCAGCCACCCTTTGAGAACTTTTGGAAAAATAAGAATAAACATATAAACACTTCAAATACAAAAGTGAAAAAAATAATGCAAATGAATGGGAAACAGAAAGAAGAGAGAGTATAAAACCTCGAAATGAGGGGAAAATAATGAAAATGAGTGGAAATGATGGTAAAATGAGAATTATGAATAGACATCCAAAAGGCCATAGAGTCAGCAAGGAAACCAGGACACCAAAAAGATAACCGTCATCCTGTGGCGATTCGAAATCCAACGAGGGATACTTAGAGCAACTCGGACAATCCTGAGGACACAAATACAGCAACTACACTAGCAGCTTCTGGCTTTGCTAAACGGGTTAAGAATGGGTGGTAGAGGAGAGATCGGAGAAGTGAGGATACAGCGTCTGTTGCTGCAGGAGTTTTTGCACTCTATGGCGGCGTTGGCGTTCCCGCTCAACACACCCATCAGCAGCCTCAATGAGCAAGCTACCAGCTGATGGCTCTACCTTAAAGTCTCGAGTAGACGTGGCTCGATCAATGGCTTGCAGCAGTATTAACAAACTGGGCCAAAGGTCTCGCCATTTAACAAAAGACTTAACCGTGCGCGGCAGAAGATTTAGACAATAGTCAATTGGATGAATGTCTTGTGGTGGTGCAGGAACTAGGAAGAACAAGAACGTGGAGCGTTCATGGTCAACGAATGTGCAAGTGAGAAAGTGGTCCCGATTGGCAGATGGGTGGCCACATTGGCAAGGAACTGAAGGTGTTGGTGGTAACCAAGCAATCCTCCATTTTAGTAGACGATGTCTTTCTTTGCGCGTGCACGGTAGTAGAAGGATTGGATCCCAAACAGGTCTACATAGTCCACGGGCTACTCTTCTTCCTACAGGACAGTTAGGTTAGACTATGAATACATGCTCATTCAATGACCAAAATATTAAGATAAGCACAATAGAATACTACTGTTTCAGAAAAATGTACAGAAAAATAAATCACTTGCATGTATTTGGAAAGCCCTTTCATTAGTATAGAGTAGACATGTGTGCTAGCATTGTGCAAGGTTGCCTGAACCTCATACGACATAACCTTATTAACGTATGATAAATAGTAGCTAATACTATTCAATGCTATTAAAGGCTATTTATTCCTTCTTTATTATTGTATTTTCTATCTATTTTCTCTTAACCAATAAAAGGTTCAAGCCTGCTGGTTTATCCTTCTCCTCCCCAGTGATCATTGGAGCCTCGGTTAACTAGCTGAAAGAAACTCATGCTACAGATAAACAATCTAAAGATTAATGAAAATTGTCTTATTGGATTTTATTATTCAAGATACATTATAATGTCTAGTAGCTGTCTGCTATAAAGCTATAAATATAATAAAGAGTGGTATTATGACCAATTATCCTACTATTTGTTCCTAGCACAGTTATTTGATGATGCTATTTTATTTTATTTTATTTCTCCACCCTTATTAATATTACATCTGACATTCATGCTTTCTTATGATCTCATACCAAAGAGAACAATAGACTTTATTTCTCTGGTCTAAACTTTATTGTCACATCATCGGTCAATAGAATGTACGTTACTCATCTTCTTAATAGTTGAGTACAAGGTGATTTTTCAATAGGCCTTTGAATTGTCACTTCCTACTACGCATAGTGGTGGCACTTTACTACACCACACAAGCATTTGCAAAAAAAAACAACACAGGACCACAAACAATTTATATTTCTGAGTGGTGAAGAAAAGTGTAAGTAAATATAACCCAAATTTTCTTCTTTTTCTTCTCCCTCTTCTCTTCTCTTACAAAATGCATCAGCTTAATTTGATTCAACTGCCCAATGAGTTCTCTCTTTATCAGTTCAAGAAAGACTACAAGTTATCACCAGAAATACTGAACCTGCCCTGGTATAGTATTTCCAAGACCACTCAAGGCGTTACTCTTCTCTTGCCTACTGCCACCCCTCTCGCTAATAAGACAGAGGCCCAAAGATCAGAAGATGAATGGTTCTGTCTTTACGTGGAGAATCAAATTCAATATGGCCCTGTGGGTGTGTTGGCCTCGATCATTGATCCCTTGAGAGACAACAGAATCTCAGTCTATGTTACTAGCATCTACGATACGGATTATGTCTTTGTTAAAAAGGAGGATCTGGAGAAGACTGTGGAAGTCCTCACAAACAAGAACATTGTAGTGAAGGATGGAGTCTCTGTTGTATAAGCAGGAGAAGAGAGGAAACATGAGTGGTGATATATCATAGTAATACTATAGACTCCATAAACAAGAGTAAATGTTTTGTATTATAAATGAATATATTAAATGTAGATGTAACATGTGCTTTGTTCTATTGACTAATTTCCATTGTATGGAATCCAATCAAAATAGCCAACTTGTTCTCCATGTTCATCAAAGTGGAAGGGAGTAAAACACTTTGAACAAAAGTAACAGGGGGAGAATCCACTTAGAATATCATTCATTGTCATATATCTGAGACACACACACATAAGCACACACAGTTCTTTTCATAGATCAATAGATACATACTCTGCAGGATAAATCATACACATACTGCACTTATAACGAACGTATCTCCAGCTATAAACAGTCTTTGGATAGATGTTATCTTCTTTATGTATATTATCTGAGATACAATGGAGTCTACAATGATAGAAAGAAAAAAAAGAGACAGAATCAATACATTGTACTTTTAGAATATAACGTACCTCATATCCCGTATCATTAGCAGATGCTGACAATTATTCTGATGAGAGAATAAATATGGCTCATTGATTTTGAAAATAATATCATTAAAAGTAACCCCCTCCATTGCATTTCTAGTAAAATCAGCAAACAAAGAGGGAATCACTATATCTGCTACAGAACTCGTATCTTTCCTGTTTGTAGGATGAGAAAGAGTAGGTTATTGATATGCAAGTGGCTTACTCTCTAGAACTCTTATCCGCAGTACATGTGGTTTCTGTTTTACTGTCTAAATAAATACTCCCTTCTATACAAAAGCAAGTGGAGGCAGGTGTATCATTAGCAGGGGGTAGTTGTCCTGTCATGGCATTGGTTACAAATACAGTGGATCGAATACCAAGACTCCGTGTACAGTAAATAGCATCTCTTAGCTGGGTTAGTTTCTGTGATCCAAGGAATTCAAGTTCTTGTAGTCTTTGGGAGGGTTTCTTGGGATGATAAATAGCAATTGAAAGTACTACTTCCTCTGCTTTAGGTACCTTGAGGCCGGGCTATTATTATTTTTATATGAGTACCCGTACTTGTTTTTCTGCCTTTATTGTACCTGTGCCATGTTTATTTTTCTCTTCCTGCCTCTTGGTGCCTTAGTATTCTTCGGTTTCTCCACGGACTCTTTCTCTTTCTGTGCCATTCGTTCCGCCTAATCCAATACGATGAGTTTTCCAACATCATACACCTCTTTTCTATCATACCTCTTTTTTTATTATGGAATAGTTTGCGCGTGTGTGTTGTCTCGTAAACATTTCTGCTGTGCTCTTTAAACTTATCTACAGTTACTTATCTCCTATCTCATCCTCTTTTCTTTTTCTTTCTCATCATATTTACCTCAGAGAAGCCAATTTGCTTTGCTTTAACGTGTTTACCATATCAATTAACTTGCGAGTTAAAGCAGTGTCTGGTACATCAGAGTGTTCCATAATGGAGATTTCATCCTCCAATGGCTCTTCTGTATCCTGCACCTCTGTATTCTGCACCTCTGTATTCTGCACCTCTGTATCCTGCACTTCTGTATCCTGTAGGTCTGTTGATTCCTCTCTCTCTAGTGATTCCTCAATGGACTCATCTCTATAACCATAGTCTACTGGACTAGAACAAGAACCTTTAGGCATCTTATCCATAGACACAGACCCCTTGGACTGGCCCATTCTATTCGATGAATCATTCATAGCAGACAGAATAGCTGGTATTTTGTTTTGTGCTAGATACACACGCCGTTTAGGCACTCGTGGATTCATGTACATGTTTTTATCCAGTTCTTTTTCTATCTTTACATAATTGTCCTCATCGGTTTCTTCTAGCACTCGATGAGGCAACACTGCTTTTGCCTGTGGTTTGTGTTTTGTAATGCTGTCGCTTTTATCTGACACTCTCGACCGAGAAATCAATGACATGTGCTTAAAGGAGTCTTTATAGCGTCTCACATGAGAAATAAGTGTAGGATCGTTAAAAAAGTCGGATGATTCACTAATATCAAGAGGCTCAAGGCATCTAATGTCTCCATTAGTGAGAGATCCACAAGACATGTGCGTACGTATTGAAATCCACCATGGATGCTAGAGCCTGAAAGTTAATAGCTTCTTCCTGCCGTGACTGTTGCTCGAATAGCACACTCAGGCGTTGTTTGAACTCAGTGGAGTAGGTGGTCATCATGCAAAAGAAGTCTTCTGGAAGAAGAGTAGCGTTGTCCTTCTAGCGGGTGTCTAAATAAAGAGTCACAATGACATAATGCAACCCCTTTCATACCAGTCTTGCAGGGTTCCCTTCTTTAGTCAATCTTTCCTCAACTGTTCCCCTTTCTTCTTCTTCACTTTCTTTTTATTACTACAACCTACAGTAAGTTCTTTGGCACGGGTCGGCTGCAGAGAGGTTAATAATAACAATAAAATAATAATAAAATAATAAAAATAATAATAATAACAATATAATAATAATAATAATAATAATAATAATAATAATAATAATAATAATAATAATAATAATAATAATAATAATAATAGTAATAATAATAGTAATAATAATAATAATAATAATAATAATAATAATAATAATAATAATAATAATAATAATAATAATAATAATAACAATAACAATAACAATAATAATAACAATAATAACAACAATAATAACAATAACAATAATAATAGTAAAAACAGCCATGTCAGATAAAGAAGGGCACTCCGATACTCCCAATGAAGTGTCTACTCGTGAATTGGCCCGCCTAAATCAGTTTGTGGAAAAGGCACCTCAGAACAACTACAACATTGACCAGTACAAAAACCAATTGTGCCGTCAGATTCCAGGCAAGCAGGAGGAGTGTTTGAAGCTGAACTTGGAATGTAAGTAGCTCTTTTGCACTGTCAGCATTGGGGCTTATTGTGTCTTAGTTGTACAAATGTTTGGAGAAATGCAGAAACTAGGATTCTTCTGTGCTCTTCCCATGGACCCCAAAAAGACCCACATGGAGTGTCAGCGAGTGTAGACTATAAAACAGAGTTTCTTTTTCTTTCTCTAGTTCAGTATGAGTTACTAGATACAGTCAAATATACCTTAATAGAAGAATGCCTACTTGTTCCCCCTCTCTTCATGGGAGACACTTGCGTCGTAGGTGTCGTGTCGTGTCGTGTCGTGTCGTGTCGTGTCATGTGACTGCTTCCTTGAGAGACACTTACAGAGGCATGGAAATGGAACGACCTTCCTCTCTCTTTCACTTGCAGATAGCCACTATGGTAAACCAAAGAATAGAATCAACCATCGATGGATGAATACAGATGGATTAACGCCAAGGATGGATGCACGTCACAATAGCCTTCTAACAAGTCATTCAGAACCAAGGTTAAGCTTGGAAAGGCCCAGAAGCAGAACCGCCCTCTTCCCCATTGGTTCCGTCTCAAGACAGACACCAAGATCCGGTAAGCTATGGGGATAGCTGTAGGGATGGTGGTGGTGGTGGTGACTGTCATTAAGTTACATTACACTTCTACATTACATTACACTGCCACATTACAAACACTCACTCACGCATACTTCTCTCTTCTTTAGCTGGAACGCCAAGCGTCGCAACTGGCGCCACACCAAATTGGGTCTCTAAGCGTAGAGACACCATGTCGAGTGCACTGTCTGTCATTTTTAAACACCTTGTGGAATATTCATCATTATAGAATAGCAGCAGTCTTTCCTCAATGAACAGTCACCACCCACGTTCTTATCATCTACACAGTGTGTTGTACTTTATGTTTATTTTTAAAATGTGTCGTTAAGATGACTATAAACATAGTCCAAGAGGTGAAAAAAGAGAGAAAAAGAGAGGAAAAAAGTCTATCTTTATTCTTTTTAGTGTAATTTATGTGTGGTCCTTGTATTCTGTCTCTGCCACTGATAGTTGCAGTTTATGCATAAAGTTAGGCAGCAGCTCTCTTCTCCACTGATCTTTGCATGCTTTCTTAGACCTGCCTACTTCCAATGCTATTTTATTCCATCGAAATGTCGCCATGTCACTCAATCTCTTGTCCTTTACGATGGCTTTGAATAAACACAGTCTCTCAGCATCCTTCCAACGAGGTTTGATCAGTCCAGAAGAAGTGCGTTGTTGCTGTTGAGATTGTTGTTTACTGGATCTACGAGTGGATCTATAGTCATCTTCTTCCTCCTCCTTCTCCTCTTCTTCCTCCTCCTCTTCCTTTTCCTCTTCCTTTTCCTCTTCCTCCTCCTCTTCCTCTTCCTCTTCTCCCCTTTCTTCTGTATCTATTTCTCTTGATTTGTCAGGAAGAACAGTAGCAGTAGCAGTAGCAGTAGCAGTAGCAGTAATAGTTGTAGGTGGAGTGGTGGTGGGTCGATAGCAAGTCGCTGGTAAAAAGGTGGAGAGCGGTGGCCCATGGAGAGAGGAGCCATGACTGTAACTGTGATCATAACTATGACTGTAGCCATGTAGATCATAGCCATGACCATACCCTTGGGAATGAGTGGGGATTGGATACTGGGAGGAAGGATTGCCTTTTCCATTGGACGACAGATAGGCATAGTAGGCATTGTGGGAGGGAGGATCGTTGGCAGGAGAGAAGGAAGAAGAGTAATGAGGCTGTGGACGAACAATAGGGTATTGCAATTGAAGCAGTGCTTGGACAGCATCTGCTTCTATGGGCTTATTATGAAGGGTAAAGGAGTGGATGGCATTAAAGTCCATTCTATCGTCTGCTTGAACCCAACAAGACCATAGCACATCCTCTGTGCTTTTATACCTTCTATAGCGTAGAAAGTGGGCCATTGTTTATTTATTCTATCTGTTTATTTCTTTATCTGCTATTTATATCATTAGGAACAATCAATATCAAGTGCCATGAGCAAGTCGCATCACATTGAACGACAAGCATACCATCATGACAAGCACACCATAGAGTGCCAATACCAGGGCGGTGATTTTACCCGATGTCCATGGATCATTCTCATGTATTTTGCAGTAGAAGAGCCCTGGCAATATAAAGGAGATGGTTGTGGATCCTGTTGAGCCTACAAATGCCAGTACCTGTATTCCTTATGAATAACCCTTGAGCTTGCTCCATCTTTGCTTACCAAATCCAATTGAGAAATAACAATGGCCACTAGATAGCTCAGTACAAGAATGGAGGTCGTCATGGCGAAATACTTCAGGGACGAGGAGGGAGGAGGTACCTTGAGTCCACGTGCTTCGGATGTTCTCCACGCCAACACCTTGTCAAGAGAAGCACGGCAAGGATGAGCCTGTAAAGGGTAACTAAACACCACCAACACAACAATGGCCAACCTTCCACCAGCCACAAATAAGCTTTGTGGATCTGTCATTGGGTCAATTGAAAAGCAATGTGAAGCAATTGAAAAGCAAATATTTAAATAACAATAGTAATAAAGGTACACTTACACTCGAGGATAATGTTTCCCTTGACATGTCTGCCAAAACTAAGGTAACCAAGAACAGCAATGATTTGGTAGATGAAAGCAGAACTACCAATGGAGCGAATAATAACACGTTTCATGGCAGAAGGGCTGTTGTCTTCGAGTTCATTATAGACAGAGAAGATCTGTGGGCGGGTGTCATTGTTTTAATAGGGAAGGTGGGGTGGGGTGGGGTACAGACGGACTTACATTCTGGTGACAGGTAAAAGCAAACACAAACAATGGCAGATGAGTGAAGAATCTGGAGCTTAGGGTGATCCATTCAATGTCCTCAGGGGCAGGCATTGGGTAGTTGGGGGAAATATAGTAGTAGATGACAATAGCACACAAATACACTACAGACACTAATGCAACAATACTGGTGTACTTTAATGAGTCGAGTCTCTTGAAGAAGCTAAAGGGGACAATTGCACCTGCCATAAAGACAGTAATCCACAGTCTTCTGTCCATCCAAGGGCTGTCGGCTGCTAGTGGGCCAAGGATAGAGGGAATAACCTAGTCCAATGTCCAAATGTTCGAGATCAGTCTAGGACTCCACTACAGAAAGAAAGAGATGTCTGGTTTACCTGTGGCATAATATCACCAATGATGATCAGGTAGCTCACTGCCACACCAAAACACTTGATGGCAATAGCAAGGTCAAACAGCACAGCCAACCGAGGCCATGTTAGCTTGGAAATAGCGAAAAAGGAGGCATGGCGGCCTTCTGTTCTTACTGCACACTGGCTGAGGAAATACAATCCCAAGCCAGAAGTGACGCTTGACAGGAGAATAACAAAGATGCCCGGAAACAGGCCGACAGAAGCCACGGCAGAAGGCTGGTGGCCGTCATGTAGGTCAGTAGAAGAACAAGCACTGCAGAACACTTACCATGGCCAGCATACCAGTGCCAAGAATTGTATTGGTTAAATTGATGGAGCAGCTCATTACAGTGGCTGAACAGGTGGCTGTAGGAGAGACATCTTCTGACTCTAGTGTACTATCCACAGAAGGATAGAGTGACGTAGGAGTGGAGGTGGAGCTTAGCAGTGGACGCTGGTCATCAGGCCACCCTTGTCCTTGGAGCGACATGGAGGACCTGGGCACAGAAGCAGTGGAATGGCTGTCATGCTCAGGGATGACTGAATATTTATTCATGTTAAATAATAATATAAAAAAAAAGCGGAAGAAGGCGTGGCTATAACCAGGCTAATAAATACAGCTGATACATCAACACCTATTAGCTATGATCGGCTATGATTGGCTGGTGGAAATGAATTCATCCGATGGAAAAATAATAAAGCAGTCAGAACCCACTGACCAGCCGATGCTTCCCCCCCCTTTTTTTTCTTCCTTCTATTTAAAATTCACATACATTCATACACACATACACACACATACATATACACACACTATACATGTTGGGCTTGATCGTGCCTTGTAGAGCCACTTTCTTTAAGCACTAAAGTCCACAGGCACAAGCACGTCTTGGTCCTTTTTCTTCTCTAGTCTAATGGATAGAGGTGCGTTTGGAAGAGATGGGGCGGGTGTCCATGCTCACAAGAATAGCTGCTGCCTCCAACATCTGTACCTGTTGGTGTTTTGTCAGTAACCACTGGCTTGTCAACGCCCATTCTTCTGAATGTTCCCAACGGTGTTTGGATAGACAGGCAGCATGTTTATAGGCCTTTCCACACAAATGGCACTGATGGAGTCTGTCTGACGGTACTGTGGCTTGAGATAGACACTGGTAGGCGTGGTCAATAGTGTAGTTCTCAGGCATAGACAAAGAAGCAGTCCCAGTAGGGTCAACAGAGTGTGTTTGAATTGGTTTTCCCATGTTGCAGTGGTAGATGAGGAGATGAGGTGGTGTAGTGGAAGATAAAATAAAATATAGAAAAAATATAGAAAAAATATAAAAAATATAAAAAATATAAAATAAAATAAAATAAAATATAAAATATAAAAAGACCTCTCTTAAAAAGGACATTTAGCAGTGGGTCATGGCAGGACAAAGCCTACTGCACGTTGGTCGGAGTTGAATGGGTGGTCCTTGCACCCGGATAGAACACATTCCATCTCCAAGGATCATGGGTGAGTTGTGTTGATGGTTGTATTCTGTGGATCATTGTATTCTGTTTATTATTAAATGCTCTTCTCAGTCTTCTCCTTTTGAAGAATCCAATTGAGAAATCCTTTGGTAGAACTGCGAATGTTCTGCCCTTTTTCTATTGCCTCAAGAAGCACTGTCATGGAAACAGAGCATACCAATGTTTCAAGTAGGGGGTTTAATTTCGATCCATTCAAATACCGATCCAGGGCTGAGTGTAAGGCACGGGGAGCAACATACAAGACCATCTCTGCTCTTCTCGGCTTACTTTCTATGAGAATAGACAGTCCACTCATAGCACAGGCAAAGGCAATGGGGAGGGGATGGTCAAGTGTTGACTGAGGAAGATGAAGGATCTGGTATCCAATGCGTGTGCGTATGACACAGATAGTGTACATAAGAATAGCCACCAGACTAGCAAGAAAGACACTGGAGCGTACAGAACCCACCACGCCACGAACAAGGGTCTGCACGGGTGTTTTGCGCAAATGTCTACTTGTCCATGGTAACAGAACATGCACTATAAAATAGAGCTGGGGATCCCTTGTCATCTCTCCATGTCCTGCAGTGTATTCTAACATGATGCAACCCTACTCTAATCTACTCTAATGGATTCTAAGCATGAACTTACAGGATAGGTCTTTCGAAAGGCAGTCATGAATTTGATCAGAGTGTTCACCTCACAGCCATAAGGTACCCCATTATGAACAAGAAGGCACGGTAATCTTCCGCGAGCAGGATTACACAAGTGCAATGGCAATTGAAGATCTATCCCCACTTGATCGAGCATATTACTCTCTTGCTACATTATAAGCCAATGGAGTCCATTCTTATCATCAGCCACTTACTCCGTAAACAATGTCCCCTGTTCTCATGGCCCTCAAGGCAACAAGAATCCGCTCATCAAAAGAGCCAATGTTACTAATCCATTTGGCATAGGATCTGTTCTTGTGTTACCTTTTATTCAATTTCCCCTCTTTGTTATGGTGTATGGAATAGAAAGAGAAGAGAATGTCTTACGTTACCTTGGTAACCGAGTGGGGTCATAAATCCACGTAAACAGCACCTCGGATGTGACAGCTGTAAATGCAGTCACACTGCTATACTCCAGCCACCACCAAGGAAGTGATTGTGCCCATGGAGAATCATGGAGAGAGTAGCCCACCACATCTACAGCACGAGAGAACACCGTCAGCGTCATATCCAGTGTAGGCATAGAAGGAAACAGGGTTCGACCCAGCCACAGAACACTGGCTGTAGTGATGATTTTGTTGATTCTCTCCTTCTTCTCATCCATGTCCAGATGGAACACTCTTCTGAGGACAAAAGACACAACCTTGTAGCTAGAAAAGACACCTGCCGTAACAAAAGGAAATCCGTTGTGTGTCAGACTGTGCCTGAGAAGAGGAAGGAGTGTCTTGAGCAGCATCTTTACTCTATCTCTGTCCTTGTTCACCCTTGCTAGTAGTACTTTGATGAGCAGAGTAACGAGACCAGGGACAGTTGTCATAGACCAGCCTAGACTGTAGGCCCTGATAGCTGCAGCAATGTCTGGCTGAAGTTCTTCTGGCACGCCAGAGTGGGTGACGAGGGTGCTGATCATTTGGTTGTACTTGTCCATAAGTGAAGAAGAAGAGAAGATCAAGCCACGTAACAAAGAACGCGTTTTGTAACACGGCATACGTATGGATCATGGTAGCTAAGGAGATGTTTATTTTCCATTTTACATCTTGTTATTTGTATCCTATCTTTTCTTTTTTTTTATGCCTGTTAAAGATAGGAGAAGAAGGAGAGAAGGAGTGTCGCAACAAGCGATAATCAAACCTTACCTACAAAACAAAGACAAAACAAAGACAAAAAAAAGACAAAAAAAAGACAAAAAAAAGACAAAAAAAAAAAGACAAAACGCAACAAACAAACAAACAAACAAACAAACAAACAAACAAGTTCACAGACATCTTCTACGGATACTCTACAAATATTCTATGGATACTCTACAAATATTCTATGGATACTCTACATGGTGCATAGAACATGCACTCATCTCCCTTTTTTTTCTTTTTTTTTCCTTTTTATGTCATGAGTCATTAGGATCCATAGAAAGACTATTCAACTATTCAGCTTTATTGGATTCATTTACTTTCTTTTTAGCTGCCTTGACCTCCTCCATGGGCCAAACCTCTCTTTTCTCTTCAGCTGATTTGGCTGCCTTGAGTTCATCTTTAAGAATCCAAGAAATCAATGATTTAATAGAAGACCGCAGCATTGTGTCCTGAGTGTACATGGCCTCCAAAATCACGGTCATAGAGGTAGCAAACACTACTGTTTCTACTGTGTTTGTGCCAATCTTCTCCCACCATCTCCCTTTCTGATAAGGCGAGAGATAGCGGTCAAGAAAAGCCTGCAGGGCTCGAGGGGCTACATACAGGGCCATCTCTGCTCTACGATGTGGACTTTCTACAAGAATACTAACACCGCTCAATATACAGGCAACAAAGGGAGTCCACTCAGAATCCAAGTACTGCTGAGGTATATGCAGTAACTGATGACCAATGCGTGTGCGGATGAGACATATAATATAAAAGATCATGGAGATAAGACTAGCAAGAAAAGAGGCGGAGCGGACAGATCCCTCGAGAATATGGAGCAGCCCTGCCGTAGGGTTCTGGAAGAGACGCTTGGGAGAAAACAAGAGGGGAGGAAGTGCATGGACTGTAAAGTAGATCTAAACATGTTCATTCATCCATTCATACATACATACATACATGCAACCATGGAGATTTGGGTGAGTGTTCAGAGTTCAATAGTAAAGAGGCAGAAAATACCCGCAAAGAAGAAGAAGAAAAAGTATAGATAGAGATAGAAAACACTTTTACTTACTGAGAATGCCTTGTGAAATACATAAGCAAATTTATCCAAAGCCCCCACTTCACAGCCATGGCGATGTCCATTATGAACAGCACTGCATGGGAATCGACCATAAAGAGGATCAGCACGCTCCTGTGGTATACCGAGTTCACTGCAGTACTTTTTTATCCCATCCGCTGCATTTAGTGTATCTGGGGCCTATAGGTGGATAGACAGATAGATACAGCCACATCAGTAGACTTTCAATAGGCCATGGAGGAACTTACACCATAGACATAGGTGCCAGTACGAACATCTCTTAGCACCTGCAGAACACGATCATCTACACCAGAGACACCAGCAATCCACTGAGAATAGGATTTCGGTAGTCGACTGGGCTCATACATCCAAGTCCATACTGCCTGTGTTGTTACTGCTGTAAATGCGAGGGCACTGAAACGGTGAATAATCCACTGTGGCACCCACTCTCTGATCAGAGGAGAGCCAGAGGCCTTGTGGGCAAACACATCCAATGCACGTGAAAAGGCAAGAAGGGTAAGATCCAATGTTTTGGTGGTAGGAAAAAGACGTCGGACGGTGTGAAGAGTGGTAGCTGTAGAAGTCAACAGGGCGAGTCGTTGCAGAGACACTGCATTCCACTGTGGAAAGTAGCGGCGCAGAACAAAAGAAAGAAACTTATGGCCACCAAAGGCACCTGCCATTATAAAAGGAAGTCCATTTCTGGTGATACTCTCCCTCAATGCCTTTGCTATCGAGTGTTTTACCGTGCTTACTTTGAACAACCTTTTGACGAGGATGACCAATAAAACAGGCACGGTGGTCAGGGCCCATCCCAAGCCATAAGCCCTTAGGAGAGTAGCCAAAGCAGGTTGGAGCTCCAGTGGAAGGCCTGATCTGCTTGTTATCTGTGCCAATTTACTCTGGACAGGCATAATCGTAAATAAAAGGCAAGGGGGATGGAGGTGAAAAAGGAACAATTTATCTATCCATTCAAAATAAAACTCAGATCTACGTTTACTACATTACAAAAATAATAATAAAAGGAATTCATGCTTTCATTTCCCCCTTTTTCCTTTTTTAGGGTATTGTCTTTATTATTTCTATAACCATAGCAACATGATGGTTATATAGTATCTACTAGAACCGAGACTCTATAGAAAGAGAGAGCATGGAAAGAGAGAGCATGGAAAGAGTATTGAGTTTGTTAGGAGATACCGCCTTATGAATACCTGTCGAGTCATTGAACTACCCAATATACACTACAAGTATCAACAGTGGTGATGATCCAGAACTCCAACATCAATACAAGCCAGTGTAATGAAAAATAATATACACTAAGGAATAGTATACACTAAGGTGCAGTAGGATGCAGCCAAAGGTAATACAGTAAAACAATAGTATAAATATTCATGTCATTCAGAGTGATAGATCCACCTATGTAATGTACAAGTGAGAATAGCCCTGACATGTGTATCTCTGTATCTGTCTTGTGGATAATAAATGAATAGTAAGTGAGTCCATCCTAGTCAATAGCAGTCAGTAATCAACAGTGGGGTAGCTTCGATACAGAGGTATTTGGACTGTATCTGTTGTGTCTCATGTGCACCCCAATTTTCTTATTCTCTTTCTCATGGTGTCATCTTCTTGCTGCTCCTTATGACGATATCTTTGCTACTAGAACAAAAGACAGAAGAGGTAAAGATGAGGCAAGGCATCAGAAAGACCAACGACCTTAATGAAATACTATCCACGTGATAGAATTAGCACTTGTTCTTTTCGATCTCTTACAATAGAACAAAGAGCAGATCTTAGCTCAGGTGATTGTACCATTGCCTGTCACTCAGAAAGCACTCCTTTCACTTCATTTGTGCTATAAAGTAGCATAGCAACAGCCCAATGAATTCAAATTCCGAGTTGCTATGGCTTTATGTTTCACTTTCTATCTTGAATTTGATTTAGGAAAAAAACAAGTCCAAGGGAATACTTGCGCACTCATCTGTCTATCAAAAAGGTAACACAACAGTCTAAAGGTAGTACAGAAGTTCACGTGTCAATACACACACCTGACTTTGAACTGTTGTGTTTACATTGAATGAGATCACCATGGATGATTAAAGTCAGTTACTATTGTAAAGAGATAAGACAAGTAGCAAAATATTCATAGGATGAGATGGTATTATCTATTCATTGCCATCTATCTACCTATGTATTTAATTATCTATTTATCTATTTATTTATAATAGAAATAGAGTACACTGCATTCAATCCTACTAAACAGAGCCAACAATCTCATCTGCCTTTTGTAGTGCCTATGTTAAAGAGTAAATCATCCCATTCAGCCATTGTCCTTTACCTCAATCATCTTCTTGCATTCTTTTCGCCTTTGTTGTGTTAATTCTGACTCCTGCAAAAGATCATCAAGGACATCCGCCTTGTACAACTCAGATAAAAGTTCTCTTTGGAGCTCTTCTTTGGCATGGTTCACAAGATTAAGCATCACAGCTTTGGGTACCATATCAATCATAGAGCACTTGACAATAGTGTAATAGGATTGGATCAGTAGCTCTATCAAAGAATAAATGTGTTAAAGAAGAAACTCAAAATACATGAAGGCTCAATGACTTACTGATCACTTCAGTCTCCATGAATTCACGCTCTGACAATGCTCCTGTTGCTTTGAGGGTGGCTGGTGGCTGTAGAGAATAAAAAGAGATCCATCAATACTGCAAGACACATAGAGAGAGAATGAGAGAGAATGACTACTTACTGCTTCCATCATAGGCCCTGCCTTCTTTGTTTTTTTTGCACCTGAAAAGAAGCTACCAAAGAAAGAACTACCTTCAGTCTCTGTTCCAGGAGCTTGGGGATTACTGGTCTGGAGTGCTGGCCATTGATGTTGCTGCTGTTGCTGCTGCTGTTGATGTTGTTGGCTTTGGTGCTTGCCTCCCTTTGCCTGAGGATGCTCAGTCCCATTTTGGTGTTGTGTGGGCTGGGGTTTAGGATGAAGCTGATCATTCACAATTGTAATAGCCTGGTGTCCATTCAAAAAGTCAGGGTGTCCTGTATTGATGTAGGATGACTGCATACTGTCATGGCGTGGTATTCGTTAGTTATACAGCATTCATTCTAGTAGGGCAGCCCCTCCCCTCTTCTTATTACAGAGAGCTACAATGACTTACGCAACAAGATCAGTGACAAGCTTTGTTGTAGGAGTCAATGCTCTTTTAAGGAAGGACAGTACAACTTGATAGAACTTTTCTTTGAGAGTAGGAAATCGCTTGAAGAACTATTGCACAACAGAGGAATCAGTGGCAGTGTCTGATGGCTGGTCTGCAACTATAACCTACTTGTTTGTTCAGCAATTGACCCAATATTCTCACAAGCTCATCATACACCATATTGATGCATTTAATGCTAGGCTCCTCAAGACGCTTGATCTGCTGTTTAACGATCACCTCAAATGCTGTGGTGGCCACAAACAAAGCAGGTGATGCACCCTAGAAGAAGATAAAACAAATGTAAGTAGGCCAGTTCTACTTCTATTCCCCCAAGGTTGGCTTACAGAGGAGTTGTAAAGAATAGTACGGATATCCACGTCCTTGATTTGCTCAAGGGGATCAACACTCTTGATGCCATTTGCATAGAGCTCATGAAATACAAAACTAATACGAGCACCTCCAGAAAGTTCAAAGCTGGAGAGTTCATTGGAGTTACCGTCAATAATAGTACGGAATTCAGTACAAAACTCAGTAATAATACTAAGCACAAGATTAGCTTGGTGACTTGAACCGTCTCCCAAAGGATCTCCCAGCTGAGCAAGTTCCTGTTGATACTTTGAGAGGGCTGACTGAATCTTGGCTCTGATCTCAGGCAAAGTGTTACGGATATGATGCATCAGAATCTACAGAACAAAGTTAATAGTTCTCTTATAAAATGCCTCAGTGATGTACCATATTAAGTCTACGGGCAAGGAAGGGTGTGCCGCAGTACTGTGCTTTGCTGCGATAAGAAGTGTGGTTTTCGAAGAAATCTTTTTCAGCATCTAATGCCTTTGCAATTGGCTTTTTATGTTCAATATCACGCTGGCCACGATTTACAACAGGAACATAGCCTTGGTGTGATTGGCATGGTTATTCAACGCTATTCATATAGACACCATCACCCGGAATCGGTCTCCTTTTTTTTCTTTTTCTTTCTTTCTTTCTCTCTCTTACCTAATCGTAGTGGAATGACTCTTCCTGCCAAAATATCAATCACATCTGTGCCCTGGTCCATCAAATCCACCTTTGTCAATACACCAATAGTACGAAGGCCTTCAGGATCCACTTCTCTGGCCAATTTAAGACCATCTGAATTAGCAAGATCCACATTAGCAGAGGTGACAGCAAGAATGATGGCATTTGGTTTAGTGATATATTGAAGAAGCATATCACGGATCTGTTTTTCAATGTCTTTGGGTTGATCTCCCACAGGCACCTATGGCATCCAAAGAAAGGTATAGGCTGAGATAAGAGGTCTATTCGCTGTCTTTTCTCTATTCAATGCTTGTTTGGCATGATTACCTTTGTCAAACCAGGAAGATCAATCAATGTCAATGTCAATACATTGGGAGAAAAGATACGAAGGTTGATAGGCTGTGGTGAAATACCTAAGGGGTGAATGGTGGTGGGTGGTGGTGAGCCAACCAATACCTCTAGGTTTATCCTCCCCTTACCAAGATTCTTTCCTGTCTTTAGCTCAGTGTCTTTAACAATCTCATCTCTAATCTTATCAAAGTCATAGAATTTCTGACCGGGAAGATGTAAAAACTCTCCCCATTCATCAGGGTTCTCTTGGCTGTTACTTTCTATCTTTTCTTGCTCTACGTTTTCCTCAGATGTTTTTGTGCTTGGACGATGAATCAGTTGAAGCACCTTATTGTGAGGGACATTAGGACTTCATTTATAAATATATATATATATATATATCTTCTTTAGATATCCCACATATTCCATCTACCCTAGGAAGAAAGTATTTACCAAGGGTCGACGAGTGACAATACCCGTACCACGAGGAAGAAAGTCTCTTCCGACAATATTCTCGAGCACTGAACTCTTTCCACTGGACTGAGAACCAATAACAGCAATTTGAGGCAAGTCTACTGGATTATGGACTCCCACAGTGGAGAATGCATCTTGCAGTTTATTGACTAGAGGTGGTCTATAAGAACTCCAACTCTTTCTTTCTCCAACTATTTTCTTCTAACTGTTTCTCCTTTTTTTCTTTTTGTTACTGTCTTCGCTTCCATTTAAAGACAGTCACAGTCGTTCGATAGCTTGCCTGTATTGATAAGCTGTGTATCCATCGACAAAGACGTGCAGCTAAAGAAGCTCCAAAGGAAAAGAAAAGAAAGAGGGCAAAAAGAAAGAGAAATAGAAAGCGAGAGTAAGAGACTGTGACGCACATGGCGGAATATCAATGAATTTCGATTTTCTGCCTTTTAATATAGTATTTAAACAGCGCATATTCATAAACTGCAGTGTATTGATAAAGATGGATCCATAGAAAGAATGAAGCCTTATTTTGGTCGTTATTAATACACTATATATAATATAAAGGAGGTCTTGATGTATAAGGTGAAGCTCTATGAATAGGAATATTAGGATCACAATAAGCGGTAGTGTGTTCAGGAGGAATAGGTTGTCTCTGTGGTGGATAAGAAGGATTAGCCTGAGGATAAAAAGGGTACATCATGCCATAATAAGGGTCGATAGAGGAAGAAGAGGGAGGAAGATAAGTGTGAGGAAAGTAATTTATAGTGTTCATAGGCATGTTCATAGGCATGTTCATAGGCATGGGCTGTGGGTGTGCCATCATAACAGAAGGATTGTAATTTGCCACAATAGATGGACTACTGTTCTGATAATACCATGGCAATTGTGGTTGGGATGTAGGCATTATAGAATGTACTGCTGGATGAACTACTGGATGAACCAGGGACTGTGGCTGATAATAGGGCGAGTAGTAAGGTGGTTGCTGTATTCCGCTGTACATCACTATAGGCTGATGTTGTAGCTTGTATGGTTCTTGAGCTTGAGGTAGACTCTAGTATAAAGGAGAGTGAACAGAATGAATCCTCTGTTTATCACTAGAAATAGTGAAGATATATGAAAATTACTTGGTACAATGGACTGATGACAGGATAAGAAACCTGTTCAAGGGCCACTCCAGTGCTACTTTTATCAGGAATAGGGTGTGATACTTGACTAGACATCACTTGTGGGTGGAGGTGGCTTGATACTTGTGCTGAAGGATACAGAACATAGCCAGAGTGTATACCTGCTGCATCTTTTATTCTTCTTTTGAGGGTATGAATAATACCTTCTGAAGTAGAATGGGCAGTAGAAGACATAAAAAGGACTCTTGATGAGTAAAGAAGGTCAATAAGCCTACATACTATCACTCCCTCCTTTCTTCTAATAAAGATCATCTCCAGAAAACAATGAACATCTGCACCATATAACGTGAATAGTACTGTATGTGTACATATGCCTATAGTGTTTCTCAACTTTTATTAGTATCCCAAGACATACATAAGGAAGGAGCACTCTTCTCCTCTTTTTATTTTTTATTATTGTTGATGGGCTATTCACTTTTCTTAGATGATAATTTCACCCTCTACTGCTCTTGGACTCAAACCAAGTTGTTGTAAACAAAGGTTGTATCTTGACCGACTCTTTCCTGCCAAATACTTAAGAATTTTGGCTCTCTGATGAATCATTGTGCGCAATTGCTTGTAATTGTGTACATCTTTACGGTGCTGTTGGATATGTGAGTTGATATTATGAATACGGACAGTCAAAACAGCAGCTATAAATAGGATACTCCTGTCAGTAATCTTGTTTTGATGAGGGAGTGACTCTATTTACCTTGCACTTCGGGACTGCCTGTGTCTCCTTCTTTCAGTCCAAACCACTTCACGGCCTTTTGGATATTCCAGAGCTGAACAGCCTTGGCATTACCATTCTGCAAACCAACAATCTTCTGGAGTGTCTCGAATTTGGCTGACTCATACTTCATTGCCTCCTCTCTGCCTTCTACTGCTCCCAAGTACTGTTGATCCTTAGAGTTCTGTGAAAGCGACTCAAAAAGCTCATTGTTCTCGTTCTTTATAAAGTGCTGATAGTCAGTGTTAGAACCATAGGCACTAGCAGGTGTGTGGAGTTCCTGAAAGAAAGGCGTAGACTGTGATATAATAGGAGAGGGTTTGATGCGCTCAAACTCGGCCAATCTAGCAGCACGCTTCACAAGATTCTCTTTTCTGACTTGGTTAGGGTGCTTCTTGGCAGAAACAGCTGCTGAGACGTGGAAGTCTCTCTTGGGAATAGTTGTACGAGGGACTGGACAGTGCAAGAAGAGGAGGAGGAGGGATGAGTAGTGGTGAGAAAACAAGACACCTGGAATATACACCCAACACTCTTACCGAAGCGTCCTAATGAGAGAGTAGCACGACTGAACATGAAGAGAACTTTGCCCACCTATTAGAGGAAGAAGAAGAAAAAATGTAGTAGCTCTTTGTTTTCTGCAATGGGTGTGACTGGATTTGTTGACCCACTTTATGAGTGTAAAAGAGAGTCATTGTCGTACTTTCTATCTGTTGTATCTATTATGTAGGAGACTTAATAATAATTGATTTCTATCACAGACATTGTATATGGATCATTGAGAGAAGCTTCACTGTTCTGTTTTTTATTTTAGTAATGACTATTGACTTTACAATTAAAAAGGTATAAAGTTGGCTATAAATATAGGCTGTAAAGACAAGAAATAGAACAAGAATCACCCCAAAATGACAACTCAGTCACTGTATTTATTGTTTAACATAATGTGTTATCCATAAGCCCATAGTATTTGTAGTATAGCACTGCTTAAGAAAGATGTATTACATAACTTATAGAGTTAACTCTAGTGGTCGTTGTCCAGAAAAGAGAACCAAAATTACTTATATTGAGAACAGTGTATTTATTTATTGACTCAATATCCATAATCAGCTCAATTATCTCATTGTAATTGGTATTAACAATAGTACTTAATGATAACAAAGTATTGGTTCTAATACTGTCCTTTAGGTCCAAGGCAAATAGAGTGTGAATTGTTTGACTTGTGGATTTTATGAGTGAAGGCTAGTGTATACATTACCAGAATAGAGAGAAAGAAAGATTATTTGTTTTGATAATCCCATTCTTTTGTTATTTCCCACACTGCACATGCAACTTAACTCTCAAGCACATGTCAAAATGAGCATAGCTGAGCAAGGTATTGTGCTATTATTAACAAAGAGAAACAATAGAGAGAAATAATAGACACTACCAAGGACTATTCTAGTGATAAAAAGGTAAGCAGTGTCTTCATCTGGGCTTGAGCTCATTTTAATCCACAAGGCACTCATTGTATTGTTATTAGGCAAGTAAAGATTCCTTTCAAGTCAGTCTAAGGTGGTCTTCTATACTGTCTAGGGTCTCTAAGGTATACTCTTGAGCACAGTTATCTATCTCCCAAGGATAAATCACAAGGCCTTTAGGGTATAGAATCCATTTCTATGAGGGAGTGTACTTTGGCAGTAGCTTCAGTCATAATATAGTATTAGCTATACTATTACAATAAACAATGCTATTCATAATACAATTTGATAGTGAGGTATTCTACAAAAAGAAATAATAGTTTGGATATCTACAAACCTTTTATTTTAAACGGCGCTTAATAAAAGATGCGTTTTTGGGATTGACATGAAGGAAAGATAGATCATCGCTTAAAACCCAGAACAATATTTGGGTGTGTAGTCTATCTGTATCTCAATCTAAAGACTCCTAATCAAATAAATTGTAGTTAGGACAGTAAAGAGGAAAAGGTCATCTATTTAAAAATAGCCTTTGTTTATTATTCTATCTTTTTTCTTGGTGACCAATATTTTATTATTATTAAAAAATCATGGATAGAAGTCAATGAAATCCTATGAGCTACTGTATCAAAGACAATTCTTTATGCTTATTATTTTCAGGCACAAATGATATATATATTTCCATCTCAAATTTAAACTCCTTATTCACTGTTGAGAGGGGGTCCCTTTGGCTGCTCCAGGTATCTTACAGTAACACTATAGGCTCAATGCACAAATAGCACATATATGACTCATAAGAATAAGAATAAGAACGTATATCTACTATAAATTCAATTGAGACATATTTTGAATAGTTTTTTTTCTTCTTTTTTTCTGCTACTAGAAATAACACATCATAAGCGAGGATATCTTTTTCCACCACGTGATACTGAGCATGACGTAGAGACTCTCTCTAAAATGACGCGTCACTGGATACTCACTGTACAAAGTTGCTGTGGTTGGGCCTCTTTCTTCTCTCCTTTGAATACAGCCTATAATACACTTACTTCTGCTCTCTCTCTCTCTCTTTTTTCTCTTCTGTCCATATCTCTCTATTTAATTATCGCTTATTATGGACCGTCTTCAACGTCTTTTTGGTTCAACTGCAGCAGGCCTTGGTCAGGTAACGCACTAGCAGACGAGTAGAAGAGTATAGAGACATAGAAAGCTCTATTCTAAGCTAATAGTTGGCTCATTGACTCATTGGATGGGTGGTTTATAGGGTATGCAACCTGTGATGGATACACCTACAGTAGATAATGCTGAAATGGTCTATATCTCTTCTCTTGCTCTTTTAAAGGTAACGTAGAAGGCAAAAAAGAAAAAAGAAAAAAAGAGAGTTGCTGTTCTATGCTTTAACACTTATTGGGTTCTATTCTTTTTATTCTTCTTTTATATATAAATATATATAAATATAGATGTTAAAGCATGGTGCGTAGTGATAAAGACAGACACTAGTGTGTGTGTGTGTGTGGGAGCCTAATGAAAAAGACATATATCTTTAGGTCGTGCGGGTGTTCCTATGGAGGTGATGGGCCTTATGCTGGGTGAATTTGTGGATGACTACACTGTACGCGTCATTGATGTATTTGCTATGCCTCAAAGTGGTACAGGTGTCTCTGTTGAAGCAGTGGACCCTGTATTTCAGACAAAGATGTTGGATATGTTGAAGCAGACAGGAAGGTAGAGACTATAACAGAAAGGAAATGGCAACCATTGACTTGTTACGGGGCGAATGAATAGACCTGAAATGGTAGTGGGTTGGTACCACTCTCATCCTGGTTTTGGCTGTTGGCTGTCCAGTGTCGATATCAACACACAACAGGTAAACCAATAAGACCAAAAAAAAGAGAGTGGCATTATGTCTTATTTCGTGTGGATTGGCTGGACATAGAGTTTTGAGCAATTGAATCCTCGTGCAGTGGCTGTTGTAGTAGATCCAATTCAGTCTGTCAAGGGCAAGGTGGTGATTGATGCCTTCCGCTTGATCAACCCACAGACAGTCATGCTGGGTCAAGAACCTCGTCAAACAACATCAAATATCGGTCATTTGAACAAACCCTCGATTCAAGTACACAGATCTCTCTATTCTCAATATAAAGAAAATAGAGTACTTTGCTAATGAGTGCATTCTTTGGATAGGCACTTATTCACGGTCTGAACCGACACTACTACTCTATTGCCATTAATTACCGTAAAAATGAGCTTGAAGAAAAGATGCTGTTGAACCTACACAAGAAGAACTGGACACACGGTTTAACATTAGAGAACTTTACTGAGCATACAGAAGTGAATGAGAAGAGTGTCAAGGTGAGTGATTGAGGTTAGGGGTATATTTGAAAAAGAAACATCCCTAACATAATATGTGTGTGTATGTGTATCATCAGAGAATGTTATCATTGGCTGAATCCTACAACAAATCTGTACAAGAAGAGTTGACAATGACACCAGAACAGCTCAAAACACGGCATGTGGGTAAGCAAGACCCAAAGCGTCACTTGGAAGAGACAGTGGAGAACGTGATGGGCAACAACATTGTGATGGCATTGGGAACTATGATTGATAGTGTCAGTTTCTAAACATGAAAAAGAGTTTATTAAAGTATGTATATCTTTTGTCTCTTTCTCTTTTTTATTCTTTTGTACTTTTTTTATATGAAAAGCAAATCCAGAAAAGTGTCTGAAAAGAGTGTATTTATTATTACTATTATATCAGAAAGAAATATGGAGAAATCAAATGGTAATGTGGTTACATGACAATGAGAATGGAATATTCAATGCAAAAGATAATTGCGATCTCGGAATGAAGAATAAAGGAATAAGACAAATAAGAGAATGGGATAGGAAAATAAGAGATATATGTAGGATTAATTGCACGGCAAGATATATAGATATATCCAAGCTCAATCTTATTTGAAGCGAATATAAAGGTTAATCTATAGTAAAAAATAAGAAGAGAGAATACATCATTAATCATTGTAATCTGGATATTGATTTGTTTATAACTTACCACAAGTGCTGTTACTAACAAAACACACAAAACAGCAGGACCCCATAGATCATCATATCGACCATCAATATGATTATTAATCATCCTAAGATAACATGATAAACATTAGATAAATAAGCAGTGTAATAACACTCTATTAATTTTTTTGTAAAAGAAACTTACCATGCTCTTCTTTCAAAGCGATAAAGTGAATAAATAGCAACTGTTGCTGTTAATCCTATAAATGCAGCACCCACAAATCTCGATGTATCATCACCAAAGTTCAACAGATTAAGTGCAACTGTTAAAAGCAATGCACAAAACTGGAGCCATGATATAAAAGTACGTTCATTGGCAAAGAACACTTTGGGTTCTACACGGACTCTTTTTTTGGGATTCTTTTTTGTACTCGTACTTTCTTTTGGAGCAGACCTGAACTTTGATATTAATGTTCCACTCGAAGCATGAAGGGTCGAAGAACCAGTAGATTGGGATGCACGGTCGTTGGAAAAACATCTTTCTGTTTTATCAGAGACATCTCCGTCTTCTAATGCTATTGGTGTCGCCCATGATTTACATGTCATGTTCTGGAGGTTTGTGTGCTTGTAGAAGGAGGTAGAATGAGAACTATCTATCTCTGGTGGGATATCAACAGCAATGTAATTACTTTTTCTCTTCTTCTTTGACTCTTTACCAGTGGAAACACCAAGTTCAGAAGTAGCAGAGGCATTGGAAGAAATAAAAATAGTAGTTTCATCACTCTTGTCGCTTTCTTGATCGTGTTGTAATAAAGAAGCCTGCTTGACTCTTTCTTTTTCTTCAATCATAGCACGACGATAACGACCATCGATCAAAGGCTTAAAACTGCGTGAACGGGTTAATCCAGTGTTCTCGGCTCTAGGCTTCAAAATATCTGTAGTGGCCTCTGACAACCACCATGGTAATAATGGAAGTGAATCTCGGTAAAAGTGAGCTGCACCATGAAGATACTTTGAAAAGCGAGGGACCTCATGAACCAAGTGTGAATCCACTAAAGAAGTAAGCCATGAAGGTGGTTTTTGGCCGAGGTGGGTCTGTAGCTTGGTCTCTAGTACAGCATAGGGAAAGCGCAGAATATCCATCTCTGTGATATGGTTAAAGGCAATGTCAATGTCATTACGACGCCAATTGGTGTGGGCATCATTTTGGTGAGCAGTAGAATAGACGTGGTCTTCTCGGATAAAAGAGAGATCTGTATCAAGAGACACTCTGATTCTCTGATCGTCAGGAAGCTGGAAGGCTGTACGGTTATAAAACACACGAAGCATGGGTTGTAAATGTTTCTCTTCCAGGGACTTTTGTATTCCTTGAGCAATAAAATGAACATCTTTAACTATTGCAGCATCTGTGTTTTTGCTTTGTAGATCTTCTGCAATTTGATCGGCTGTGAGCTCTCGAGAAGTATAAGAATTCACTTGATGCTCTTTCAGTCGAAAACGATCTTTGATGGAGGCCCCATTAAGCCAGGCTGCATGATGAGTTTTGCGTTCGATGAATACATCGGGTGAACTGTTAGGTCCATACCTATATCAAATCCCTGTGTTAGTGAAAAGAAGTAATGTCACTTGTTTTGATATAAACTTACCACCGATACCGTATTGCCTCTGCTCCCTGATCCCTTTGAAGTCTTCCTGTGTATAGATCGTGGTTGTTGTTATCAAAGTAAACACTCGAGACAGCTGAATCCGATAGCTCCCATGTTTTGGTTTTATCAAAAATTAGCACAGGAAGGTGTAGCATAATAATGGATTTGACTTCTGTCACATTGTCAGGGTGAATCCAATACTTTGCTGTAGCACGCTCAAATGCATTTTGATCCCCACCAGAAGCTGAATTTCCCATGGATTTCTTTCCGTAGTTACGACAGATATCATGGAGAGCAGAAATATAGACTATCATGACATCAAATCTTTGGTTATCCAGTGGTTTGTTCTGAAGGGCTTGAACATAATCTTGTCTTAAATTTAAATAAGTCCATTTATCGTGCTTTTTTAATATCTTTTGGAAAGCCACAAAGTTTACACGTGTAAATCTTGAGAGATCATTTACGTCAAACAGTATTTCTGTGAGACTCTCATCCATAAGACTGTAACTTGCATTAGAATTCATGGAAGTATTCTTGCTTAGGGTTTGAATAGTACGTTCACAGTAGATGATGCGAGTATCTAGCTCTGATAGTTTGGCATTGATAAAGTCATATACCTTGGTAAGCTCATTGTCAAGCAGACCAATAAAATCTTCTTCATCTTTCTCTGCCCAAGTATGATGCAATTGGCGTGTCTTGAGTTCTTGCTTCAATAAATCATACGCCATGTAGGATAATCGCCATGGTCCGAATATATTTTGCTGTAACTCAATCCCGTACTTCATGAGTTATGAATAATAGAATAAATGATAATAAACTTTCAAAGGGAAATGAATGATAGTATTAATAATAAAAGAAGAACAAGAGACTTAATACTTTTTTATAATGATGAGACCACATATTTGACAGTTATATTTGGATTTGATCTTTTAAAGTTTTCTTAGCAATAAAAAACTGCACTCTAAAGTCCAATGCAAGACGATGAAGGCTAAAAAAGGAAAGATCAGGAATCTTTTTATTTTATTTTATTTTCCATGTTCCTTTCCATTTAAATTTTTAGATGTCATTCCTCAATATGATCTGTTTTTAGCTTTACCATTGAACAGAGAATAAGATTGGTATCTATAGATAGATAGATACACCTGTATTTACTCATAGAATAAAGAGCAGACAGAAAAAAGATCAAAGGAATAAGAAAGAGCGAAGGGAAAAAATAGAAGATAGAAAAAGAGAAAGAAACAAAAAGATCAATAGAAATAAGCGTTAGTATTAGGGTTGGCAATTGAGGCTACCTTTGGACAATTGGGCATGCTGCCCCCGTGCTGAGTTACATAGGAACCCATCAATGGCCAATCATACAACCTATATTCTATCATTGATAGCACATACACCTCTAGAACAGACCCTTTTTTATTGGTATGTACACTCCTCCCTTTGCCGCCACTGCCATTATCAAAACTATCACTCCCTTCTTTTCTCCCTCATTCTTCTCTATTCTATTCCTTTTCTTTTTACATGTAAGAGATGCTGAAATAGACTAGATATAGTATAAAGGGTCGAGTATGATTAGTACTTCCCATGGTAACGTGGGATGCCATAATGGTAAAAGGTACTCTAAACAACTATTGTATTCTACGCTACTAGATAAGAATAAATATTTGTTTACTATTGAGATATATTTATATATATTTATATATATATAACCAATGATGTAAACTACACAGACTCTGATAACTTGGTCTTATTTTGGTTCCCGAGTTTATCCATTATTAAGACCATTTCTCGGCCTAAATGCAAATAATTATACTTGTAAACCTTTATGGGCATTTTCTTTTTGTGGTTTTTCAATGAAGAAAAATAAAATAAAAAATACAGACCGGAAAAGAATGGATGTCACAATCTATTTGTTTATAAGGACCTGTGATTGAAAGAGTAAACCCTCATATCATTGTCAATAGTATAGACTTCTCTTTCTCTTTAAAACATAGGAAACGAGTTATTATTAATGTGTTCAAAGACCCTAAGAATATGATGGACACTCCCTCTCTTTCTCTTTTGTGCTTTACTTTAGGGGTGAGAGATTATAGGTGTGAGAGAGCCTATCAGAAAAATATACTATAATTTGAAAGAAATAAAAGTAGACACATGGTGTTTTTTTTTTTTTTTTTTATTACAAAATATTAAATTGAATGAAATGGATTTTTTTAGTAAATTTAATAGCACATTGCTACACACCAGGAGGTCTTTAGGATATAGAAGGAAATAGTCGAAATACAATTGTTTAGAAATGACCGATTTGAAAAGGAGCGAAAAAAGTGAAATATATTCATGTTAGTTTTTAAATAAATAAAGATTATGTAGATCTACCTGTAAATATCAGAATCCCGAAGGAAACCACTTTCGATGTGGCGATATATGATATGAATGCATCAAAGAGTATCTATTCTTTTCTAAAGAATGGAGCTGGTCTGTAGTGACCCTTTAATCCCTCTTCTGCAATTGTATAGATATTCTTTGATGCATTCACATCTCTGTTCCAAACAATTCCACAACTTTGGCAAGCGCGGATATTGTTGAAACTCACTAATATCTCAGTGAGGATATTTGTGTTATAAGTGTGGCAGATCTTAAGAACAAAAATAAAACAAACTGTTAGAAGAGCTTTTTGTATTGGGTAAGAGGTCAATCATGCTTACCCTCGATGTAAAGAACTCATCGACATCAACCACAAGAAGATCAGCATCCTTTTGTCTCTTTTTCAATGATTGATATAAAACTCTCGTCAAACCAACACGATGGCCTTTAAATTTGACAGCATCCTTTCCTTTCATTCCTGTGTCATAGGCAATGACTGGCAGCTTGGTAGGATCTTACTCCAATCCTTTTAGGTGCCAATACCCCTTTTCAATAATAGAATAGTAGTAAAAACAATTAGTTTGAGATGTATTAATGTACTCTATGTGTGTGTCGTATTACCCTTGCACTGGCACCTTCTTGCCTTTGTAATGGATTCACTGGGTTTACTATAGTAAAATAATATACAATAGAAACTGACCAACATGTAAGACATAATAAACATACACAAACACTCACCAGATCACAACTGTTGGTTTATATGCCAGACAAAGACAAACAAAATAAAAAGGATAGAAGTTATGAAGAACAACAGACAGTGTAATTAGCAGGTATTAATATCCGAACAGAAGAGAACAAAACTAAATTTCACAAGTCATTTGCTTAATCAGAACTACCAAAGTAATGCAGACTACAACAACATTCTAGAAAGAAAAAGAAGTGCTTAAAGAACAGTTGCCTAGTTACCCGTTGTGCTCAAATCGTATGTTGTGTTCCTGTTCATGCACTCTCTTTGATTTCCCTAGACCAGCCTTTGTACTAAGATAGGCTTTAAGGAATTGAGTAACTGACTGTTTCTTGTTCTCGACTTATTTTCTTTCTGTATTCCCATAGGGTGCCATTATTATTACAACTATTAGTTTGCCTTCTGTCACTCCATACCCTTCTCTTTTTTATCAATCTCCGTATGAGTAACCAGCCTTAAGAAGTCCTGTGTATCTCTTGTCTCATAGCAACAGAATATTTTTGGGATATAAAGGGAAATACATGAACAATCAAATTATGTTATTTGTTTTGTTGGTTAATGTGTTTGAAAATAACCTTCTCACTGTCTGTCTGTCTTGGCATTGACTATGGACTGTGTAATTAAACACTATAAAGTTGGATAAAAGGAAGAAGTAAACCTGACATTGCGACTCAATCACTGTATTTAATGTTTAACATGTGCTATCTATAAGCCCACAGTATTTGCAACATAACACTGCTTAAGAAAGATGTATTACAGAACTTATAGAGTTAACTCTAGTGATTATTGTCCATAAAATAGAACCAATGTCAGTTATATTAACAAATGTATAGCCATTTACTGAATCTATATTCATAATCACTTCAGTAACTATCTTATTGTAACTGTTATTAACAATAGCACTTAATGATAACAGGGTATTGTTTCTAATACTGTCCTTTAGGTTCAAGGCAAATAGAGTGTGAATTGTTTGATCTGTGAATTTTGACTTGTGAGTTTTATGAGTGGAGACTAGTGTATAAATCACCAGAATAGAGAAAGAGAAACCATTTGTTTTGATATTCCCCTCCTTTTTTATTTCCCACACTGCACATACAACTTAACACTCAAGCACTTGTCAAGATGAGCATAAGTGAGCAAGGTAATGTGCCATTATTAACAAAGAGAAACAATAGAAAGAAGTGATAGACACCACCAAGGACTATTCTAGTGATAAAAAGGTAAGCAGCGTCTTCATCTGGGCTTGAGCTCATTGTATTCCACAAGGCACTCATTGTATTGTTATTAGGCAAGTAAAGACTCCTTTCAAGTCAGTCTTAGGTGGTCTTCTACAAGGTCAATAAGGTCTAGGGTATACTCCTGAGCATAGTTATCTATCTCCCAAGAATAAATCACAAGGCCTTTAGGTTGTGGATTCTATTGCTATGAAGGAATACGCCTAGAGCAGCAGTAGCTATAGTAATAGTATGTTATTCGCTACAGTATTACAATAAACAATTTTATTCATAAACAATATATTCCATTGATAATACAATTTGATAGTGAGGTATCCACAAAAGGAAAGAAAGATTTAGATACTTGCAAACCTTTGATTTTAAACACAGTTCCATAAAAGGCAGGATATTTTTTACGTAAAGGGGATGGCGTGTATCTGGTTAAAAGCCAGAAAATCTCCTAGTGTGTAGACCATGTAATAATTAAAGATCTCATGAATTTCGATTTGTCTTGATATTTTAATAAATTACATATTTATTTATTGATTTTTCTGAATTATTTCACAACAGATGTTATTTGCTACAAAAATAACTAATCCATATCCCCATCTTAGATATATATGTATGTGTATATGTATATGTATCAAATGTAAAAGGGTTTATTTGATACACACAAAAGACGGTCTCTATACTACATAGGATTAAGTATCTGTCTACGTCAACATTACATTAATTGAATACCTACAATCGTATCATGGTGCCTAGTCTCAGTTTACTATAGAATAAGTCAATATTTTATCATCTGACTGTCTATTTTGAGAAATACTCATATCCTTATTATTAACGCATTATGTTATACTTAGTACTGTCATCACTAGCAATAATGCCTAAACAAAGTGAAGGACAGTTGTAAAAAATAATATAAGGCATACAGCTATCTTATTTAATAAATACAATAACCTATACTATAAGTGATTAATTTTCTTTGATTGACTGAATGGATTATGAGTCTACTAGTATTGAAAATAAAATGTAGCAATCGAATATATATAAGTAAAAACAAAAACAAAAACACATTGTAGTAAGTATTAATTTAATTCTGACATGGACTAGATTATAGTAAACTATAGTCATATATCATTCCTAATATTTGAAATATCCTGACATAATGTACCTAAAAAGTGCTACTGTGAGCTATTAAGGAGTGTTTTTTTATAATGTTTTGGAACTGATTTCTGAATCAAAGAAGATAATTCATTTATATTTACATAGTGTCTATTCAAGCTAAGGTAAACTAGATACATCTTTAATGTATTGCTTCCATCTATAATTAAAAATGACAACAACCCAACAGTTGTATTTATTATTGATATGTTATTATTTTGATGAGTTACATACCTTGGACCCTTCAAATTGATAAGGGGTCACTCTAGAATTATAAAGAACGTACTGAAAAGTGTTTGTTGGTCATAGTAGCATTATTTAATATAAATTCGTTCGATAGGAATATAAAGCAATCTTGATGAATTATAAACTAAATGATATATTATTACGAGATGGAAAAGTACAGTATCTCCTTAAGCCTGTAAGATCATAAAGTATACCTGAGTAAATATCATCATAGTGTCTATTTAAAATTATTCTACTCTGTTCAGAAACAACTGTCTATAGCTTATAAATCCTTCTTTGCAGTATCAATAAACTTCGGTGATGGGATATCTCAATAGGCCTCATACATAAATATGTGTGTATGTATGCTAGTTACTCAAAGACTATTCTATCTATCCTTTCAGTATAAAATCATAAAAAATGATGAACCACTTGTCCATCTCGGTCAGAATAAGTAAAATAAAAAGCGGGACAGAGAGTAAGACTTTAATATACACATGCAATTAAAAGAAAAGGATACACTTATGTTATTAGATGCAACTTTTATACTTGGAGAGGGTCTTCAATACGAACGTAGCATGCAAGGAATTTATCCCCTTCATTACGTGCAACCTTTTTACCCTCTTCAGTGGCAGTACGAACATGCTCAGTCACAGGATCTTGTTCCTATAAAAAATAAGTGTTAAAAACTTGCGTATTTTATTCCTTGGTAAGCATCTATGGTCACTTACACATTCTTCATCTGTGAGCCTTTTGAACAGAGGATGTTCATCCAAGTGCTTTGCCATCCACAGGTGAAGATCTTTTACATCAGTGATAGTATATAAAATACCACCAACAGCCAAAGTGAATGCGTACTCTGCTAATAACGTCTGACTGATAATGCGTGCCTTGTGTTTTCTTTGTTTAAAGTGAGGATCAGGAAAGAGAAAGAATATTTTTTTAAGCTGTAAGTTTATGTCAAAATGATAAGTACGATTATGTATAAAGAGATTGTTTGTTCCATTAATGACTCTACCTGTCCTTTCTCAAAAAAGTTTGGTAAGAACTTCATGGCATTCATACGCATAATAGATATATTTTGGTAAGATCCAGGTTCCTGAATACGCATTGCCTTGATACGCTCAAACACATAGTTCTGGACTTTTGTACGAATCTCCATGCCTATTCAATAGATCCATACACTCTCTTTTAGTATGGACGATGTATGCAATTGCTGGTGTTGCTGTATCTCAACAAGAACATGGTATATCTCTTTTACCAACAGTTGTAGATGATTCAACTCACCCACACTTAAATTATCGGGATACAATGTAGACAGAGCCATCAATAGACCACCATAACCACAGCCAATATCTGCAAACTCGACTCGCTTTTGTACTTCTCCTTCTTTTACTGGGTAGAACTGAGGATAGTGCTTTGTCCAATCCATCTCTGATGGTTTAGCAGGGCTGTTATTCAATTATGTAAGTATTGGTGATAATATAAAAGACTTTGTCGAGTGGGTCAGCTTTGATGACACTTACTATACTAATTGATGATCAGAGAAAGGGTTGGCATGGGCTCTTTGGCGAAAATATCGCTTCTACAATAACCTATCAGTTAATACTTTTATTTTTATTTTTGATATTTGGCTGTCTTTATGTTTTTGACTCTATTTCTATGTGTGTACCTGGGGAAGTTTGGCTTCAAGCTCACTCATTTGGAGAAGGGAAAAGGCTCTTGTTAATGCTCTGTCTTTTTTTTTCAAGTCAAGATATAAGCCACTCTAATGTACAGCTCCGCCATAGAGTGCAATGATGGAGCCTTTATGTGTTGGCTCCAATAGAAGTGTAAATGATATAAGATACTTTACTCTTTTTTGTTATGATATTAAATTGATACATATCACTTTGATGACATTTGGATAATATATATAAGTTAAAAGTAAAACTAGTAATTTTTAATAGAATAGAAATTAAGAGTGTTCTTTTCCATATACTTATTATAGTCTCTTGAAAAGGCCTATATAAATTTACCAAGAGTGTTATTATTGGCATCTCCAATGCACTATAGTCCCATACAATAAATGAGTAGATAGCAAATCAATGTTTTATTTTATTATTTTATTTTGAAAAATAAAGGCATACATATCAGTCTAGAATGTTCATAATGAAAGGTTCATGGAATAACACAAGATTTGGAGTAGTTGTTCTTTAGATGATTATTTATATTTTTATTATTAAGATATTGCTCAGTACTTTTCAGCAAAGCCTTTGTTTGTTATACAGTCACGCACCATTGAATTTAATACTTTTGAAAATGAATTTCAGGACGAAATATTTAGGATATGTTTAACATTAGATAAAACACTCCACATTTGATATAGAAGCTTCAAACTTTCACACAATAAAGCTCAACATATTTAATTATAGAAAATAAAATAATAATAATATAATTAATATTTCGTATGGCCTCCTTTGGTATCAATGACAGCCTGGCATCTATCTGTCATACTCAGAACTAATTATTATGCAAGTTCAACACCAACCCTCTCCCACTCCTCTGCAAGTAGAGCCTTCAAACTTTCAACATTGGTAATAGATACCCTTCTTTCTTTAATTCGCCTTTCCAATGCATATCAGACATTTTCAATTGAATTCAAGTCAGGTATTTGTGTGGGCCAGTAATCAAAGCCCCTAATTTGATGCGTCTCTTTCCACCATCTGGCATAGACCCCAGTATGACAACTAGTACCATCTTCTTGTAACAAAAACACCCTATCCTCTTTCTGATGCAATTCCATGAACTAAAGATGGAACTCACCAGCCAAAATTTTGATATATTCGTCTTGGTCTACAGTGCCATCAACAAAGACTAATGGGCCAAATCCGCCTGCCCAAAAACAGCTCCAAAGCATGACCCCTCCGCCACCAAACTTTGTTGTTGGAACAATAGGATTAGTATCATACCTTTCTCCAACTTTTATGATGATACGGGCACCTCCATTGTTCCCTTTCACAGTGTACTTTGACTCATCAGACCAGATGACACCTTTCCACTGGTCATTCGTCCAATTGACATGTTCTTTAGCCCAACGAAGCCACTTCTCTTTGTGTTTTTCAGTTAAGGCTGGCTTGTGAGCTGAAGAAAAAGATCCGAATCCTAACTGCTTACAGTAACGGATAATGGTGTTTCTAGATACATCAACCTGAATCTTCGACATTTCCAATTTCAGCTGATTATATGAGGCAAATGGGTCCTCTCTAATGACCTTTTCCAGGTGTCTGAGGTCCATCTCACTGGCTTTCTTAGGTTTTCCGTGACTCTTTAAACGCAATGGTGACCCATGTTCTTTGATGTTTCTAATAATATTTTGAACTGTGGGCTTTTTTATTTCAACTACGTTTGCGATGACAGTCAACTTTAATCCAGCCTTAAACAGGTAATAAATGCCCCATAGCTTTTTATCTTCTGCTTTGTTATATTCCCCACGAGTGTGAGTTTCTGGAAATGTATCTGACATGTTATGTTGGTTTAATAATATTTGGAAAGAAGAAGAGTTTTATGCAAAAAAATTAAGTATTATTTTATTAAAATTTAGGCAAGTATTAAATTCAATTGTGTGTGATTGTATATATTATAGGACGATTCTGCCCACTATGCTCTTTGGATATTAAGATCGTCAACAATCTCTTGATAAGTAGCATGTATTTTTTCATTGTCCTATGATTTGACCTCTAATAAACATAGCATGCTCTCTTATTTTGGTGAGACTATCTCTATGTTCTTGAATAAAAGTCTACTTATTTCTATTGCTTAAGGTCATTTTCTGAATAAGTTATAAAAATAAAAAATGGTTCGCTATCCACTTATCTATTACATCAGACTATATATTCCAGCCCTTTGCATACTAATGTTTCTCTACTATCTATGTATACTATGCTCTGTTAATAATCCAAACTAGGAATGCTATCAAACAACATTGCTTTATATTTGCCACATTGACCAACTCATAGGATGCCTCAAGAAAAATAAAGTAGACTATCGTAGTATTCTATGTCTGACATGTCTAATGATAACAATACTACAAGTCGTTCTTCTATTTTGTTGACACCCAATACAACAATGTGAGCCAATGATAAAATTATCTCATGATTCATAAAGCACTAATGTAAAGTACTAATAATTTGTTATATACGATCAATAGAGTGTGTGTTTGGGATTAAAAAACTAAAAAGATTTGTGTATATGTAAAATGCATTTAGCTTGAGAGTATTCTATTGTTGATAGGTAGAGTGTTTTATATACATAAGCTTTTCTTTCTTTTCATACATAGTAGTAGCTAATAAAAGTACTATTTCAAAACTATCTGACTTGATACTTTGTATCTTGTTTATTATCTTTTCATTTACGCTTTATTATTGATATTTAACAATAAAAAGTGTACTCTTGCTATCTTTGCTATTTTAATAAGTGGTCCAAGTGTTCACTCTTGTGCTTCTCTACTTTTATGAGATATTAAAGGCGTTGAGTTTTATTGTACAAAGCATCACACTAAGAAGGATTGGCGAGTGCAACAAACTCAATTGAAATTCATGTGTAAAGATACAAGTTGGATTCTATTGGTAGAAATGCCAATCTATTGAATAATACATTGAGATTGAATAGATGAAAAATTGATTTTTCTTTCTTTCATCGTCACACTTTTGTGTACCTATACATTTAAAAAAAAAAAAAACTATATAAAGGGCTCCATACTTTGAACACTTTTTTCTTTAGTGACCGTACTCTACAGGATCTGTATGCAGTACATAACCGTTCTACGTTTTTTAAACTAGACACATTTATCAAGTTAGTAGATGAATACTAGCAGACCTTCTCTAGAGTGAAGTGTGCTGATTATCTCTCCTTCGGGATTGATTTTCAGCAGTTGATGATCTCGTCTGTTCATTATTCCAGAACATGACAAAGAAGAGACTGCTTTCTGATAACTTGCCTTTTTTAATCATTAAGAAAATGAAAATGAAAAAAGAATATTAATTGAAACTAGAGACAGAGTCTCACTCATCTTTTGCAGTAAACTGCCATCTCCTTAGTCTTATCACAATGCCACTACTTTCTGTTTGGTTTCTATTATTATTTAGACTGTTACAATGCCTTTAGTGCAAATAGCTATACCCACAACAGATTGTACCATTGAATCATCATATTTGATACCAACGTTCTTGATACCAACGTTCTCCAACTTTTTATAATGACACAGGCATTATTGTTTTCTTTCATAATGTACCTTGACTCATCAGACCAGATGACACCTCTTCACTGATCACTCATCCAACTGACATGCTCCTTAGCCAAGTCATTTCTTCTTGTGTTTTTCAGTCAAGGCTGGCTTGTTTTATCAAATGGTTATTAGACAAGACACAATGTATGAAGAATAAAATATGAGAAACAGCTATGTTTGTAACCAAGCATTAGTGCTCTCATGCAGTAACATACTTTTGGATATAGGACTCTCTATGTGCAGGTTATAGATCAAATAAAAATATTCCAAAATAGATATAATTTGGACGACTTATCGATATCTACATATGTTTTTATGATCTTTAGAACACTCTCTGATATTCAATCACCATTATGGCATAAAGTTATATAGTAATGCAGGGATCAATGGATAGCTTGTTTTCTTCTTTCTTTCTTGGGACTTTACTTGCTTTTGACTGTTATTTCTAATACACACCAGGAGATTTTTCTGGCCTTTAAGCGCTGATATCTCCTTCCTTTTACATTACAAAAAAAGTTGCCTTTTATGGAACTGTGTTTAAAATCAAAGGTTTGCAAGTATCTAAATCTTTCTTTCCTTTTGTGGATACCTCACTATCAAATTGTATTATCAATGGAATATATTGTTTATGAATAAAATTGTTTATTGTAATACTGTAGCGAATAACATACTATTACTATAGCTACTGCTGCTCTAGGCGTATTCCTTCATAGCAATAGAATCCACAACCTAAAGGCCTTGTGATTTATTCTTGGGAGATAGATAACTATGCTCAGGAGTATACCCTAGACCTTATTGACCTTGTAGAAGACCACCTAAGACTGACTTGAAAGGAGTCTTTACTTGCCTAATAACAATACAATGAGTGCCTTGTGGAATACAATGAGCTCAAGCCCAGATGAAGACGCTGCTTACCTTTTTATCACTAGAATAGTCCTTGGTGGTGTCTATCACTTCTTTCTATTGTTTCTCTTTGTTAATAATGGCACATTACCTTGCTCACTTATGCTCATCTTGACAAGTGCTTGAGTGTTAAGTTGTATGTGCAGTGTGGGAAATAAAAAAGGAGGGGAATATCAAAACAAATGGTTTCTCTTTCTCTATTCTGGTGATTTATACACTAGTCTCCACTCATAAAACTCACAAGTCAAAATTCACAGATCAAACAATTCACACTCTATTTGCCTTGAACCTAAAGGACAGTATTAGAAACAATACCCTGTTATCATTAAGTGCTATTGTTAATAACAGTTACAATAAGATAGTTACTGAAGTGATTATGAATATAGATTCAGTAAATGGCTATACATTTGTTAATATAACTGACATTGGTTCTATTTTATGGACAATAATCACTAGAGTTAACTCTATAAGTTCTGTAATACATCTTTCTTAAGCAGTGTTATGTTGCAAATACTGTGGGCTTATAGATAGCACATGTTAAACATTAAATACAGTGATTGAGTCGCAATGTCAGGTTTACTTCTTCCTTTTATCCAACTTTATAGTGTTTAATTACACAGTCCATAGTCAATGCCAAGACAGACAGACAGTGAGAAGGTTATTTTCAAACACATTAACCAACAAAACAAATAACATAATTTGATTGTTCATGTATTTCCCTTTATATCCCAAAAATATTCTGTTGCTATGAGACAAGAGATACACAGGACTTCTTAAGGCTGGTTACTCATACGGAGATTGATAAAAAAGAGAAGGGTATGGAGTGACAGAAGGCAAACTAATAGTTGTAATAATAATGGCACCCTATGGGAATACAGAAAGAAAATAAGTCGAGAACAAGAAACAGTCAGTTACTCAATTCCTTAAAGCCTATCTTAGTACAAAGGCTGGTCTAGGGAAATCAAAGAGAGTGCATGAACAGGAACACAACATACGATTTGAGCACAATGGGTAACTAGGCAACTGTTCTTTAAGCACTTCTTTTTCTTTCTAGAATGTTGTTGTAGTCTGCATTACTTTGGTAGTTCTGATTAAGCAAATGACTTGTGAAATTTAGTTTTGTTCTCTTCTGTTCGGATATTAATACCTGCTAATTACACTGTCTGTTGTTCTTCATAACTTCTATCCTTTTTATTTTGTTTGTCTTTGTCTGGCATATAAACCAACAGTTGTGATCTGGTGAGTGTTTGTGTATGTTTATTATGTCTTACATGTTGGTCAGTTTCTATTGTATATTATTTTACTATAGTAAACCCAGTGAATCCATTACAAAGGCAAGAAGGTGCCAGTGCAAGGGTAATACGACACACACATAGAGTACATTAATACATCTCAAACTAATTGTTTTTACTACTATTCTATTATTGAAAAGGGGTATTGGCACCTAAAAGGATTGGAGTAAGATCCTACCAAGCTGCCAGTCATTGCCTATGACACAGGAATGAAAGGAAAGGATGCTGTCAAATTTAAAGGCCATCGTGTTGGTTTGACGAGAGTTTTATATCAATCATTGAAAAAGAGACAAAAGGATGCTGATCTTCTTGTGGTTGATGTCGATGAGTTCTTTACATCGAGGGTAAGCATGATTGACCTCTTACCCAATACAAAAAGCTCTTCTAACAGTTTGTTTTATTTTTGTTCTTAAGATCTGCCACACTTATAACACAAATATCCTCACTGAGATATTAGTGAGTTTCAACAATATCCGCGCTTGCCAAAGTTGTGGAATTGTTTGGAACAGAGATGTGAATGCATCAAAGAATATCTATACAATTGCAGAAGAGGGATTAAAGGGTCACTACAGACCAGCTCCATTCTTTAGAAAAGAATAGATACTCTTTGATGCATTCATATCATATATCGCCACATCGAAAGTGGTTTCCTTCGGGATTCTGATATTTACAGGTAGATCTACATAATCTTTATTTATTTAAAAACTAACATGAATATATTTCACTTTTTTCGCTCCTTTTCAAATCGGTCATTTCTAAACAATTGTATTTCGACTATTTCCTTCTATATCCTAAAGACCTCCTGGTGTGTAACACCCTTATTATCAAATAAATAATAAATAATATAGACAATGTTTGGTTTATCGGGATTTTAACACTAGAGATGCGCAATGATGTGGATTTATTAAAGAGAAAAGTAAGTAGATGACTGTGTACATATTCGAGAGCCATGAATTGGTATGATCTATAGAGTATATCTAACTTAGTCACAGTCTCTACAACAAATATATACTTGTATGCAAAGAAAAAAAAACTAATGGTACAGATGAGTAAGAAGGAGATGAAAAAAAAGTAGCCTATTTGATCGTTACTAGGCTTTTAATGAGCCATCACTTTGGCTCCAGTGATATTCCAATGCAGTGAAGAGATACTTGGAGTTTTCAAGGGACGCTGCTCTTTGGAAGTGCCTACTATGACTTGATCATGCATGTGCTGATCATCTGATAGTAGAGTATTGACTATGCGTAGTGCTTCTAATGAAGAAGGGGGTTCATTTGTTGGGTTGCTGTAAAAGTTAGGCCAGATGTCATCATTTACTATTGAAGGCTCCACTTCTCCAGCAGGCGTGGCTTTTACAGAGGACTCTACTAGCAAGTGCTCTTGTTCATACATCAGCATATAGGGGTTAGCCTGTAGAACAGTCTGGATTGAGCAAGGTTCTACTGATTCATCAGACACCTTGTACCAGCCTTGTTGTGCTTGGAGGTGAGATTGGGATGAATGCTTGCTGCATTGACCGCAGTTGCACTGAGTAGCTGTGATATGTCGCTTATACGTAATAAAGTGGCCACTATGATGACTTCCATAATGTACAATAATACTCATCAAGCGATAACGAGGGGAAGAATAATCACCCTCTTCATACGCAGAGATGGGCAGTTGAGGTTGAGTCTGAAGCGTATTACTAGTGCTGTAAAGAGATAAAGAGAGATATTCTGGGAACTTCACATGACATGGATTCTTCAAAATAGTACCGCTTGGATGGAAAGAGGATCGATTGATATGTAGACACAGAATCTTGGGAGATTTGGCAATCATCACTTGTTTTGAAGAAGCACGACTCACAGTGTGATGAGGGACTGGGAAACTCAAAGGTAATTGAGTGATATCGTCGACTATGTTTGCATTTAAACGTTGTTGGATTTGAGCTCTCATAGTGTCCAATGTTTCTGCACGTGTTTTCATTTCGTTATCAGAAGTAGTGTCTGAGGCCAGCTGTTGGTAAATGCTTTCACTCTCCATTGACATTTCATGAAGTGTATTGATAAGTGAACATTTTCGACAAGAAGCATCACTGAGGTATTCCATTGCTGTGAATTGATCAAGACAAGATTCTAAAGTAGTTGTGCACTGTATCAGGTCAATACACTGTATATTTGTATAGAATAGTCATAATAGTAACCTACCTTCTCAGGTAAACTGAGTTGAATGTTATTGAATGAAAAGTGACGCACAGCTTCCTATCAATACAATTAGAATACAATCTTCATGACAGACGATAAGTATAGAAATCTTACTGTATAACCACACTGCATGCATGACAATCGACTGGCCAGGAGACCTGTAAAAGGTGTTTCCATTGAAATGGACTGTGTGTTCTCATTACTAGTAAAAGATCGTTTTGTTGTTGAATAGATTCTTTTCCCGGTGACTGTTTTTTTCCAAAATGATGTACTGAGCATGTCTTTTAGTCCACCTCCTAACACCTCCATCTCTTGTACTGCTTGACGTTCTTTATCAATACGGCCCGAGATCAATTGAAAAAACTCTTCTGCGTCTTGCTGTTCACAGTTTAATAAATTCTTAGACTGAAGTGCTGAAGTAATCTCGGTGGGTTTTAATGAAGATGCTTTGTAGATAGGACGAGTGAGAAGACGAAGTGTTTTTAAAAGAGCACGAGTGACTGGAAGTGATTTTCCACGAGATGATCGGGTGATGGCCTCAAGATGTGTCTGTAGTTGTGGTAAGGACGAAAATGCCTATAATAATCATGTTATGTATTAGTTATTATTATTATTATTATCATCAAAATCCCTATGAATTTACAATGTACCTGTAGCACAGAATTCAAAAAGCAAGAGTTGCCGATGTTGACGAGACCAGAAATACTCGGTTGTGTTGTAATGGAGCTGTCACGCAATAAACAGACAATATTATTATCACAAGACAAGAGAGGATCGTGGTCAGTGCTTATGATATTTAAAGGAGTGTTGCTGTCTGGAAAATTAAGTCTGGTTTGGGGAACATCTATATTGTTGCGCATTCCAGCCAAAGATAGCAAATAGCCAGACCACAAGGCAGAATCTCGCATGAAGATTAAGCTTCCATAGTCTACTGCTATTCTTTCTATATAGTTGGATAAGTGTGGTAGTAAAAAATAAAGTTCGAGATCAGGTGGACACTTTTTGATAATCGATAGTGTTTCCAAGAGGGTGGTGCAGATTCCGACATTGTTAAAGTTGATGGTATGAGCAAGTGAGAAGGCCACCAAGAGAACACTGATAATAGCCAGAACACACTGGGATACCCAAGGAAGATCAAGCAAAAACGCTTGAATGATGTCTAATGTGAGTTGCATTTCAGTGAATAGAAAGAAAGAAAACAATAACACAGGAAAAGAGGAGTTTCCAAATGAAGCAGGCAAAAGGTTATTTCATGTTCACTCCGTTGTGACATCACACCCACTTACTGGCCAATAAAAGAAATCTCCTTGTACTGACCAGTTAAAGTCGAATGTTTAATTTTATGTCTTGTCTTGTGCCAATTATTCTCTGATTTTCACATGAAAACATTCCATTTCTCCTGCTATTAAGCTTTATCCCATCCCTTATAGGCTATCGGGGATGATTTTGTATTGATGTCTCTGTCTATCTGTCTATCTATTTATCTATTTGGACATCCGTTGATCTGATAAAGTCAAATGAAATCCCGGAAGATTACTTTGTAGTGATAGCCAATAGAGACATCAGTGTAGTTATTCCAAGAGAAGGCTGTACACATTTTAATTAGATATTTAAATGATTTCTCTTTCTAAAGATAACAAATGAATCAACACTATAGCGTGTTACTTAGTTAAATATACATCATCAACATGACAGTTTCGATGTATGGTGTCTTTTAATAGAAGGGGGGGGGATCTGATTGAAGCCACTGCAGATATCCGATGTAGAGGGGTAGAATGCAGTTATCTATTATACTTGGTAATTGTGTGCATTAGTCTTGTCCTACTTTTGGAGTTCGAGGTCTATTGAATTGTGGAACAAGGAGGGTTAATATCTTTTACGGAATACTCCTTATTTAGGTCTATATGAGTCTGTAGCCTGTTTTGATGGGTGTGCCAATGACTGCCCCCACAGCTAGTGTTTAGACACTGCTATATTCTTCATTGTAGATGTGAGCAAATTGCCTTTCTTTCTATTCTTCTCCTTATTAATAGTAAAGAAAAAGAAAAAGAAAAAGAAAAAGAAAAAGAAAACTAACCTCATATCACAATCCCATAGGAGTATTTCTTAGTATATTTGGATGGCCAGATCAGTAAACTAGTCAATAAAAGCATAATAATAAACAGTAATAACAATAATAAACAGTAATAACAATAATAAACAGTAATAACAATAATAAACAGTAATAACAATAATAAACAGTAATAACAATGATAATAAAAACAATAAACATCTACCTCTTAATATATTAGAGTAGAATATCTGTTCATAATGAAGCATATTCTGTAAAGACTAGTGAGTGACAAGCAACGGAAATCTTTTACTCGAATCATTTCAGAACAATTAACCCATTCTTATTGCTTTAGAAAGAAATCCAAGACTGTAGATTGTATAAAACATTTAGTATTAAGATAAATCTATAAAGGTATACATTCTATAGAGTCAAAGGATCCATTCATGATATATATACGTATATAAAGTGTTCAAGTTTAATACCTGATGTTTTTATTTATTTATAATATTTACATGCGGTATTTATACATTGAGTGTCTTGAACTTATATTCCTTCTCAGTGCCATCAAATGGAACACCAAGTTCAATAAGCTTCTTAAAGGCATCCTTGAAATCTTCAAAGAACTTTTCTTCGTCCTTGGCATAGATCAAAAAGTATTTTTTGAACTCCTTGTCAATAAACATACTGAATTCTGCGGGCAGCATCATGACATCGGGGTTCTCCTTAGCAACCCACTGCCAGCCACCATTTGCCAAATTCTTCTTCACCCATTCACGCTCAACCAATGCCTTGAAATATTCATTGTTGAAGAGAGTTGGAGACTCATTCCATGGGCCTTCGAATCCACTACGCTCAGCATGACATCTACCCACAGTATGTCCACCACCGACCAAGGCTACAATCTCTTTGTCATTAAAGCCCTAGAATATATACATGCATACTGTAAGCACATACTGTCTACACCCACCATTCAAAAGAGCGAGTAGAAGTTCATGTTGATTTGTTTACCATTCGATAAAAGATATCACGGATATGGTCTTCTTTCTTGCTGCCATCAGGAAGACGACCCTCGGGTGTACAGCTTTGTGCTGAGAGGGCATCCTCACGCCCTGCTCTCCATGGGATAGTAGGGCCTCCCTGTATAAATCAACAAAAGTGTCCATGAATGAGTCTTGTATACTCTTTGTATTGCCCTTTTATATATATATGTATATTCTGATTAAAGGTCAAACGTACCATTTCCTGAATAGAACACACTGCAGCGAGTGTCCACAAGTCACCATAGCTGATATCAGGATGCTTTGCATGAATCTTCTCCAAGAGATTACGAGCAATGTCCAAGCCATTGTTAGCCCCATGGTTGGACTCGGGACTAAAGCCTAATAAATAGTCAAGCAAGCCATTGCATTTATGGGTAAGCAACCACATATCTCTGAAGTAGCGATAGTGTAGGATCCATCTACACGCTCTAATGTTTCTCTTGTTTTCCACTTACGCATGGTTGCACCGTTGCTTCCACCTGTTTTGGTGACCTTGTCATAAGTTCCTGAGGAATGCCAAGCAAGACGGAAAAAAACAGGACCATAAGAACCATCATCATAGCTAGAAAAAGAGAGAAAGAAAAAGAATAGAATAGAATAGAATTTTCATGTTAGTGCATCTCTTAAAAGACTTAGTTTATAGCGTGGATTTCTATTACTTACTCAGAATCATCTAGAATGTCAGCTATATCCTTGTAGATCTGAACATAGTCAATAGGTTTCTTTTTCTCTTCCCCAAGTGTCTTTTTCACGGCCACCTGGTTAGAAGTGTGATAATAATATCCAGCCACACCACCAAGAGAGGCCAATCCTAGAAGAATGAAAGAAGAGAAGAATACAGTTAATACTTCGTAATGTAGTGTGTTTATCTATAGAAAAAAAGAAATAAACTTAAAGAATAGATTACCCAAAGTCAAAAACAAGTTGCTAGAGCCCTTCTTGGGTGCAGCTTCACTAGCATAGCCACGGCTTAGAAGTGGAGCAGCACGAAAGACGGGTTGTACAGATGCAGCAGCAGAAATACCAGTGACAGGCAGCAAAGCTCTTGTGGTTAATTTCGAGCGAATTCTTTGATTTAATTGTCTTGAAAACATAGCTATTGTTCTTATATATCTAGAGAGTAGGGAGATTCAATTCTTCTAATAGAAAAAAAAACAATAAAGAAGAGAAAGATATATATATTAAAAAAAAAAAAGCAAATGTTGGTAATTATGCTGTCTTGATGTATTTTCAATCTGTGTTTGAATGACAGGTCATAACTTATTTTTGAAAAAATAAACCAATCCCTATCAAGTATTCTTAGCTTACTAAACATGATCTCACTTGATCCCACAGTATAACCCCAAGAGTCGGATGATAGATATAAAAGGTAATATTAGTGTGATAGTAAGTCATATGTATACCAACTATGGGTAAATGTTTTTCATTACTCGACGTCAATCGGAGACACTGAGTTCAATAGATCGCCCATTCCTAGAAGCGGAGGGGATATTAGGCAAGAGCAATTTCCTTTCTTAGAATGCCTTGAGATATTCAATTTTGAATGTAGAATTTACAGTCTCCAGTCTCCAGTCTACAGTCTACAATAAGAATGATTTTCATGTATATAAATATTAATCAAGAAAGTAATAGGTAAATAGTTTCTATTCATTTGACTACTATTTATGAGATCATATCCAAAAGGCAATAAAGAGTAGTCTTGAGCCTCTTATTTGTCAAAAGGAAAACAGGCAGGCCATTAGACCCATCCCTGTACTGTAAATAATAAAAGCAATGCTACTCAGATTTTGACTTCAAATTGTCTATACTTGCTTAGGACAAGAATGTATTATTGCCAATTTAGCCAACAAGAGTAATAGATTCATTATGCATTTCGTAGGCAGAGTATCTATCTGTTGTAAGGACAGCTGAAAGAGAGAATGGTGTTCTTTTGAGCCCTTTTTTATGTTTATGTTTATGTTGTGTTATAACCAATGGCAAGATCATCTTGTGTGTGCTAATAATAATAAAACATACTCTATAAAATAATAGATACAGATTATCACTCCAAAGGTTATTGAATAGGCTATATCTATCTATTCTTGTCTATTCTACTACACAGTTTCATGCTTTGGGGGGGTTTAGATAGTAATAGAATCTTAACAAGGGAGTAGGCGCCATAATAGCCTATTCTATCTTTATTTTAGTTATATGTTCTAAGCTTGTAGGCTATTATTACTCCACTTGTTTTGTTCTACTCTTTTACTCAATGAATAGAAGGAGAATACCTGTCTAACATTGCCATATCTATTAGATTCTATGTGAGATGTACCAGCCTCTCTATAAAAATAAAGAAATGGATAGATAGCTTAACCATCGTCATCGTCATCGTCATAGATAGTCATAGTGAGCAGGCTGAGTGGCTGTATGATTTCTTAAGTCAGTATTATCGAAATACCAAAATAGTACTAAACAAGTGATACGAGTGGTATTCACTGTGTGTACTCTTGAACGAAGAAATAGTATTTAGCACTCCAACAAATCACAGTACAACTATCACTGATCAGTGTAACAAATTCCTTATACGCACCTCTCTCTTTTGGTATGTAAGTTGACTTGGGAGGACTAAGTAGATAATTGACCTGAATTGGTAAGCCAATCAAAGTATGGTGTTATGCTTACTGATGTGGATGTGTCAGCATGCTTACTTGTAGCGGATCTAATTGGTAGAGAAACAGGAACAGTAATGTATGCTTACATATAAGCAGCCCACCCACCTTAATAGCCAACCATTCTCCATGCATCAAGAGACCCATTGCCTAATCTGTAACTGTATACTTGGAGTAGTCTTTGATCCATACTAACTCATAAGCCTTCTTGCCCATGTCCACAGCCATAGGAGAATGTGCTAATCTATCAGCCAATACTAAAGACAATGTAAATGGGATAGATACACTTAGTTTTTATTGTTTGCTGAATACTAAGTTTTATATCTTTTTTAAAAAGTAAACAGACTGCTAAGGATAGATTCAATGTGTAGGATTGTCTACACAAGGCATCTTTTGTATAGAAAATGAGAATTATCCTTGTAGACTGCTATAGTGTAGGTAATGTTTCTATACACTTCTCAGCTTCTTTTTTCTTTTTCTCTGTTTCGTATCTGAACACTATGGATGCCTCTGTCGTAGTGTGTGTGTGTGTGTGTGTGTACATTAGTGCTGCTTTGAATCAATAGTATAGTATAGTATAGTGTATTGTCTTTGAAGATTCACTAGAACTAACAAAAGGTACAATCTCTTTCCTATACCCTCTATTTTCTTAGGCAACAGAAATACATATTCACTCTTCCCTCACTCTATAACTATAGAATGCAATTGTTTAACCTGTTCAAATAATAGAGGCAAAGGAGTGTGTTTTGGTATAATAAATGTATCTTTTTTCTTCTTTAAATAGATAGGGTTACTTTTACATTTAATTGTATACTCTTTTATTGTCCATGTTTTATATCTATTCGAATGGTTATTATACATAAATACATAAATATCAAAAAAATACCCTGCTTTTACTGTTGATCCTCTATGTGTGGTAAGAAAAAAAAACTAAAACACTAGGGAGTCTTTAGGCTACAAGGGGGTAGACCACTCTATTTTCAGCACACTCCACCCTTCTATAGAATAGACACATACTGCCCAATATTAATTTTGGTGATTTACACCTTTTCTAATATTAATAAAAGAGATCATATTAATTCAATAGATAGAGACAAACAGAGAGAATATATTTCTTATTCTTATTCTTATTCTTATTCTTATTCTCCATTCTCAAAGGATATTTTGTCTTTATCCCAACTGTTTGTATAATTCATTCTCCGATATCTCGACGCTGTTTACTTATTTTTATTTGCCAGTCTCCCAAGTTTTCAAGCCATAGTGCAGTTGTCTTGTTTCTGATTCAATAATGTCATCCCCAACTGCGTCTATTCATGATCTAGGTAAAAAACAATAAGAAATGCCTAATCTAAAAGTAGTCTACACTCTCCCTTAAAAAAGAAGAAAAAAAGAGACAAAAAAAAACAAAACAGCAGCCATAAGACTCACTCAGCCTGTTTTTCTTTAGATGATGCCATGACCAACAAAAAGAGAGAGCGCGCTCAGTCTGTAGAGCCAAATCCCACTGTGGTTGAGGTAGTCCTTTAGATGGAGAAAGAAAGAAAGAAAGAATACACCTTTAACTGCAGTACTGATACAATTTCTGTGCCTCTTTCTTTTTGATAGACAGAAGAGAAATCTCTCCCAGTCTCTGTACCCAAAAAGACGTAAGTTACCGTGCACAGTCAAGAAAAGACAAGAGGGTGAGTCCTTGGTGCTAGGGACCACCTCTTTTCTCTAGACAGATTATTCATGGAGTGTATGCTAGTAAACGCGATGATATTCCTGGAGCTTCTGTCACCACCCTACGTCACAACCTAAAGGAGATGTCAACCTCAGACAGCACAGGCTCTCCTTTCCACACACCCTCCACACCAGGCTCTATAGAAACAGATGAGCATATGAAGACATTGATTGAAGAAGATGAAGAGTCAGCAGAAAGAGAAAGTGAGGGATCTCCTGAAAAGAATGCTACTGTGTCTAGTCTACCGTCTGATGAGAAATGTACGTTGAATGAGAGTGCAATACAAGGTGCTCAACAGAATACCACCACCACCACCACCACCGACACTGTCCTAATGAACAACAACCCAGAGCACATCTCAAAAGTCATGGCTCTGTTTGGTGGTAAAGGGGATGCCGACGACTGGAGTGAGTTTGAACAAGACAATGAAAAGGAAAACCCCACCACAAAGACAACACCAGAAACAACTGGAAAACCAAAATACACATTTGGTGCTTCTTCTGGCTTTGGTAGCAAGGGATGGGCTGCTGCTCACCAAACTGCACCTGTTCCTCAGAAAGTAAGTCGGGACAAGTAATAGCTAAGAATGAACACGCTTAGACTTCTTTTGGCGCCACCAGTGTGCCTGTCTTTGGATTCTCCTCTTCTAGTACTGCCATAGAAAACGCCTCTGTACCTGTCAAAACAGCACCCAGTTTTGGATCTTTTGCAAAGGCATCTGCCTCTCCCTTTGCATTGGCAGCAGCCAGTCACAATAGCAATGCATTATCAGCATTCAATGATAAGAAGGATTCTGTTGGACGAGAGGATCCCGAGGAGGAGGAAGAGGAGGAGGAAGAGAGTACAGATTTCTCCAATGCACTGAGCACTGGTGGCTCTACTTTTGGGGAGTCTGGAAAACCCAAGGTGCCCATTGCCAAACCAACACAAGGTAAGATCAACAGCACCAACATGGAAGAGTCAAGCACAGTCCATTGATCTCCAGGTCAGTTAAAACAGGAGAAGAGGATGAAAAGACAGTCTACCAAACCAAGGCCAAGCTTCTTGCACTAGACACGGTTTCCAACAATTGGAAAGAGCGTGGCACGGGCACACTGCATATCAACAGAAACAACACCTATCAAGAACAGCTACAGACACGCCTTGTGATGCGAACGGATTCTGTGTATAGGGTGATATTGAATTTGGCCCTGTTCCCGGGAATGAAGGTGTTTATTATGCAGGATAAGTTTGTGCGTTTTGCTGGATTTGAGGCGGGAACACATGAAAGTGGAAATGTAGAGCCTGTGCTTGTGAATTATGCCCTCAAGGTGAGTCTGTTGTTCTTGTGGAGTGTCTCATTTCCCTCCTCCTTTTCGATATTATTGTTATTAATGCTACTGCTACTGCTATTATTATTATTATTATTATTATTAGGTGAGAGATGCCTTGGCAGCGCAAGAACTCTGCAACCAAATTACTCTGTGCATTCCCCAAGGATCAACCCCACCGGCCGGCCGCTAATCTCCCCTCTTCTTTCTCCCTGGTCTCTCTCTTTAGGACTGCATTGACCTACTGCTTCTTTAAGGAAAAAAAAAGAAAAAGTCACAGGCATGATGATCCATTAGGAATAAAAGAAGAATATATATATATATATATAAAGGGCTGCATTTTGAGAGATTAAGTCACTTTTGCAGGACGTTGTCTTGACCCTAACTGTGTCTTTAAACACGTGACACACCTGGAAAGAGGAAGCACAGAGTGCCTTGCTCCTGCATAAATGTCAGCCAATAAGAGCACTGTCCCCACACTCTGATAGACAGTAAGAAAGAGAAGCGTTTCTCCTTGCACTCACTTGCACTTGGACCTTTATTTTATTTTTGTGACTTTTGATTCTTGGTGCTGACGGTACCTTCTTTTCTTCCCTCTCCTCTCCCTTGTGTCGATATCATTAGATATATATCCAAAAAAGGGGGACGCCTCTGCTGTTCTATGCGTACGATCCCCACTTATGATAAGGACTGCGAGTCTTCTTCTCCAAAGTTCTTCTCAAGACGACCATCTTCTTCTGGCAATGAGCTACCACTGAGAGGCATTCATATCAATATTAGCTCTGATCCTTTCCAGCACCGTATCCACCCCTATCTGCAGCGTCTATGGCAGGAGAGTAAACTACGCAGAAGACTGTCCTTGTTGAAAAGACGCCTACAAAAAAGGTACAGAGCGTCATCACCTGCTGAGATGACAGGTGTGGCCCTGGTAGCCTTCTTCTCTGCCTTGTTTCTGTTAGTCCATGTTGGGTTTTTCAGTGGCAAAAAGTACCAAGACTGGCAGAGTGAGCACTATGGACGGTTGGAAGAAATCGATTTGTTGGATAAACTGTACCCTGAGGATGGTCGTTCGCTTACTACAGCAGTTGTTCTATTTCAACCCGAGGCGTCTATTGCAGCACAGCAGAAAGCAACAGAGACCATGGTGCCTCTATTAGAGTATCTCTGTCAGTATGAGATGTTTAGTAGTATTGTTATCTGGCACCAACATCCCGATATGATGCTCACTCCAGAGGTAAAAGAAAAGAAAAGAAAGGATTGGCATTATGGTGTTCTTCTGTGGACTGATCTGTGAGGCTGGGATGGACTTCTCTAGATGTTCAAAACAACCGAGTGCCCAAGTAACAAAGTATCTGTCTACAACCCACCCAAAGACATGCAATCATCAGCACGGTATTTAGCATGTGCTTCTACAAAGAATCCCTATTGCTATTTCCAAGATGATACCAAACATTCACGCCATCTGAGAAGTCTATATGCCAATTTTCTAAGAACACCCAGTCTTGTCCATGGAGAATCACTCACAACAGCAGACTATGTGGACACTCAATGGACACACTGTTTTATGAACCAAGGCAAGTAGAAATGGAGGCTAAGACTGGATGTGTGCAAGAGGAAGAAATGAGAGAGGGGCTTATATGAGTCCTCTAGAGGTCAATCTTCATGCATGTCATATCTCGCTAGGAGCAGGTACTTTTGTATCAAGAGAGACCATTGAAAAGTTCATCCATGCTCTGGAAAAGGATACTGTGGAGAGTCCATTCAAAGACATGTATTTTATGGCCTATACCAACCAAGTACCTTACCAGCTAGAATGTGCCCACTCTCCCAGTCAAGCCACTCCATCACTATCTCAGCCAGAAAAGGATTCAATGGTAAAGACACTTTGCCATTCCAATAATAACACACCTCATGGGAATAACAGCACCACGGACTTCAACTGGCCATGCGTCATTTAGAAAACAAACAAGACCTAGTATCATGGCAAGAGGAGGTGCATCCAGCTTCCAAGCGCTATGTGAGGTCAGTCATTCCACCACAAGTGCATGTATTGAACTGTCGATAGATCTCCCTGCCATGATGACCGGTGTTTGTTTATGACCAACATAGAATCCTTGCCTGATCCTCAATTGTTCTCCTACCGTTCTTATATTGATGTCCATAGTTTCGAGCGCATGCACACAGACTACTACAACAGCAGCCATTTTATTACTCATGCGTATTCCAATGCAGTGGATGGGAAGGATGATAGTGCATGGAAATCCAGCCAAAGTAGGTGGATGATGTACTCATCATACTATTTGTGTATTGACTCTGTGTGTTTCTATCAAAGACATCAAAGTGGGTGATTTTATAGGTTTGGATCTCTTGATGCCAATACGAATGCCTGTTAAATATCGGTTCTTGGCTCGTCATCCTTACAGTTACCGTAGAACCATGAATCTACAAATGTCCTTTGATGGTGTTGTTTGGGTAAGGAGCATGAGCGTGTTGACATGCACTTACTTGTGGTATTAGATCAATATCCATCCTACGCCCTCCATTGAGTGTTCTGGTTATACTCGAGACACTGGCACAGACATGTCTCTTTTAGAGTGCTATTTTGTTATTAGAGACACCGGTTATCGATTCATTCGACTGGAGAGCCTGCAAGCGATGGATTTTACCTATGAAGTCTATGATCTTTCATTCAGTGCAAAAGTAAAGCGGGATGAGAATGGGCAGCTTCTTGATATTGAGACGGATGATAAAGTTGCTTTTATTGAAGAATGAATGAAAAAAAAATGAAAAAAAATGAAAAAAAATGAAAAAAAAAAAAAAGACGCCTTGCTCTTCAATGCAACTTTTTCTACTTTTTTTTGTTTTTTTTGTTTTTTTTTGTTTCACTCTTACAGACACACCTTTACGTATCTCTTTATTACTATTATTACTATTGGAGAGAGCATTGACTGTTTGATCCACTGTACACAGTTCTTTATTCTATTTTCTAGCCATGTATCCTGTATTATTTTCGTTTTCTCAGTATAAAGCATACACATTCTTTTTGGCCATTCTAATGTCTTGGACCTATCAATGTGTTGATTTACTACGGATGTTGTTTTCTTTGGTTTGGATTTATTCTTTAGAAGATAGCCTTGGCTATTGAATGCATAGGATGCAGGATGGATAGATTTGAATAGAGACAATGAAGAAGTGGGCTGTTATTCTATAACACATCCCAAAGGTAGATGTATCTATAGATATATATATAGAGAGAGAGAGAGAGAAAGAGAAAGAGAGAAAGCCACTAATAAGAGTAGGACATCCCTGCCTATAACAGTGTCTTTACTTGAGTTGGCAGTGAGTGGATGTGTTTTGCAGGCTTTACTGATTCTGCTGTTTTGATCGACTGTTGAGTATCTTTTTTAAAGACAAGGAACACCTCTTCCTTCTCACAATCACTTTCTTCTGGTGGTGGTAGTGGTGGTAGTGATGATGATGATAATTCTGCATCTTCCAAGAGTGAAGTGGGGTCTGATGTTTTACAAAGGACAGTGACTCGGCTTGTACTAAGGACAAAGAACATTGGAATTGATAACGGTGATTGTGCATCTGAAGGTGCATCCTGGAGAGGTGGTGGTGTATCTGAGTGGGTGGATGGTTCTGTGGGGGAGTGTACATGTGTTGAGAGAGGAGGTGTGGGTTCAGAAAAGAAAAGGGGTGAGTGGGATGTCTTTCTCTGTCTTTCTGTGGGTGAGGCAATACCGGAAGATATGCTGTGTTGAGACATTATCGTGTTATTTTGGCTGGAACGATGGGTTTGTTGGGGAAGAAGTCCCTGACACTCCTTGCTAGGATTGTTTTTAGGCGTAGGTGGTTTTGTTCGTTTGTAGCCAGGCTCAGTAGACACCTTGCTGTCAGTAGATTCCACACTCTCCACAGATAAAGAACTCTGCTGCCTAGACAGGTGGGGTCTCTCTGAGGGTGTTGCTGCGGATAGACTGTAGGGAGCTGGACTCGTCTTCTCAGGTGGACTCTTGGCAGGTGGCTCATCACGCCATACTTGAAAATTGGACTTGGGAACAACGCGTCGTGTAGCAGGTGTTCTTAGTGGGATATTGCTCTTATGACCTATTTCGCTCAACGGCTGTCGGTAGGAACTGTCTAAGCCTCTCAGCTTTGGCTTTAATGGCTGTGGATGGGCAGTGTCTATAGCGTTCTCATCCGTACGTGGTTGAATAGGTTTAGAAAGAAACCCCTTGGTGAAATAGTCTGTTATCTTTACACTTATGGGTTGAGTTGAACTTCTTTTCTTTGAATTGGACATGACGGTAAGAGAATTCTACTCTGTTGCATACAGCACAGAAAGATCAGAAAAGAGACTCCACTTCATGGGATCACGTGATAGGAGAGAGGAAATAAGGAGGTGGGGAAGCCTGTTTATGAGTAGATCTTTTCATGTTTATAGGGTGGTGTGGGTGCAGTACCTATGATTTCTTCAATAGATTATTATGTCAGGATAAACTGCAGTGATGTTCTTCAGTAAAGAATAAAGTCCCATGAGGCGGAGTCAATTGAAAAAGGGTTCAATCATGGGTGGTGATAAGCTGGCTATAGGCTGTTATGAGGGGTCTTACAATAGATCCATTCAATGGCCGAAGAATGAAGACTACAGAAGAAGGGTCTTGTTCAGTAGCAGAACCGGGCTTACTATTCTTTATAGGAAAACAGAGAGAGGATAAATGAGGTTGGGTTGAATACTTGTTCTCTTAGTAGACATGTTCTTATTTATTATGGACACAATGTAGAGAGACTTACCTATAGCCAACAGAGAAGAGTGCCAATACTAAGTGTATTCTTCTGTAGGAATATATCTCTATAATGCATTCAATCCACTTTAATAGAAATAGATTTGTAATGTAACATCAAATATAAAATAGTATCCACCAACCCTCTATTCTACAACTTGTAAAATGCCTTTTCTTTCTTTACAAGGTGGGCTACTAGTCAACAGATTCAAAAGTGCAATGGATAGTCTCCAATAGATTATTTCTAATATCATATTTTTATTTTTATTTTTATTTTTATTTTTATTTTTATTTTTATTTTTATTATTTTTATTATTATTATTATAAAAATAAGAATAAGAGTGTTATTTACTATCACTAGAATAAACATTTACAAAATAAACCCATGAATAGTTCTTTTTTTATTATTATTCTTTTTTTATTATTATTATTATTATTCTTTTTTTATTATTATTATTATTCTTTTTTATTATTATTATTATTATTTAAATAAAATGAAACAAAAGAGAATGACTTTTATTTTTATACATTGGGTTATGATAGGATAAATATACACAGTAAGACAGATCTATAGAGTCTATAGAGTCTATACAGTCAAGGCTAAGAAGTTCATACAGTAGCAATGGCATAGTCTTCCACTAATTAGTGGCTGGATCCACAAGCACTCTTTGTAAAATAAAGGCTCTACACATGGGACTAGTGAAGAGTCAGCACACTATAGATGATAAGAATACACTTACCAATTTTTAATCACTTTGGAGCACTCTTCACCCAGGCCGCCATGATGACAAGGCATGAGTAGAATATTCTTGGGCTCATCAAAGCAAATAGCACACAAATAGGCTTCTTCTTCATCACCCTCCCCTTCACCTTTTGTGCCAAAGCTATCAGTGTCTGTATCAGAAAGAGTGTTCGAGACACTCTTTGAGCTGGTGGAAAAAAAGTCATCAAGAAAGGTCTTTTGACATTCAGGTGTGGGTGGACGGTAGAGACTGCGTGACATGAGAAGTGTTTGGTTTCGACGGATGTGTTTCTTGATGCGCTGGTGGAATATTCTATCCAATGTGCCAGCATCTTTCATAGCCTTGAATTTGATTTCTAGTGGGGGAGGGAACATCCATGGTCGATCGCCAAAGTTCAAGAGGGCATGTTGGTGGGTCGTCATGCTGATGGCAGGAAATAGACCCAGAGATTTAGTGACTTGCGTGGGAGAAGGGAGATCTTCTGTGTAGGGTAATGGTGGTAATGGTGTGATGAGAGATGAGGTGATGGAGGAGACAGAAGAGGTGAAAGAAGAAAGGGACGAGGTACCATCTTGGCCGCCATCTCTTGATCTACTGCTGCGAGAGGTAGATTCTTTATGTCTTCTTGATGTATTGGGAGAGTCAAATTCGATTGTGAGTCCAATGTCAAGGCCATTGATATAGAAAGAGCATAAGCCGTTGTCTAAATCTAAGAAGCTCCCAACTACATCACCCGTTTTGCACGGTTTGTTCCTTCTTACTGGAGGATAGACTGCTGTGCCATTTGTCTGTAGTATTGTAATAGATTGTCAATTAGCTTAAGAAGAAAGTGACTTGTGCTCTCTACCAGCTTACCCATACTGAAGTGCGATAAGTATCAAATGAAAATCCATGCTATAAAGAAGACATTAGTGAATACACTACATCTATTCATACAACTCTCTCTCTCTATATAAGGAAACTTACACAGTCATCCCCTACACCATGACCCTCTTCTGGAGCAAATCGACAGTTCTTGGTGGCCCAACCAATTTGTATGATGCCTCCACTGAGAAGAAGAGCCTCATAGTACCATTTGCCGGTTCTAACAGAAGCGGTTCCTCTTGCTGATTCAAAGTTTGTACAGTCATTGCGTATCTAGAAGAAAGAGACAACATATAAGTAAATCTCAATTCTTGCTTGCTCTCTTTTCTCTCAAAAAAAAACCTCAAGACAATTGCCGCCTATTTTCAAGTGGGGTGTACAGTCAAATGGATTCAGGGTGCCACTCAGCTGAGAGAGATCCCAAGAACACATCAATGGAAGTGCCTAGATCCCATATGAAAATAAAGAAGAGAGAAAAACAACAACAGAGCATATAAGTATAAGTCCATGGCCCCACTTTTTGCTTTGTTTGTTTTTTGTTTTGTTTTTTACCTTTCTTTCACTTTCACTCAAAGCACTTGCTAATGCATGGGTAAACAAATAAATAAATGATAAACATCCACTAATGATACTTACCAAAGACATTATCAAACGACCATCGTGCACAATGAGCCAATTGAGAATACTTTGACCAGACTTCTCTCATAGCACCCTTGGGAGGAATAAACCGTCTTTCAAAACTATAAGTAGCCGAATAACCAAAAGGCATAGAAGACTCTTCTTTCTTCTTTTCTGGTTCTCTTTTGCAAGAGAACTTTTTATGAGTGTATGGAGGACTGCCAACAGCCATGTTTTTCACTGGACTAGTATGGCTGATATCATGAGAGGCCTTGTCATTGTGTTTGTGTCCGAAAGGCTCCTCTGATTCTTTCTTTTTACAATACAAGGGTGTTTCTAATGCATTTTCTCGGTTGAGGCCGAACCCAGAAATACTCTTTAGCCAGTGTTTTATGATAAGAGGCCATTTCTTGTTCTTCTCAGAAGGATGGATGGCATTGGAAAGAGCAGTTTCTTCCTCCAATAGCAATCCCAATGAACCACGCATAAGATTCTCAGAGTGTCGTATTGTTTTTCGATGGGTGGACTGGTTGTAGATATTACAACATGACTTTTCACACTCTTCAATGACAGACATGAGAATAGAACAGATGCTTGGCTTATGGTTTAGAATGATCTTTTTGATCCCACCTACAAAGAATACCAAAAGAGAGATGAATAGAGTTCTTTTTTTCTTCTTTTTTTTCTTTCTTTCTTCCCCTTGTTGTTGCCATGTCAACGAGTGGAATGAAATTCAATCTTACCTGTCATTGCAAACTTCTCAAGCGCAAGAAGTGTATAGAGTCTGACTTTTAGATCTTCTTCTGGATCAGAGAGCCATTGGAATAGCAATTCGCACACTTGGTCATTCCACAACAACAGACACATTTCTCCTGCAAATCTCTCGGCAAGAAGTGACCATAAAATAGTAGCATTGAGTTTGAAGACTGTCGCTGCATATTTCTTTTTGGGGGCATTCTCCTTCATGCTACTGCTTCTTGACTGCTTCCACCGTGCAGAGAGAGTAGAAACAATAGATGTATTTTGACTTGTTACTCTTTGGAGAGGGTATGCATTTGGATTTGAGTTTGAGTTGGCATTGGAGAAGCTGAGTCTATCATTTTTAGACAGCAGTGTTTTCATGCACTGATGAATTCGACTCGGTGTTTTAAGTTGTTGGATAATGGCGTCAGATACTGCCTCCATGGTGTATTTTGCATGTAAAGAAGTGCGATCCAGAATATGGCCAAGGAATGCCAAGGCTACAGGATTATCTGGCTGGAGGACTTGCACCATGGTAGAAATAAAGACTATATAACCTTCTTCTAAAGAATCAAGCCATGCATGTCAGTCGCTGTCTGAATTCCATTTCTTATGTTCATTGGGTTGATTCACCCTTCTCTCTTTCTCTTTTTCTTTTTCTTTTTTTTTCTTCTATAGTTACCATGACATGCCAAGGAAAATAGAGTCTCAATAGACTGTACCATTTCTCTTTCTCTGTCGTACTGATAACCGAGTGAGAACTCTTCTTCATTGTGGATGGAGGGAGTAGCATAGTCTTCCTCCTCTTCCTCCTCTTCCTCTTCGCTCTGATGAGATGACGAGTGCTCTTCAGTAGTTTCGGATGAGTTGACGCGTTGGACATGACCGTCCATCTGGCTTTCTGCAATAAGAATTACTTTTTTCCATGTTTGCTTAATGACTCGAGGCAGACAGTCTCCGAGAGAGCAATGGTATCCATTGTTTATATGCGTCATTGTGACTTGACTAGAAGAAAGGAAGAGATGGATGGATGGAGCACAGAGGCAGGATTAGTTTCTGTACACTTTGAGAAGAGATAGGAAATAAAGATAGGAAATAAAGATAGGAAATAAAGATAGGAAATAAACAAGCAGATAAATAAACAAGCAGATAGGTGGATAGGTGGATAGGTGGATAGGTGGAATAAGTACCCCACTTATCAGATGTCACAAATAGCACCTGTTGATGGAGTCATCACCTTTTATGGGTTGACCCTACTGTAATTCTATTTGTATACTAAAGATATACAGATAAAAAGACAAAAGAGAAAACACTCTTTTCTTTCTACTAAAAATGGAAAAAGAGGCTACTAGGAAACAGAAGAATGGAAAGGCTTACCAAGGAGAAAGGGAGAAAAGTGTATCGTAATCTGTAGCTGAGTGGTGCAGAGTCAATGGTGTGTGGTGCAGAAACTTAAAGTGTAAAGTGTACGTGTTTGTATAGTTTTAACGTGTTTGTATGTACGTGTGTGTTTGTGTGCGCATGTGGTGGGTGGTGGATCGAAAATATTTGTAGTGTTTTATATGATTTTGATGTTTTGCGGTCTTGATAACTATACGAGACTAGAGCCATTTTTTTCCGTCATCAAAAGAAAAAATACTAAGACCGAATCAAGGGTTAGACATATAATAACCCTTTGAGCCAATACTTGTTGGAGTATTCATAGGAAGATGAAAAAAGAAGTATTCTTACATAGTGGGGTAGAGTGGAGTTCATTTTTTATTGCTATTCTTGGACTGTCACTGTTATGCAGTGTAAAAAAAATAACTAGTGCATACCCAAAGATCACCTTATTCTATTCAGCATGGCCTATTGTTATTCGCCTTGTATGGGATTATCAAACAAAAACATCTAATAAACATACCCATTATAATATTATTTAGCATTTTATAACAAGTTTATTTATTATTGGGTGGAAACACAATGCTTGTATTAAAAAATACACTACAAACAGTCCATGACAATTAAATATGCTATTATGCCAACCAACATATTCATGCATTACTTGAACCCCAAAATAGAATAAAGCAAAAAAAAAGAAAAGACAGCCAACTTTATATATATTGATATATTCTATTTCCAGTTGTATCAGTCCAGGTGGGTTCTAGCTTCACTTTATTATTGTGTGTTATTATGTGTTATTGCATGGGTTAAATAATAATAATAATAGTAGTAATAATAATAGTAATAATAATAATAATAATAATAATAATAATAATAATAATAATAATAATAATAATAATAATAATAATAATAATAATAAAGGCATGTTAGGGATCCAATAGTATTTGAAAGATATTCCTTCAGTGTATGTTGGTATAGTAGTGCTTTTCCATACGATAGTACTTCTATAAAACATAATCATAGGGATCTTTATTTATTCTTACTTTTTACTTTTTGAGGGTAATAGCCTTATCTCTATAATGTTGTGATTCAAAATAGAAACAGAAAGACATCATAGATCATCGTAGGATGACTCAATGTGAAGTATAAACGTAATGCTTATTTTATCACTAAATGACAAGAGTAAATCTCAACTTTCTATTCCATGGATTTCTTTATTGGGTCACAGATCAAAGCGGACCGTTTATCTTTTCATAGACACTGTTCCATGCCATCCATTCCTAATGATAGTATTTTATAATGGCTAATACTGTATGAACAGTTGTTTAGAGTAAAAGCAAATGTTTATTATTCTTGTTTAGATGACGTAACAGTAAAAAAAAGTGGATCCATCAGTACTGACTTGTATAATTCCCCATCTGTTGGTATGCTTAAAATTGTATAGGCTATTTTAACCTATGAATGAAAAGAAGTAGTAATATAATAACCATGTTTATCTTGTCTTTCAAATGATCACTATTATTGTAATATGATTTTTTGTTATTGATACAGTATCTTAAGTATACCTTTATAGAGAATACCAAGAGGGTGGTTACAACGCTAGTAATGATGAAGCAATCTTGGTAGTCCAATTGTTATTATCAGGAACCTCTTTACGATTCCAATGTTTTTGATTCGATTTCTCTCTAGACTATATTAGGTTATGCTTAATGCAAGATAAACCAACCTGCTGTTATAATTGGTCTTGGATTAAGAAATGTATCAAGTGTGTCTATTCAAATCATAAGAATGATTTCAAGACATCCCCACATATCTTATCGATTAACAATAAGTAGACTGGATAGACATAGCTCATCATTCTATTGATGGTACATTCTATTCTCAAGCCATCTTTATCAGGATATCTTCTTTGTGTGATAAAGATAAATGCAATCTATCATGATGAATTAAATACTATTCATGTTATTTTTATTCTTATTCTTATTTTATAGAAATGAAAAAAGAGGGGGGTTGTTGTTGAACTATCTACTGCAACTATAAACCCATCTGTTTTCAAATTGAATGCTGTCATTGTCTCAAATATTATCTCAATTGAATTTAAATCCTAGAATGTATAACCTTAATCTCAGTGGCAATGAACATTATTGGTCACAATCTATTGATAGAGTCCATGGAGTGTTTTGGATGTAAGATAGTAGACACCCATACTACATAGATTATACAATGATCACAATGAATAGATGCCTCCTCATGTCAATGGATACAATTCATTTTGACACACATTATCACAGTAGATAGACTCATCCTGAATCTATTATTGATGAACATGTATTGACTATGAAGTGAATGATCCATGGGTGTGCAGAATTAACTTTGGTATTATCTCTGTAAATGTTTAAGAGTAGCTAGGTGAATATTTATTGAAAAACAAATAGAAGAAAAAAATTACAGAGTTCAGGCTGGAAGAATGTGCATGTGTGTATGGGTTATAGAGAAAAATGCACTCTTTCCTATATTAATATTCTCAGTTGGTATATAACCTCTGTCTTTTTACACTTTATAAATACAATTCGAGTATATTCATATCTTGCATCCTTTACTTAACTATTGAAAAGAAATAAGCGTAGATCTATTTTATTTAAATGATAGATTGATGGTCCGTTTTTGTAATTTGTGATTCATTGCCAGCGTAAAAAGAGTTATTTTCAAGATACATAATCTATGCTCAAGTTCCATTGATATCTAGAGACTAAGAATGACTGCTGTAGATAATATAAATAGTGTATGCATTTTAACTGCAGTGGATAGAGTAACAGTCCCATTTTCTGTAATAATAAATGTACTGACTAGTCTCTAGAAAAAGACATACATATCCTATTTTAGGCTTTAGGCTTTGCGTTCTTTTACAGAGTATTTTGCTATATCCTCCTAGTACTCAGAAACTCTTTTATTACATGCATATTAGTTGTCATGCTTTTCTATCTTTACTGTGAGTATTCTCTAAATTCATAATAATAATAATAAAAAGTATTTTTTATATCAGCAGGCATTGAACTGTTATTTTTTGTTTCTCCTATTTGAGATGGTCTTACATTTAAGCCTAGTGAGCAGTTTTCTCTTTTCTTTCTTCTTTCTTCCAAGTTTGGTCTTTCCAAAGATCAATCAGATCATAATCTATCATCTGTAGAAAAAAAGAAAAAGACAGAATTAAATCAGGCTCTTTACAGATTCATTCTCTTATTATAGTGAAATAAGTATCTATTGTGCTTGGAGTTTATGTATAAAAGATTATTTTTATACGTAAATATCACAATGACAATATAAATCCTTATATCTCCCTAATATAGTGTATTGTTCCAAGAGAATAAGGCTTGTTATTGAATAGTTTTATTATAAGGACGTGTATCAAGGTGAAATCCATTTAAGATATCTCTAATTAATAGTTTTCTTTTCTGTTCTAGTTTAGCACTTTTTTGTTCATCCGATATTAATGACATCTTAAATGCATACTGGTGTATTGGCATAGGTCCTGGCTGTTCTTTGACTGGCGTATGTTTTTTATTCTATTGAGTTCAGAAAGACTGTAATACCTTGGAATATAGATTCTCAACTTCATATAAAGCATTTTCAAAGTGATTTAGATGTTTGGATGTTTGTTTTGGTTATGTTTGTGTATTCTTAAATAGTATATGGAGGAGCTTGAAAGTGGTGTATACCATTCTTCACCTTTCTATATATATATATTTGATAAGATGCGTTAGACTATACCTCGGATATCCAGAAGAAAAATCAATATATTAATATCTAACTAGCTGTGTTTGTCTTGAAGGTCTAGAATGGTCACATCTTTAATAGGCAATCCTATTAAGTTCTAGTAGCGTGGCTTTTAGTAGAGAATCTACCCTTAATTATTAGAGATACCACGGAAAAGATAATTGTCTGTTCAATAGTATTATTATGCTCTTATTGTTGTTTATTATATTCTTGATAACAATTTTCAATGGTGAAATCGGATGAAGGGTGCCTTTTAAAGAATGCAGATGTACTATTCAGGAATAGAGAAAGATATTACCTATCCAGAAAAGAGCCATCACTTTTAAAAGCTATACAATCTTTGATTTACTGTTTGAATCCGTTAATAACATTAATACCAGTAACAATAGTAATAGTAATAGTAATAGTAGCAATAGATGTTTCCTTCTATATGTGCAATCTAATATCCAGGCAAGCTAGAATTAACATAGCTAAAATTTACAAAATTAAACTCGCCAAGTGAGGTGGAGAGAATGTCTATGGGTGGTGGAGATCCGACAATGAATTCTCCGGTAAAAGCCGAGTCAAAGTTCTTCAAGATAGATTAAAAATAAGTACTTTCCAAAGTTAAATATTTCTTTTCATACCTCTGCTTTCTCAGGGTTGGTCTTTTTACAGCAATAGATAGAATACAGATACATCCAGTAAGCATAGTTTAATATGTACAGAAGAATACTTACAACAATCGGTATGATAGGTGGCTCTCCTTCCTGTCTCTCTAATGACTCCCAGTCAATGTTCCGAAAGAATCTGTGTTTACGAATAGCAGATGATCCTTTAGGACTCGCACCCAAACGTGCATTTGGATTCTTGCGTAATAACTACTCAACAAGACATATGCATGTTAGAAAGAACCCATACGATGCATCTATATCATTATCTATATCTGTTGATATACCTTGGCCAATAATTCTTTAGCTTCACTAGTGAAATAATAAGGCATATTGATCTTCTTTGACAGGATTGAATCAATAGTCTTTTGGCGGTTCTTGGAGCTATAGGGTGGCTATTGATGAATGGTAAGTGAGATTGTATTTCTTTTTATTAGAATGTTTGACTTACTGATCCTGTCATCATATCAAAAATCAAAATACCAAGACTCCACCAATCAACGGTGTAGTCATACTGAAGACCCATAAGAATCTCTATTAATAACAGTAAGCAGAAAGTAAAAAAAAAAAGACTGTTTCCTCTATTCCACTATACTATTCCTATCACTCTTCCATCCAACTGCTCAAGAGACAAGACAAAAGACAAAGTAGATCCTATCTTACCGGGTGCCATGTACTCTGCAGTACCACAGATCGTATTTGTTTTACCATCCACAGGCACTTTGGAGAGACCAAAATCAGTCAACATAACATGGCCCTTTGCATTCAAAAGACAATTCTCGGGTTTCAAATCTCTGTACACAATTCCAAGTGAATGAAGATGTTCTAGAGCCAGTACTAATTCTGCAGCATAGAAAGATGCTTTGGATTCTGAAAACATTCCCTCTAAAAGACAGTATGAGTATTAATAGGCACAAACAGTCTCTTTTTCTCTTCTTTTCTACTGGAAACTACACTCACCTTGGTCCAAATATCTAAACAATTCTCCACCCACTGCATATTCCAATATCATATGAAGACTGTAGGGTGTCTGAAAAGCATAAAAGAGTTTAACAATAAAGGGGTGGCGCACATCCTCCAGAATCTGTCTCTCTGTCTTTGCATGTTCAGCTGATTTTCCATGAAGAACAAAGGATGCCTTCTTAAGCACTTTCATAGCATAGAGGGTTGAGGAGGACTGGTGCTTGACAAGAAACACTTTACCAAAGCTAATTCCCAAAAATAAGAGAAAGAAAGAAGAAAAAAGGCAAAATAGGATAAATAGCCACCCTCCTTAACGATGATTCCCTTACTTACGCCCCTTTTCCCAGAACACATATGGACTGAAAATCACTAGGCCCCACTTTAGAAAGTGTCTTTGATTCTTCTGCTATAGAACAGACAAAGTCTTGGTTGAGCAATACTTCATAGTTCTTCTTCTTGTTGCGGTCTAACTGTCTAGGCAGAGGTTCGTCACATTCACTGTTGTAGCCACTCGATGGACTGGAGTTTCCGCCTAGTTTCATGCGTGCTAGTTGGTTGCCGATACCTGATGGTAATTGTGCGTCTTTGTCATTGTGTGTGTCGGGAGTAGAACAAAGACCTAAGACAGCTTCTTCAAATTCAAACATGGAATACTATTTTGTACGCACAGACAGACGGACAGACAGATACACACACACACATAAATTCACGCACAAATGCACGCAGAAATACAAATAAAGAGGGAAAAGGAAGAAAAGAAAAAGGAGAAGACGAGATATAGAAAGGAATAAATAAAGGCTTGAATTTATCAAGTGCACTGTTTATAACAAATGAAGAAAGGCGGGCAGGAAATCTCAAGCATATAGATCAAGAACAGCCCGATAACGGAGTCAGAAAATAGTCATTTATGGAAGTGGCTTTGATATAACATATATAATTCAAACTCAACACACACACCTTCCTTTTTTATTTTATTTCTATCTCCTACCTGTACTGCTAAATACACCACAGTCATCAATGCATGGATACAGTATTCTAACCTAAAATAAGGTAATTGTAATAAGGACAATACGTAAAAGCATATAGGAGTGTCTAAATACATCTAATGTATATTGAGTAAGTGTTATCGCATAATCACTCTTCATAAATAGAACTATCGATCGTCCCAGTCAATAGAAACACAAACTGCCTAAGAGGGACTACGTGGTAGAAGATGAGTTAGTTAGCAAGGCGTGTATCTAAGAGATGTTATTTAGCAAGAGGGGGTTTTCCATAGCTTTTATTAGTAGATATCAGTCATTAGAAAAGTATAAAAGAAAGGATTGAGATATATAACCCTAAAAAATCACCATAGAAACAGAGCTATTATGAGTGAATATGGATAGAGTTTGGACTTCCAAGGTGAATAACACCAACATCATCCATGCTATTGGTGGTGTATACTGGCAGACTGTCCAAAGATTCTTTTTTTATTTCGTATACAATGCAATCTACAATTGTCTTTTTTTTTGTATAGAGTAAACTACTACAAGATCACTTGTTCCCACTAAGGATACAATAAACCCCGTAATTATTGTTTTTTTTTAATAAATCAATAGTCTTATGTAATCTACCAATTTGGCTTAAATATAGGCAGAGGGTGAGCCTCTGTGTTTAGGACATATTTGTCTAATGGCAAGACATCATTAGGACTAAACATCAGGTAAAGATATTTCAATGTTTCCGCCTAAATATACATTAGACCATCGACATTATAAATAAAAAATAAACAAGGCATTTTACTCACCAAAAAGAAGGTGTCCATACGATTATCTCTTCTTGCAGGAATTTCTGTTACATCCTTCAGTGCAGAATAGCCACCCTCAGGAAGCTTAGTGTGCTCTTCAAAAGACTCGAATATTTTCCACCCCCATTTCCTTTGCTTCATTAACAATGTTCTTAGAATATAGCACTTACCGATACTTTTCTTCTCCCGTTAAACGCCACAATAGAAATAGACTCTCCAGTGTCTCTGGTCGCAATAGATTATGACGGTCTTGAAGGTGAATAGTGATATCAGGAGCATCTGGATTGGTACCCTTGTCATTGTTAAAATAAACTATCTCACTGGCAAGTCCTGTCGCTGTAGAGTTGTACATTTTATAACATGTTTCTGTGATCTCTCGTCCTGTATCCATGTCCCGTTGATTCTTTTCATTCAGAGGGGGTAGTTCAGAAAGAGGACGTCCTTCCGTGGCACCAAGAGCATAACTACCACCCATAAAGCAGACGAGATGATCCATCTTTGGGTGAATATTCTCAGTATTACCATCAAGTAATTCTCCAATATAGAGCAAATGATTGGGATAGCTGCGTGCTAACAGATGTTTCTGAATTCCTTCCAAAGCATGATCATACATGGCACGGTAATGAGGCTCTGTCTTGGCTGTCTGTAGATATTGTTTGAGCAGATATTCTAAGCCAACAGAAACATTAGTAGGATGCAGTAAGCAATGCATAGCAGTACATTACCATAGTAGCTGTCTCCACGAGAACCAAGGCGTATTTCACGTGTGGCAAACGTACCATCTACTGGGTGAATTAAGATGGGCACAAGACCATCAATCGTATCGCCTTTCTCTATGAGTTTCTCCATATGTTGCATAACACCCTCTGCTGCTAATCTGTACTTGGGATCTCCTGTTAAATAACTTAGGTACTTGAATTCTAATTGAATCGTGGTCACTTCTGCAGTGCTACTTGGTATATGGAACTTGTAAGCTAAACCAGTAGAAAGAATGACACTAGCATAGGGAATGCCTGACTCCGATCCAAAAGCACCCATGAGTCTGTTTCCAAGATCAGTGGCTTTTTCAAGATAGAGAGTATCATTGTTGGATAAGTGGTAGGCTGACAGTAAACCACCAAGAATACGAATCGTTGTTTCAAATAGGTTGACATCTTGGTTCTTATCAAAGTCAAGACGAGTATCAATCCAATGCCGTGCTTGAGCGTATTCTTCTGTTAGGTTCATTAGTAGCATAGTATCCAAAGCATCAACTATCATCAATCCAAGGCCCCCTTCTGCCCAATTGTGTCCTGTATGTGTAAGTGGCTGGTATTCATCTGCACCAAATGCATCTGTTGTATAGCCCTTCCATGCATGTTGGAAGGATTCTATAATACGCTTTTGACGATAAAGTGCTTGGGAATATGAAGAGGAAGAGTTCTGCTGAGATTTTCCGAATATCTCTTTTTCGGATATCTTTTTCTTCTTTGCGTCTTTGTTTCCGTCTTCTTTGCCAAGCACTATCTCTGGATAGTCAGGCAGTACTACGGGGGAGGGTTCTATAATAGCAGAAGGTTTCTTGTAGGCTGCTTCTATGTCTTCATAGGATATTTCCACTCTACTCACTGGGTTATATTCATAAATAAACAGATATACACACAGTGTGCATAGTGTTATAAATATAAGTAAGAAGAAGCACTTGTGCTAAATAGTAATAAAAAGGGTCATAACGAGAGATGAGGTTGATTATTGTAAACACTTTTATCTTACTTTTACAAGTGACTTATTAAAAATAGACCTCTCATGCTTATTATACTTGTCATCATCATAATTCATAGGTTCGCCTTTCATTGTGTGATGAGTAGGTAACATCGCTTCTTTCTGCCAAACCGCACAAGCATAAGTCTTTACCCAGCTGGTTAGAAAAATCAGGGCTCTCTTTTTCCTAAAACGGTAGAGGTGTGTGACTCTTTCCCCTCCGGATACTACGAATATGATTGGAAGAGATAAGAGACTGTAGGTTCTTCAACACTATAGAAAAGTAGCTTCTATTGTATCTAAACTTTACAGTGGGTGGGTGCTGTCTAATAGAAGATAGTATCCTAATGAATAGAACTTAATTTAATAATAATATAATTACTGAAAAATCACTTTTTAAGAAGGGTAAACCCGGCTATTTGATTTAGTTGATGGATTTAGTTGATGGATAATGTGCAGCCACACTCATTGAGTTTATTATTTAATGTTTGTTGGGAAGCATGGTGATAAAAGGGAATAATAGAGATGCCTATGTCATTAAAATAGTTAGAGAACGTTATAGTTATAATACTATTGCTCCAACAATGTAGTTTGGTGGCGATGGTGTGATGTTTTAGAGCTGCCATTAGGCTGATGGATCTGGCCCATGAGTCGTTGTTGATAGCACTGTAAACCAAGACGAATATATCATTGTTTTAGTTGGTGAGTTCCATCCTTGTTTGATAGAATTGCATCAGAAAGAGAACAGCGAGTTTCTGTTACAATAAAAGAGTGCTAGCTGTCATACTGGGGCCTATGTTAGATGGTGAAAAGAGACACATCAGATTAGGGTTCTTTGATTACTAGCTTTGGACAGCTGTAATGACTTGCGCAAATATCCATACATACAACAGCTTGTATATCTATTTCTAGGATGGTTTACTAAAGAAAAGTTATTATGTATATAATTAGGATAAACCTACTTGTTCAAGAAAGTGTGAATAAAGCCACACTCAATTGAATTGAATACTTTTGAATATAAATATCAGGACGAAATAGATAGGACATGCTCAACATCAAATAAAACATTTTACATTTGATATAGAAGCTTCAAACTTGAGCTCAACAAAGCTTAATATCTTTAATTATAGAAAATGAAATAATAATAATACAGTTAATAATTTGTATGGCCTTCTTTGGCATCAATGACAGCCTGGCATCTGTCTGTCATACTCTGAACCCATCGTTGTGCAAGTTTAATAATAACTTTCTACATTGATAATAGATACCCTTCTTTCTTCGATTCATATTTCCAAGGCGTATTAGACATGTTCAATTGAGTTCAAGTCAGGGATTTGTGTAAGCTAGTAATCAAAGAACCCTAATCTGATGTGTCTCTTTTCACCATCTAACATAGGCCCCAGTATGACAGCTAGCACTCTTTTATTGTAACAGAAACTCGCTGTTCTCTTTCTGATGCAATTCTATCAAACAAGGATGGAATTCACCAACTAAAACAATGATATATTCGTCTTGGTTTACAGTGCTATCAACAACGACTCATGGGCCAGATCCATCAGCCTAATGGCAGCTCTAAAACATCACACCATCGCCACCAAACTACATTGTTGGAGCAATAGTATTATAACTATAACGTTCTCTAACTATTTTAATGACATAGGCATCTCTATTATTCTCTTTCATAATATATGTTGACTCATCAGACTAAATGATACCTCTCCACTGATCACTTGGACAACTGGCATGTTCCTTAGCCCAACAAAGCTGTTTCTCTTTGTGTGTTTTTCAGTTAAGGCTAGCTTGTGGTATACAGAAAAGGATACATGCTCCACCTGATTGCAGTAGCTGATAAGGGTGTCTCTACATACATCCACCTCAAACTTCAATATTCCCAATTTCAGTTGATTGTATGAGGCAAATGGGTTCTTTCTAATAACATCTTTATATTATGTTGTAAATGTCAGTGTGAGGTTTATTTTTGGACACTAGTATAATGTGTCGTGATGTAAGTTACCAAATGTCTCTGAGATTTGGTTGCATATTTAACAAGAGAAAATAGTGTAAACCACAGTCAAATAAATGTTGATCAGGGTTGTCGATCTCTTTTTCATTTTTATGAAAAGTATTGACTACTCACTTTATGAACAGACTACCCTTTCTACAAAGATAAGCTTTCAATACTGGGATTAGTGTCTGATTTTCCCGAGATTTTGGAATAAAGCTCATGAGTTATATTTTTGAATTGAAAGTATGTTTATTTTTGAATTGAAAATATTCTAGTATATATCAGGTGGAAGAATTTAGGGTGGAATTAAATAGGCTATTTGTTTAAAAAACACCACAGAAAGAAATGTCTTCATCTGTTGTATCAGCAACAAAATAGACTAAGAGTACAATGTTTTATGAATCAAAAATCCGACTTCAGTTTGATTCATATCTTTCTCATAAATAACAGCATAGCTAGTTAAGAATATATTTGATATATCTCAATCTTTTAATATTATAAACTTACACTAGTAAATTATCTTTTATATGGCTAACATGGGTATAGTCGTTAGGATATTTATGATCTTTGAAAGGGAGGTCATTGGTTCTGTAACTATTCTCAATACACACCTAAAGATTTTTGGGATATAAAAGTAAATACATGGACAATACAATAACACTCTTCTTATGGTTAGCTGATGTGTTTGAAAAAGGTATTTTCATAAAGTATTGGTATATCTTTGGAAAAAGCTGAGAGAAATGGGTGTAAACATGTATGGCTTTAGGATTACAGCAGCCCTAAGAGCTTATACTGTTTTTGTTCGGCCTATTCTTGAGTATGGGTTGGCTATTTGTAATGTCAATAGACTAAGCATCCACCCGCTACAAGTCTGTCAGTCTGCTTGTCTGAGACTTTGTCTCGCTAGATCTGCCACTGATAGGTTTGGAACGATCCAGGTTGCCCAATTAGCCGCCCTCCCTAACATATGCTCTTGTTTCCTTTATCTGCAAGCCAAATTTGTTGAGCGCGCAGCTACCCTTCCTGAAGACACCCTCCTCTGGTGCCTTGTCCCGCAGCTTGAAGCACCCCAGAGTAAAGCCAGATGGATTAAGCTACGTGGCAATGTACTCTGGCAAAATGCTCAAAGAATAGGACGGGCTCACAACCCTCCTAAATATCCATTAAAAGTAGCTTATCTTGAACGTCTTCAAAGTGAAATTACTAGTCTAGTACGTGGCAAGAATCCGCTGGTGACGGTAGCCCGTGGACTATGTAGACCTGTTTGGGATCCAATTCTTCTACTACCGTGCACGCGCAAAGAAAGACATCGTCTACTAAAATGGAGGACTGCTTGGTTACCACCAACACCTTCAGTTCCTTGCCAATGTGGCCACCCATCTGCCAATCGGGACCACTTTCTCACTTGCACATTCGTTGACCATGAACGCTCTATGTTCTTGTTCTTCTTAGTTCTTGCACCACCACAAGACGTTTATCCAATTAACTATTGTCTAAATCTTCTGCCACGCATGGTTAAGTCTTTTGTTAAATGGCGAGATCTTTGGCCCAGTTTGTTAATACTGCTGCAAGCCATTGATCGAGCCACGTCTACTCGAGACTTTAAGGTAGAGCCATCAGCTGGTAGCTTGCTCATTGAGGCTGCTGATGGGTGTGTTGAGCGGGAACGCCAACACCGCCATAGAGTGCAAAGACTCCTGCAGCAACAGACGCTGTATCCTCACTTCTCATCCGATCTCTCCTCTACCACCCATTCTTAACCCGTTTAGCAAAGCCAGAAGCTGTTAGTGTAGTTGCTGTATTTGTATCCTCAGGATTGTCCGAGTTACTCTAAGTATCCCTCGTTGGATTTCAAATCGCCACAGGATGACAGTTATCTTTTTTGGTGTCCTGGTTTCCTTGCTGACTTTATGGCCTTTTGGATGTCTATTCTTAACTATCATTTTACCATCATTTCTCACTTTTCAGCATTTTCCCCTCATTTGAGGTTTTGTGTTTCTCTGTCCTTCTGTTTCCTCCCTCTTTGTATTATTATTTTCACTTTTGTATTTGAAGTGTTTCTATGTTTATTCTTATTTTTTCTCAAAAGTTCTCATAGGGTGGCCAATATATCTCATGTGTGAATAGCACCTACACCCAAAATAAAAAAATACTTTGAACTGTATCTTTGGAGGAAATTATAGTATAGAAATGTAGTATGGTTCAAAAAAGATTTACGTGTATCTTGGTTTAGTGTAGCGATAACTACACCGGATTCTTTTTTTTTTGATGGATTGATGGATTGATGGATTGTCTAATACTAGCTAGATGTTTGTTTGATTGTTGTTGATTAATAAGACTCAAAGGCCTCATTCTACGAAATGGGATTAAGCTATTGGCATTCTGGTTTTCCACAGTAGAAGTACCTTGATTTGAATAATTAGTTATGCAACACTGGGGTAACTCTGGCTCTCTCCTCGAGGTATCTTGCAAACCTTTCACAATTGACTGTTGAAGATGTATGTCCTGATAGATACATCGGCTTCTATTCAATACAAGTGATTGAGTTCTTCACTGCTATCATCTTCAGAGCACGTTCCATGAAGAAAAGATAAAAGATGGGTTGACCTTTTTTCGTTTTATACTTTTTCTGCTTTATAACTGGTTTCCACATGCCATTGATTCAATCCGTGATTTGAAAACCAAGAAGTTATGCCAAGGCATAAAGCTTGTATCTCTATCAATGGAAACTGTGAATTCCACGGGTTTTCTATGCACATATACAGTCCCATACAATAAGTGAGTGGACAGCAATTACTTTTTATTTTTATTTTGAGAAATAAAGGTATATCCATCAGTCTAAGATATTCATAATAAAATATTGATGGAATAACACAGGATTCGGAATAGTTGTTCTTGGCTAAGAGTTGGATAATTTTCATTACTTGAAGTCATTCTTTGAATAATTTGTAAAATAAAAATAAAAAACTGATTTGCCATCTCATTTTTGCATGGGGTTGTATACCTCACCAGAATAAGAATAGGAATATTTTTTATTCTTTGTTCTTGTTATTATCTTATTATTTCTTACACTGTCTATACAACTTGATACTTAAGCACTCATTGAGATGAGCATAAATTAGCAAGGTAATGTACTATTATTAGCAAAGAGAAACAATAAAAAGAAGTGATGAACACCACCAAAGGCTATTCTAGTGATAAAAAGGTAAGCAATGTCTTCATCTGGACTTGATCTCATTATAATTCACAAGACATAGTACTAACTCTTCTTCTAATAGATAATATATGGACTATTATTCTAAAAAAAAAGTATTGAATACAAGGTAAGCATATTATCTCTCTTGATTGAATTATTACTAATACACTCATCTGTTATTAGATAAGTTAAGACTCTTTAAGTCAGTCTCAGGTGGTCTTCTTCCTTCTATACTATCAATAGTGTCTAGGGTGTATTCCTAAGCATAAAGATTTTATGGTATATATTCTATTTCTATAAGAAATACTCCTAGAACAGCAGTAGCTATAGTAATAGTATAATATTAGCTATGATATTATAATAAACAATTCTATTCATCAACACCAATTTGTCGTGAAGACTGCTTACCATATTTGGAAATATCACTATCTTGAGAATTAGAACTCATTTATTGCCAAAACAAGAAGACTCTATTGAATATTAAGGGATATCAATAGTTCATAGTATTTCGATAGAATACCACTGAATCTATACCATTAGAAAATTACAAAAGAAGTATTGATTCCATTAAATAAACAACAGGGTTTAACTAAAAGTTCTACTGTTCCTTATACATTTGGACTAAAAACCCAAAGACGACATATTAGTAATACAATTTGATAGTGAGGTATTCTACAAAAGAAAATAATATAGATATCCACAAACTTTTTGTTTTAAAACACAGATACATAAAAGGGAACTTTTATTATGACGTAAAAGGAAAGGTATATCATCGCTTAAAGGCCAGAACATATTTGGGTGTGTAGATATAATGGCTCTGCACGACTTGAGTCTGACTTTTCATCTACAGGAATACAATATGGTCGTGGTAGATAGATATTTACAGTATTTCTTTAATTGCTTAGAACTATAGTGTGATCCAGAAAGGGTTTGTTTATATCTCTGTTTGTTATCATATTTCACAGTTATTTCAGATAAATTCTCTAGATTTAAACTAATATCACTTCATCTACTTCATAGATATAGATTTTAATCATTTATGCATAAGTTAGTAGGGCCTTGGTGCACATATAATCAGTCTATTGTTAATAAAGTGAGTGAAGTAGTTGTAAGGAAATATTCCAGCTTCTATTTAGTATTTTTTACTCTTTGATTATAAATATTGTTTGTATAAACACTATTTCATCAGTTTATCATCAATAAAAATGATATATATTTGTATATTGAAATAAACAACCAACAGTATTTATAAAACTTCAAGTCTCTTTGTAGAGTATTTATGGGTCATCGACAGTTGGAATGATAAGTATGAAAAGTAAGTAGACACGTAATAGAGAGTGATGCATGAATGCTAAAGTATTCTCTTAAAACCATTTTACTCATTAGTCTTGAATCTTTTATTCTGTTGATAGTGTGGATTTAACACATACATCTACATATAAATGTACGTGGACTGAATAGTTAGAAAGTTTTTTTTTCTGAGAAATATACTTTCATTATATGACTTCTCCGGGATTTTAAAACATTGCTAGCTGATCATACTTCTAGCTGATTATTTGTTACTAATTCTTGTTGTAGATATTAGTTTACTAAAATACTATGATAGATCTATAGTTCAATTAGAACAAAGGAAAGCAACAATGGCGACTTCCAAATAGGGTTGTTTCAATAGTATGTACCATCAAAATGTAGTGAGCACATCATTCCTGAGGCATTCAGGAGATAACCGAACACTCACTTAATGATTCACCAACTCACTCATTCATTCAGTACTCACTTTTATATTTATATATTGCCCTGAGTATTACATAGATATAAAGAAACTATATAGAAATGTCAATTGAAAAATTAGCCTAATTAGTCGAATTTCATATGCCACTAGACTGGCTTTTCAGTATAGATGAAGCAGGTTTCCAAAATATGAACATACTTTAAACAACGTAAGCACGGGGCGATTATAATATAAGTTTGCAGTATTTTCATGCATTTTTTTTCTGAAAAGCATATATGGGACGACTGATAGAGTATCATCTCTTTCATCTCACTTTCTGTTCTTATATATTTATTTACTAAAAACATGAGTGGTTACCCCATTGTCAAAAATCCAATGCTGCCAAGCCCACCTCCTAAACGGTTAACACGCTCACACTTATTCAGAACATTCTCAAATGTATCAGCAATTAAGGCATCAGTTTCCACAAATAACTTTTATAAATTTATGAGCCAGTCACTCATGCAGATATCCAATGCAAAGGCCACGGTTAAATTAACCTCTAGCAGACGTATTATGCCAGATCAAAAGACGCCTATACCTACAGAAAGAGTTGTCTTGAGTAATGTCATTAAAAAGAGTGACATACTTGACAAAGCTGAATCAACATTGGAGCCAATTGTGCATTACAATGGCCCATACTACACCATGGATCAATTGCCAAAAGAGAAACTAAATTGGATCAGAGAAGAGCATACTTCGGGATTTCTTGGTCAGAACTTAAAGAATAATTCATCCAATTATGGCCAATACACTGTCCTCTGTAAGCCATACACCTCCAGTCAAGCAATGTAGGATATGCCCGTATTTAGATAGATCGACATTCTGTACTTAGCAAACATACTCGATAGAACTATGAAAGGACCTATGAAAAGATCAAACGAACCAAAGGGAACATTTTATATGAGAAGTAAGCAAAATACTATGTACTAGCCAACTAATTTATATTTCAAAATTAGTTCTTCAAGTAACGAACACGGACTCTTCCAAACGTACGTTCAAAAAAAAAATTTTTTTTACATAATGACTAACATGATGTATCTATAATCCAAATCTTGTACAGCTTGCAAATATCGATGCAGTGTTCAAATAAACGATGAATTTTGTATGAGCAGATACGTTAAAAGCGAGAAGCGAGGAAAAAATAGCACAGAGGCTAATTTTGATGAGACATTCTTATTGTAAGTAGTCTTTCTCTGATTTATGGGGTTTCTTCGGGTTTTTATATAAGGGATTCATTGAAATTTCATTGTTATAGTGATATAGCTGAGCCCACTACAGTCACTATCTCTCTATATGCCCAATCTACTTCAAGTAAACTGTTTGGAATTAAGCACAAAGAGCAAGACACCTGTGTTGGTGAAGAGTCCCTGAATGTGACTCTTATTCCATCAGAAAAGCATCTCCAGCGCTTTGAAATACATAATAAGTCAAACTCAGATAAATATAGCGCATACCAAGTATTAGCTGTGTTCGGCATGTACTTGAGTCAGCGTGCACAAGTAGTATTGGAGAAAACAGTGCTGATATCTGACTATGTGACAGTCTATGTTCAGGGATCCATGGCTCCTGTAAGTTATGATGGCATTATAAAATAGAAGTTCTTCTTACATAGGCACTTTTTGATCAAAATATAGAAAAGAGAGCGATTTTGGGCTGTTCTGCGTGGTACACAGCTTGAGATGCGAGATTTTGAATACAGAGAGGTAATTTAGCATAGGAATTATACGCGCAACTTGGACTAACATGGCTTCACCTCTATCAATAATATCAGAACCGTCCACCACGCTATGTTATTCCCCTTGACAATCTTATGGAAGTCTTTTACCCCGTCTTGGACGAAGATGACAAGCACCAAATAATGAATGAATCACACTGTTTGGCATTACAATTTTCAGAAGGTTGTTTGAGCCCAAGCGAAGAGAGTCGGATTTTAAGTGATCCAGACTCTTTTGAATACAGAATGTACATACTCTCTGATACAGCCGAAGATGCGGATGACTGGTTTAACTCACTTCAATACGTACTATCAATCTTTAACGAGCTCCATACAGAGAGTCCTGAAGACGATTTTCTCTCTATCATCGATGAGAACATCAGTCCAGGGCTTAGATACTCTAAGCAACATCTTAAAGAAAATAGTGTTCACAAAACAGTACCTATGCAGTTACTGTGGTAGACTTTGCCTTGGAGGTGTGTGCAAGTGTGTCTTATTTATTAATTTATCATACTGCATGGCTGTTACTCTACATTTTACTTTATTTTTCTGTGCACATAAAATACTTTTCTGTATGGATTTGTGCTAAAACCTATCATTCCAGTTGGAGGAAGAGTTGATTAAATATTCTGTTATTTTGGGCTTTCATTCTCTGGCTTGATCTATCCTTTCTTATTAAAAATTGTACACAATAAATAGAGCTCGAAGTATTATAATATAACTAAGTCTATGGTTGTGTTGCGGTCTGAATTACTCTGAGATTTCGTTTTGTTTTGTTTTGCTCAAATCTAAAAACCTGTCAACCACACTGTCTATAGCTCTTCATACTCTCTACCACCTTTATTTTGTTTGCCTTTGTCTAGCATATAAACCAACAGTTGTTATCTGTTTGGTGTTTATGCCTATTTATTGTAGCTAACGTAGTAGCTGTTTCTTTTATATTTTTATTCTTTTTAATAAACTCGGTGAACTCGTAAGTTGGAATAGATCTGTATGATAAAAGGGAAAAATAATACTTTTAGAGCTATTTTAAAGTTATTATAATAGAATAATCTAACAGTACTAAAAGATGGTCGATAGAAAATCATCTTTTTTTGACAGGTAAAGAAACATATAAAAGAATAAACTTTGAATCTTTTTGAGCCATCTAAGATGCACATGGTTTTTTTAGATAGGCTGAATGGTTTACTAAATGTCGGTGGTCCTATTTATTACTATTATTATTAATAATAATCAAATGATTGTTCTTTACATCACCATGTGGCCTTCATAGCATCTCATTAACTGACATTGTACTGTTTAATATTATCTGTAGCTCATATATTCTTCACTTTCTGTAGATGGTGAATGACTTATGAATACTTAAAATAATGTAAGCTATGCTGAAGGATAAGAAATTATTGTATTTCAAAATATAACTTTTTTAATTAAAAATATGTATTTGGAACTGCTAATGCTTCTTATTATACCATCGATCAGCAATTCTCTCTTTATATCACTACTCACACACTCATCAATATTCTTACCATAGCTAATGAATATACCAGTATCAAAGCTTGTTCTGTAACTGTTACTAGGTTCATAATCATCAGAATAATTTCTACTATGAGCAGACAGTTAAAGTTTTCCCGATACAAGTGCCAATACATCTATTCTAATACATGTTAAGAAAAAAGTTAAGAAGAATGATAAAGAGATCCAATTAATTAAAGTAAATACAATGTATCAAGCTTTTCTTTGCTTATCTACAATAGAAAAGTTTCTCATAAGAGAAGGGTTACTATTCTTGTCAGCATGAGTGAAAACTCCAAGCTAAGCAAATGAAATTTATGTTCGTGAATATTGACAATCTCAAAATAAAAGAAATAGATAGAAAGGTAGCCTTTATTTCCCAAATGTGTATGTATTGTAAAAACAATACATTCATTAAATCTACTATATCAATTCATTTGAAAATAGGGGTAATGGTTCTCCTCATTTCTGATATAATTAAGAAATACGTTCAAGGTGATATATTAAATAGATTGTTATTTGTCAGGTCTATCCATTATTTTTTTAAAATGAGAATAATAAGAGTAAACAGTTATATGAATAAAGTATTTTGTATATATAAAAAAATTATAAAATGACAGAACTTTTTTTTTATTGAGGGCATGCGATGTTATCTCTCTAAAACCTTGTAATGTGCATTAAGTAGCTCAAAAATGTGTGTTTGGTATATGGTGGGTAATTCTGGCTGTATTTTTTGATTGTTACAACTGACAGTAATTAGTCTAGATAGATGCTGCATATGAGTTTGAGTTAAAAGAGTGTGATATTTTTTTATAGATGTCTGGCATTTAGGGTGTTGCGTCTCTTTAAGATGATAGTTGGGGCGTTTCTCTTTTTTTATGTTTGTTGTTAATGTTTGTGAATCTCGTTTATCTATTCTAGACGCTTTGCAAGTAGATGGCATCGTTTCATTGTTGGTGGTATAAGCAAAATACTCAACAGGGCTTTTAGCTGTAGTGAGAATCAGATTTATAGGGTTATTATTGAGCATGTTGGGTGTCTGTGCATTTGTAGATTTGAACGGCTATTGAGTTTAATATACGAGAAAAATGAGAAGAAAAAAAAGGTATGGAATAATACTCCAAAGTAATCGAGCCCCTGACATAATGCTGTATTTCTTTGAGGCTTTCACTTACTTCTTTTGACAGTGTAGGACTATGAAGCACATATGGTTGTTGTGGTTGCAATGAGCTTGATACTTCAAAATCGATAGAATTTGATGGCCCGTCCATTGAATTATGAGGTGATAAAATGTTTATGTCCCATTTTTCATTAATGTCATCTGTATTGTATATGGAAATTATATCACTATACGGTTGGTAGCAACCGAGTTTTTCTTTTTATTAAATCTATGGAATCTCATTCTTGTATAGCAGTTGCTCATAAGTTCTGTGTAAGTAATAAAGAGGAAGAGACAGAAAAGGAGAAAGCTCATACTATAAATTCAAACAGCATGTGCAATGATCCATCTTTTTTTCATGCATATTCCTGTATGTAAGCCTTCATCATATCTCTTGCAAGTGCTAAGCCTGATGATAGGGGTTCTTTACACTGCATAAAGTGAAGTCTAAATAGAATTAAAAATGACTACAGTGAGTGGCGTTTAAACTACCTTTTTTTTATTGGAGCACTGTTTTTGTTATTCCTTTTAAGGCCCAACAAGCATAAAAAAGTTTTCCCCCTAAAGGTAAAGTATTTTATCTGTACTCAACTTAAGACATACACCTAAGAAAGTACGTACACAAAGGAGAAAGTGGGAAGAGAAAAGAAAAAAAGGGGGGGTATAACTGTGTTTTCTTCATCATTATCTCATTGATCTATCATTATGAAACCAAAGGCAATTGTATTTCACCACAGAATAATTTCTATACTTAACAAAGTGATTTAAATTGTTGTATTATGCATGAATCTTTTTGTAAACAGATTTTGAAAAAGAAAACTTTATTAACTGTAGCGTCTATTGTATTGAAGTAAATCGGCTGTTTTATTCTATTTAGTATTCATACATATATGCATACAAATATCTGAATACATGCATGCAAATGTGCAGGTAGCATAATCAAGTACTTGAACAATCAACATTGAAAATACACTATTTCCTGTTTCTTGTTTTGTAGGAAGGATGAAGAGTGAGGTCTTAGTAATAAACTATATTCTGACCAACACTACCTTGTTTACACTTTATTATATAGCCTGAATAAATCATCCTAATGGTATATGTATTTTTTCTAATATGAACATAATAGAATACAAAATACAATAGCTATGTCTTACAAATATAAGTGTTTATATTAAACTTTATTTTGATTTGATCTATTAGACTACACACCCAAAGATCTTTAGGATATAAAAAGAAAACCACAGAGAATATAATTACGCTATTTTTATGATTGGCTAATGTGTTTGAAAAGGCCTTTTCGCTGTCTAAATAAACTATTTCAAATTCTACCTGCCTATTTTAGCAATGACTATTGACTGTAATGAAACGCTATAATGCTGGATATAAAAGGAAGAAATAGAGCTGATATTGCAACTCGGCCACTGCATTTATTGTTTAACATAATGTGCTATCCTTAAACCTACAGCATTTACAGTACAGTCATACCCAATTGAATGTAATACTTGCCTAAATTTTAATAAAAATATATTTTTTTTGCATAAAAACACTTTTTCTTTCCAAATACTGTTAAGCCAATACACCATGTCTAATAAATATTCAGAAACTCACACTCGTAGAGAATAGGATAAGGCAAAAGATAGAAGATGATGGGGGTGTTTATTACCTGTTGAAAGCTGGATTAAAATTGACTATCACTGCAAACGTAGTTGAGATGAAAAAAGCCCACAGTTCAAAATAGTATTAGAAATATAAATAAACACATATCATAGTTACGTTTAAAAAGTCATGGAAAACCCTAAAAAGTGAATGAGATGGATTTAAGACACCTGGAAAAGGTCATTAGAGAGAACCCATTTGCCTCATATAATCAACTGAAATTGGGAATGTTGAAGATTCAAGTTGATATATGTAGAAACACCATGATCAGCTACTACAATCAGTTAGTGTTTGGATCTTTTTCTGTAGATCACAATTCAGTCTTAACTGAAAAACACAAAGAGAAAGGGTTTTGTTGGGCTAAGGAACATGTCAATTGGACGAACGACCAGTGGAGAAGTGTTATTTAGTCTGGTGAGTCCAGGTACATTGTGGAAGGGAACGATGGAAGTGCCTGTGTCATCAGGAAATTTGGAGAACGTTGTGATCCTAATCCTATTGTTCCAACAACAAAGTTTGGTGGCGGTGGGGTCATGCTTTGGAGCTGCTATTGAGCTAATGGATTTGACTCATTAGTCGTTGTTGATGGCACTGTAAACCAAGACGAATACATCATTGTTTTAGTTATTGAGTTCTATCCTTAGTTTATGGATTTGCATCAGAAAAAGAACAGCGAGTTTCTGTTACAAGAAGATGGTTCTAGTTGTCATACTGGGGCCTATGTCAGGTGGTGGAAAGAGACACATCAGATTAGGGGCTTTGATCACTGGCCCGTATAAAGCCCTGACTTGAGCCCAATTTAACACGTCTGGCGGGCCTTGGAAAGACGAATTGAGGAAAGAAGGGTATCTATTACCAATGTAGAAAGTTCAAAGACTCTACTTGCAGAGGAGTGGGAGTGAGTTGGTGTTGAACTTGCACAACGATGGGTTCAGAGTATGACAGATAGATGCCAGGCTGTCATTGATGCCAAAAGAGGCCATACGAAATATTAATTATATTATTATTATTTTATTTTCTATAATTAAAGATATTAAGCTTTGTTGAGCTTAAGTGTGAAGCTTCTAAATCAAATGTAAAGTGTTTCATTTGATGTTGAGCATGTCCTATCTATTTCGTCCTGATATTTATTTTCAAAAGTATTAAATTCAGTTGAGTGTGGCTGTATAACACTGCTTGAGAAAGACTCATTGCAGAACCCATGAAGTTAAATCTAGTAATCATTTTCTAGAAAATAGAAGCAAATTTACTCATATTGAGAACAGTATAGCCATTCATTGACTCAATATCTATAATCACCTCAACTATCTCATTGTAACTGTTCTCAACAATAGTACTTGATGATAACAAGGTATTGTTTCTAATACTGTCCTTTAGGCTCAAAGCAAATAGAGTGTGAATTATTTGACTTGTGATTTTTATGAAAGTGAGGACTAAGAGGTAAAAAGTGTATTCATCTGGGCCAGAGCTTATTTTAATCTAAACAACACTCTTCTGTTATTAGATAAGCAAAGAGTCTTCACAAGTCATTCCCAAGTGATCCTCCTTCTATAATGTCAATACTGTTTAGGGTTTAAATTCTATTACTATGAGAGGAATACACTTAGGCAGAGGTTTTATTAATAACATTGTGTTAGCTATATATTATAATAAACAATTTTATTCATCAACACTAGTCTGAAAACCTTTGATTTAACATCATTCTATAAAGAGCGAATATTTTCATCACTTAAATGGAAGGTGATATTACTCATTTAAAACCAGACTATCTTTAGGTGTGCACTAGTGGTCTTTCCGGTATTATCCTAATGCACCGAGATGAGTGAAGTGTTCATACTTTTAAACTTTGGCCTTTAGTTGCCTTTGTTTTTATACGCTTAGCATTATGGTTTCATTAAATATCTTACTAAATACTATGATCATATAATGAAGCTTATAATGATTTAATCCAATTCTATATCTATAGATTCTATAAGATGATGTTGATAGGAAAATAAAGTCCTGTTGTTGGTTACTTTAATAAGGTGTTTATCAATCAAATTTATTCGTTAACGGCTCAATGCTATTTTATCTATTCCCAGGAATTCACAGTGGATTAGTACTATGTAAGTAAGGTCTAGAAAATAAGCACTAAAGATTATACTTTTTTTTTGATGACAGAGATTCCTTCTTCTCAGCATAGCTTGTATTCAACAGGCGCAACACTTTAAGAAAACAAAGACTTAACTAATCCAATAGAATATAGAATATAGACCACTGTTGTTTTTATCTTATTCTTTCTGAGAATAAATTAATGGTTCGTGGAGTATGCTGTGTATCTCGTGACCAGCACACTACTGACTAAAATATTTATATTTGCTTATTTGCACACACATAGACATAGATAGATAGACTTACTCTTCTTTCTCCTTCTCATTTTTGAATTCTTAAACTCTTTACCATGCTCCACTGCTTATCCTGGGTAAATAAGAGGTAAACAATATTCTATTCTTATATGCACTGATACATTTGTCACTACTACTAGAAATGCTGCACTCTTAGTGACCTTCCTTGGTCTATTGTCAAATATACTGAATCTTTTCACTATCACAGCTTTGACGATATTCCTTCCTTTGCATCCTACTATCAGCCTTTTACTTTTGACATATTCAGCACTATCAGGCTGGAACTACTATAATGGATTCTATAGTGCGATAAAGGTAAGATACCATCTATCTTATCCTTGCCGGTTATTTACAATCTTCCTGTTAGAAATCTCATACAATGTTATATACATTTGCAATGCGTCATATGATAGAGACAGGTGTTATATTTTCCTTAAATCTGGCATTTTTACATTACTATTACTCCATCAGCCCATCGCTATGCCAAACTACTTCTGACAGCAACATTTCACTACTGAATAGTTGTGTCTGTGAACTCTCAACCTACATGGACATGAGTCTATTGAGTCTTGCCACTGGTTCTTATGTGTTTATCAGAGTAAGTAGAAAATGAAGTCACTGTATTATTATTAAAAAAAAACTATAGTTCCTCTGCCAATATATCGCCACCCAGTACAGTATTCAGCTAAAACAATCCCAAGAAAACGACCTTTTCTCTGATGATATACTTGTCATTCGCTGTTTGCCTATGGTTACAGATGATGAAAAGGTCATTTATGTTGCAGGACATGAATATGTACCTTACAATGATAAGAAATAACCGTCCTTCATTGAGACATGAACAGTTGATAAGGCTTTAAATATTGTTTTACTCAAATTCTACTTTTTTTGTCTTTTTGCTTATTATAAAAAAACTACTGGAAGAATATCTTATATTAAAAATAAAAAATAAAAAAAAAGACATCTACAAAATAATGAGTCTGGGATGAGGTATCTATGATAAGATGCAGTGGATTTGAATACAGTGGATAGATATTTTATAGTATGAAAGTGTAATAGGACTGCATTAGAATGTGTGTGTGCGTGTGTTTTATATAGTAAAGTTCTTTTATTTGTAGTCATCATTAGAGTAGAATACGAGTAGAATAAAAAAAGAACAGAGTAAATCGTACGTTAACTAACCAAAATACCTTTGGACCCAACAAGTCATTAAAGACACCATCCCATCAACATATAATAGATAGTAGCGGATACTAGTTAGAACCAAGAAAAAAGTCCAAGTCTTCTAGTTCATCCCTCTTCTTCTCCTTCCCAGTCATCACTGGAGTCTCGGTTGACTGACTAACAGAAGCCAATAATGCATTTAAGCTGTCTAGACATTGATAAAGCGTATCCTATTGGATTTGTGGTATGCAAAACACAGTACACTGTCTAGCACTCTATTATTTACATGTAAATACAAGCCAAAGAGTAGGCCTGAAATGTCTTTTATTTGACATAATTCTGTGGATGGCTACACCTTAACACTTAACGGACCGAAATAAGCTCCACTTCAGACTCATTTGCCATCGTCCTCCGTACTTTCAACCAAAGTATAGATGTAGTTAGAGCAAAAAGTACGGTTACAATTTCAAACAACCATACACTCTTTCCGGAAATTATTAGTGCAAGAATAAAAATAAATTTGGTGCGAAAATGGAATGCACCAAGTGCACCAAAAAAATGAATTTATCATAAACATATTCTTTTTTTTTTCTGTAAAGGAGACTGAGCTCGGATTTATTGTGAAAATCTAATTAGGTAACTAAAAGAGAATCACTATCTATTTTTTTTGTATGGGTTTTTGTTTTATAATGTTAGGGCTTGGAGGAGAGGAGAGGAGAGGAGAGGAGAAAAGCTGGTCTTGGAAGACGGTGAGCCAGTGGTGGCGCCAACGTGGGAGCAGGAAACAGCTAAAAATGGTGACGGCGGGAAGGGAAGATTTGGAGCAAGGTAAGGACAGTGAGAAGAAAGCCTCTTGAAGACTTGACGCTATGGGTGTTATACCAAAGTGCATGGACCAACAAGAAGACCAGACCGAGAGCTTGATGGGGCATAGGAAGAGGAAATGTTCCAATGTATCCTCTTCGAGATTGCAAATGGGGCATAAGGTGGTGGGGAACTGTAGAGGCATAGTGGTATGGAGAAAAGAGCGGAATGGGAGTTTTTTTTGTGGAGGATGCGATACCATAAAGTGTGGACTTGGTGGTGAGTTGGGAAGGCCCAGAAAGAACGCGACTGCTTGGTGTTTAGTGGGGGTCATAGATGGGAAGAGGATGGATTTTGGTAGAGCATAGGCGGCGGTAAGAGCGAGGAGACAGACGAGACCATGAGAGGGGAGCAACAAGACTTGAAAGGAGAGGAAGTGGATCTACACTATCCCCAGAAACTGGAGGAAGATCTGGATGAAAGGGGTAAATTTGTTCGGGAGGGAAGGTGGTGCGAAGAAGGAAAGGGTGGAGAAAAAGAGTGTAAGAGTCAAGATGCCGGAAAAACTTGCGTATGATGTACGGCGATCTTAGTGGCTCTGTTGGGTGCCATCTGCGCAGTAATCCTGATGCAGTGTTAGTGATAATGGCGTCGGACACCAGGAGGTGGCGCCATGAACGAGGGAAGAGGGTGGTGGGTGAGACTGGGGTGCATGTAAAGGACAGTGGAAGGGTGAGACATGTTGGGATGTTGAGAACGGCAGAAAGAAAGTTGTGGGGCATAGTGTTGATGGCAGCGAAAATATTGTGAAAGGCACTGTCCATAGGGCGATAGGTAGTGGGGTCGAAGGTCGGGACATAGGAGGATGAGGCGGGGGTTGGTGTTGGGAGCTGCTTGTTGAAGAGAAAAGGACAACCAAGGAGGAACCAGACCAGACGGCAAGGAGGAAGACATCATAGGTGCTAACCACCGAAGCTGCAGGGCTGCCTGCTGAAGGCCAGGATCCAGAATACCTAGACCACCTCTGCGGAGAAGAACACATATAGAGAGCTTGACCGGAGGAAACATCCTATGTTAAAGGAATTTTGACATTAATGAGCGAATTTGGATGAGGAAGGTGAGAGGGACGGAAATGACACGAAGAACATGCCATAACTTGGAGAAAATGAGGGTGTTGAGGACAGTTGCCCTTCCACGGATAGAGAGAGCACGAGAGAGATGGATGTGAGAGGAAGAGTGTATAGAAGAAAGGAGAGTGTCAAGGAAGGATTGTTTCTGTTTAGAGGTGTAGAGAGGGAATCCTAAGTATCGGAGAGGGGAAGGAGAGTAGCAATCGTGCCATGAAGTTATGTTACATTGGTGAAGCACTGTAGTCCATGTTGGTTGTGGTGATCCAGACAAGGAAAAGGCTTCTGTTTCGTGCCTATTGATTCTGGCATTGGAGGCGGTGGCATAGGTGTTGAGGTGGGTGTTGAGACGGTGGAGTTGAGGTGGGTCGGGAAGAAAGATAAGGAGGTCGTCGGCATAGGCGAGGTATTTGACAGGTGGTGGCGGTGGAAGAGAAGGAGCAGTGGTTGGGTGGGTTAAGGAAAGTGGATATGAAAACCAATGAACTGGTCATCATGCAGTAGTCTGCGTAGAAGAGGTTCAAAGGCAAGATTGAAGAAGACTGGTAAGAGAGGATCTCCTTGGCGCAAACCTCTGGATTGTTTGACATGTCGAGATAAATGCCCATTGACATTCACTCTAATGTTAGTGGCAAAAAAGAGGTTACGGATGCAGGTAATGAGTGGAGGGGGAAAACGAAAGTGGTGGAGGACTTGGCATAGATAATCAGGATGGACCCTGTCGTAAGCCTTCTCCTGGTCCAACAAGGGTCCTATGGCTGGAGAGTTCTGGATACGAGTCTGCTCCATAATGGCCTTGGTAAGAAGACCATTATCCGCGATGAACCGTCCACGAACAAAACCGGTTTGGTAGGGTGAGAGAATGGTACCTGCAGCTGGGATCATACGGCCACTGATCAACCTAGTGAAAACATTGGCGTCAGTGTTAATGAGTGCAATGGGGCGCCAGTTCTTCAAGTCTGCAAGGTCTCCTTTTTTGGTAGCAAAGTGAGACAAGTCTCTTGCCACGAGGCAGGGAAAATCCCTGAGAGAAGTGCCTGGTTGTACACTCTATCCACCAGGAAGGAGCAGGAGGGGTGGGTGATGATGAGAACTAAGATCTCGTAGGGCAAGCCATCTGGGCCAGGACTACTAGTGGCCGGGGCACGAGAGGCAGCCAAACGGATCTCAGCCAGAGAAAAACGAGCGGAAAGGAGAGAAGACAAGGATGGATGAAGAGTGAGATCGGGGGGCATATGGCATAGGAGGTCGTGGATGGCAGGGTCAGAAACAGGGTCAGGAGCATAGAGTTGGTCATAGAATGCTGCTGCTGCTGCTTCTGTCATATCCTTGGGATCTGTGCATAGGGTGTTGGTCGTAGGGTGGCGTAGGCTGGGCATATTCTTGCGGGATTGGCGGGTGGTGATGGTACGCTTCAAATACCCAGCAGAGGTTTCTCCCTGCTCTCTCCAGTGTTGACCCACTCGAAGGGCTTGGGTCTCTACCCGTTCTTTCTGGACAGACTGTAACATTCGTTCAATGATTGGCAGCTGGAAGTTTTGGGAGGGGGAGTGGCGAAAGTGGTGGATGAGGCAATCACGCTTGCTCTGCAAGAGTTTCTCTTGAGAGACAAGGTTGGTAGAGGGACAGCGCTTAAAGGACTGGATGAAATGACGGACTGACTTCTTGAGGTTATCCCATTGGATCTGTGAAGAATCCATTGGTGATAAATTTAAGTAGTTAGTAATGAGCGTATTGAGTTCGGTAGTGAAGGAAGAGTTGAATGCAAGACGGAGGTTGGCACGCCAGAGGCCTTTACCAAGGGCATGAGCGGCAGGGAAAAGGAAAGATGGGGATACCAAGCAATGGTCAGACCAATGCTGGTTGATATATGTGACGGAGGATGAGGAGCGGGAAGGGAAGAGGTCGGGAGTGGTGAAGATGTAGTCGATGGTAGAGGAAGAAAAGAAACGGTGGAAGGTAGGAAGGGGTTTATCACCATGGGCAGTAACAGAATCATTAAAGAATGACTCTATGTACCGTAACCATGGAGTTGGAGCTTGTCTGGAAGGAGAGGTGGTGGAGGTGTATGTATAATTGAGATCACCCAACAACATAAAGTTAGAAGGTAAGAAAGGAAAGTATAGCGATCTTTGCGAGTAGCCGGAGCATACACCACGCAGATGCGAAAAGAAAGGAAGAGCTTGTTGGCATGCACCACCGTGGCAGTAATGCAGCAGCCACAGAGGCTGAAAAGAGGGTTAATGAATGTAATGTCGGAAGATAAGGATACTAGGCCACAGTGAGGTGACCATAGTGAGGAGGATGTGCGGAATTGTTGGTCAAAGGTGTGTTGCGTAGGGAGAGTGGAGGCGTGGGCTTTTTGTAGGGCGAGGATGTCGAGTTTAAGTGAGCGTAGGTATCTGATGTATAATGAGCGTGTGTTTGAGTGACCATTTTTCACTAGCCCTCTGCAATTCATAGAGGCTACTCTAATCATAAACAGAGTGGTGGGAACTCCTCTTCTGAATGCTCTCCCATGTCTTCATGTGATTCTGTTCCTGGAATGTAAGCACTCCCATGGACCTCCTCTGTGGGCTTGGTGCTAGTGTGTTGGTTGGGAAGGGTAGGAGGGAAGACGGCGGTTTGAAGAGGGTGGAAGATGATCTTGGGAGGAACCTCTTCTGTCTTGGTGGCGGTGGGTGGTGTTTTTCTCTGTTCAACCTGCTGCTGTCCCTGGGGCTTGGCAGATGAACCCTGCTGTGTGGGGGCGTCCTGTTTCTTCTGTTCAACCTTTTGTCCAGAAATCTCTCCTCTCGATCTCTTACTGTGAGACAGTTCCCGGGGAGTGTTACGGAGACATTTGTTTTGGAGGTGGCCTTTGTCACCACAAATGTAGCAGGGACGCTTTTCCTGAGGACGTTCCTTGCACTGGTCCACGTTGTGACCCATCTCCTTGCAGTACCTGCAGTGTTCGCCCATACGGGTCCAGGTGGCCAAAAAGGTGGTCTTTTCAGAGTAGGGCACCTTGTAAGTCAAGGGCTTGTACTCTTTGTTGGTGTTGGGGGGACGTTCAATGTAGGCATATCCCGAGCCAGTGAACCAACCGTGTTCATTCTCGTATACTACTGTCTCTCTCACAGTACCGTTACGGAGAGGCAGGTACGCAAGTTGGAGGCAAAGGTGTCGTAGGGAAGGAAGGGCAAGTGGGTAATGTTGAGGCGCAAAAGAGACACCTCAGAAGGAATGGCGGGGGAAGCGAAGAGAACACGGTCTTTGATACTGATACCTGACGCACAGGCATCTTCACAGAGTTGTTGGGTGGCGAGGTGGAATTCAAGGACTGCCTTGTCATGTTTGTCATGACGTGTCAGGCCCATTCCTGAGCCTCTGGAAAAGCCAAACGAAGAGCTACTTGCAGCTCTGCTATCAGGGAGTTGTTGATAGGAAGCTCAAAGAAAACCGAATGAGCAGAGGTGCCCTGTCGCCACATTTGTGGGTGTGCATTGGGGTCATTGCTTCCAATGACCACTTTAGCGCGTCTCGCCAAGGGGTTTTTGGCAGTATCCGCATATGAGGGAACGCCTGGGGGTTTGTTGTTGTTGGTGCCGTTATGTGTTGTAGAGGCACTGTTTTTGACTGTTTATATTTTCATTAGCTGGTAGTGACCCATTTTTAGGGGTCTCTGGAGGTTTAATGGAAAGAGCCATGAGTTGGCTGTAAAGATAAGAAATAGAACAAGAATCACCCCAAAATGACAACTCAGTCACTGCATTTATTGTTTAACATAATGTGTTGTTCTTAAGCAGACAGTATTTGCAGTATGGCACTATTTAAGAAAGATGTATTACAGAACTTATAGAGTTAACTCTAGTGGCCATTGTCCATAAAATAGAACCAAACTCACTTATATTGAGAACAGTATAGCCATTCATCGACTCAATATTTATAATTACCTCAATTATCTCATTTTAACTGGTATTAACAATAGTACTTAATGATAACCAAGTATTATTTCTAATACTGTTTTTTAAGCTTAAGGTAAATAGAGTGGGAATTGTTTGGTTTGTGAATTGTATGAGTGGAGGCTAGTGTATACATCACCAGAATAAAGAAAGAAAAATTATTATTTGTTACGATATTCCCCTCCTTTTGTTATTTCCCACACTGCACATGCAACTTGACACATAAGTACTCGTCAAGATCAGCATAACTGAGCAAGGTAATGTGCTATTATTAACAAAGAGAAACAATAGAGAGAAATAATAGATACTACCAAAGACTATTCTAGTGATAAAAAGATAAGCAGTGCCTTCATCTGGGCTTGAGCTCATTGTATTCCACAAGACACTCAATGTATTGTTATTAGGCAAGCAAGGACTCCTTTCAAGTCAGTACCAAGTAGTTTTCTATACTGTCTAGGGTGTCTAGTGTATACTCCTGAGCATATTTATCTATATCCCAAGGATAGATTATTATAATGTTGGGATGTAGATTCTATTGCAATGAGGGAATGCACTTGGGCAGTAGCTATAGCTATACTATAGTATTATCTATACTATTACAATAAACAATTTTATCTATTATGTCGTGAAGACATTTTCCATATTTGGATGGATCACTTCTTTTGGAATGAGCACTCATTTATTACCAAACTAAGAAGGAGACTCTATCGAATATCAAGGGATGTCAATAGTTCATAGCATTTCGATAGTTAACCCCTGAATCTATACGATTAGAAAAGTATAAAAGACGTAGTAATTCCATTAAATAAACAACAGAGTTTAACTACACGTTCTACTGTTCCGTATACCTTTGGCCTAAAAACCTAAAGACGACAATAAACAATATATTTTACTGATAATACAATTTGATATTGAGGTATCCACAAAAGGAAACTATTATTTAGATATCCACAAACCTTTTGATTTTAAACACATTTTCATAAAAGGTGAGTTTTTCTTTTACGTAAAAGGAAGGAGATATCACCGCTTAAAGCCCAGAAAATCTTTGGGTGTGTAGTCAAAATCACTGCTTTTTTCTCATCAGTCTACAAAGATTACATAATGTCTGATGAAGGTATTGATTTCGCTTTGATAAATGCACTGTCAACTGACTTTATTCTGTCAAGATATAAGCTCATTTCCTTTGCCTTTAAGCTGGAAACCAGGCTCAGATTTGATGAGCAAGCTATTGTTTAACGATCCCATGATTGTGAATTTGGTTGTAAGATCACTACTAAGTATTTATGCTTGAAATATAAATGTACTAGTTCTTAACACACACATTGCAATGTAGGCACAGATGTCCCAGAAGATATTTATACGGTAGCATTAGACGAGTGGGCCAATGGAAGTAGGTTCGATATTGTATACATGGCCAAGGACAAGCCAACGGCAGAAAGACCACCCATTATAATCGAATTTCAAGATAAAGTCAGTCGTGAATTTATGAACAGAGTCATAGGCTATTCACTATCAGCCTATTGTCGATATAAAGCTTACTCGATCGTCCTTATCTTTGCAATCAAAGGATTTTTAAGCGTTGATAAATAGCCTATGACTCTGTTCATAAATTCACGACTGACTTTATCTTGAAATTCGATTATAATGGGTGGTCTTTCTGCCGTTGGCTTGTCCTTGGCCATGTATACAATATCGAACCTACTTCCATTGGCCCACTCGTCTAATGCTACCGTATAAATATCTTCTGGGACATCTGTGCCTACATTGCAATGTGTGTGTTAAGAACTAGTACATTTATATTTCAAGCATAAATACTTAGTAGTGATCTTACAACCAAATTCACAATCATGGGATCGTTAAACAATAGCTTGCTCATCAAATCTGAGCCTGGTTTCCAGCTTAAAGGCAAAGGAAATGAGCTTATATCTTGACAGAATAAAGTCAGTTGACAGTGCATTTATCAAAGCGAAATCAATACCTTCATCAGACATTATGTAATCTTTGTAGACTGATGAGAAAAAAGCAATGATTTTGACTACGACGACCTACACCTACCAATGTTAGTTAGCTAGTTTCGACAACTGTTTTAACCAAAGTGGACAAAAACAAGTTAAACTCATGACATTTATTTTTCTAATTCCAACATTTATTTTTGTCTTTACGCTATTTATTTTCGAGAAAACGCCAAATTCCATAGGTTTGAAGTGAGTGCACAGCCTATTTCCAGTATCATAAAGAGATACAAGGAAACCGAATACTTCAAGGTCAAAAGAAGCACTGCGTACAAGCCTATTCTTACTGAGAAGAATGACAAAGAGGCTGCATCAGAATTGATAAAAGATGAATTGATAAAAGATTCATTTTATACAATACAGTGGTTTTTTAAGCAAATGACTATCTAAGTGTGCAAGAACATTTGGAAAAATGATGGAAAAACTTGGCCTGTTTTCTTATAGAGTAATTAGAAAACCTTCTCTGAATAGAAAACAAAACAAAACAAAACAAGGAATTAAGCTTGCCCGTGCCAGGACCTACCTTAATACACTTAATCTATGGATTGACTATATTTTTCAATAAGGCAATGTCGTCTGTCATAAGAGTAAAGAATCTAAGAAATAGAAGGCAGACAAGAACATCAATACTATAGAAGCATTGTTCTCACAAAGCCCCGATTCGATTCACACGGCGCATATATAGAACAAACTTGATAGAGCCACCAGAAAGAGAATGATATCTAGAATTAGTCTTCAAGATGTTTAGGCTGTACTGTTGGCAGATTGAGAGAGGGAAACTCCCAAGGATAACATAGATAGCTTCATTTCAAGCATGCATCGGAGATGTAAGATTGTGATAGAAGCAGAAAGTTGAAGCGCCCAAGAGTAAAGGTTCTCTACCCAGTAAGCCTTTATTTATTATTCTGTTGGCTTTATATATCTTATCCAATGTTCAAGTCTCTATTATTTGTCTAATGTATGTTTGTATAACAAAGAAGTATTTCTCGACACGAGGTAAATTGGAAAATGAAAACTTTGATATGTTTTCCACCGGACACTGTACTAGTTACTATCTTCCAATTGAGTTATTTTGCTAGTATGAGGTCGAGCATTGTTTTCTCATAGGAGGTAACTAACTCTAGGGTTTAGGATAGAGAGAGAGAGAGATACTCAAGTTCATGACAGTAAACATCTCCCAAGACATTGATGTACTTGTCAGATCTTGTCTTATCCTCTAGTACGATTCATCTTCCAACCTCCTTCTCATTAAAGCAGCCCTATACCATCACTCCACCACCTCCAAACTTCTTTGTCTCCAGGATATGTTTAGGCTGAAGGGTCTTGCCGCACTATCTGATGACTTTGGTGTCCTTGTCATAGCTTATAAGCTCAATCCTTGATTTATCAAACCAGACTATCTGCTGCCATTGTTCATTAGTCTATTCTACATGTTCTCAGTCCCACGGAAGCCTTTTATCTGTGTTCTTCTTGATAAAAAAAGGCTTTAATACAAGAAGGAATGAATAGAAACTCATCTCATTGAGGTACTTCTTCAAGGCTGGTCTTAAAACCTTGATGGCCATGTCTGACATGATGGCTTTCTTGGTCTGATGAGAATCACTGACTAGTATTCTTCTCAACCATTGAAGGGCTCTGAAGTCCAACTTTCTCTTATGAACACTCTTGAGTGAAGGTACCACCAAGCCTGTCTCCCTGAAATGCTTAATGATGTTCTATACAGTGGAAGTAAGCACGTTCAACATGCGAGATATCTCGACTTGGGTAGAGTTCAGGTTTAGCACCTAGTGAAGGATAGCTGAGCGAGTCTCAATAAAGTTATTCTTTTTATACATCTCGAGGGTTCCGAAAAAAAAATGATCGCAGTGTTGGATGGGCTAGACATTATAAGAAAAGAAGTATTATGAAAAATGAAAAATAGTGTATCTTATTTTTAGTATAAAAATTCCAATTCTTTCTGTTGGTCACTTTATATGCAAATTTACAGTCAAAAACTAACCAATAAAATATTAAGATTATAATAAAATAATAGCCCTAAAGATATTCAACAGAGGTCTATTGAGTGCTTCCAGGGCGTCATTGATCTTAAAGTCTGAATATTATGAGTATACAAACATTGAGGATAGGTTGACTTAATATTTTCTATATAAAAAAAATCACTCACGAGTGCTAAAGACCTTATTTTGTAATACAATTTGCATGAAATTAAGAAAAAAGGAGAAAAAGAAATGGCGCCATAGTAAGTATGGGCGTTTATACATTGAAAGACTTAGTTTATTTACCATTACGATTCCTTTTCTCGCTAATCTTATATTTGAATGGTATTTTAGGGTTACTTGAAATAATTTAATAAAAAATAAAAATAAATTTAGGTTAAAAACTAGCCTGATGGAGAAATAAAAGTTGTATTCTTAACTGTTATCATTTAATAGTGGAGAAGAATAAACCAATAAAAACCAGTAAAGAACCAACGGTACAATCATACTAAGAAATGCGTAGAACTAAATAGAGTTGTTTGTTGTTACAGTTTTGCATTTCTTATATTACCGTCCATAATCATGGGCTTTAATTTCTTTCTATTTGAAAAGAAAAAATACAGCGGGTGGAAAGTATTTGTTAGTTAGCTGCTGCCATCCGCAATCTTTATAAGAATTCCATATTTCATTGGATACAAAATGAGTTAAACATTACTTTTTTCTTCTTCAAACGAGTCATTTCTATGGCAAACATGGAGGTCTTGTGTCAAGTTCCACGTACTATTTTATATCAGTAAGTTACAACGGCCCGAAAAAAAGTATGGCACAAAACGTTGATTCATTTGTAACACGATTAGCTCTCCAATAGGATTATAATAAAATCATAAACAATAATAAACTTCTTGAGAGGATTCATTCGACTTTGAATAAACAATAATATTTCACTATAGTTATTTGAATTGAGCATCCTAGTGAATGTTGTTTATTATATAATCTTCAACTTTTAAATACAATATTAAAGAAATACACAGTATTTTATTGTTATTAAAGCTATAAAATAGATAAAAATACAAGAAAATATCCAAACCTAATAATTTTTCCTTGTTTATCACAGGTCATGCTATAAGCTTTTTATTATTATTATTAAAAATTCAATCTGAAGTATTTAAAGATGGCTCTGTTTTATTATAAGACATAAAATATTAATATGAGTAAGCTTTTTTTTAGATTGAAACTTAATGCTTCATTGCAAAAACTAAATGTGATAAAGAGTACCATTTGCTATTTAGGAAAAAAAGGCTATTGAATAAGAAAGTTACAAACAAAACATGAAGCTAATTATAGTATAATAGTATTATAGTATAAAGTAGATATAAGTTATAGTTGTTTGATAGGCAGTATTGAGAAGAGACTTTATCGTTATTATTTTTCATTTAAAATACAAACTTATAGGCAACCATTATGCTACACATGCAAAATGAATGGTATATTAGTAATGCCTTATTTTCATCCAGAAAGAATAATTTCAAACCTCAATTTAGACGACCCCACTTATAACTATACAGAGCTCCATTGATAATACATTAAACTTAATGAGAATAAGACTGAAATGTATCTGAATTACTTACTATAGGATTAATAAAATAATAAACAATGAGAACAATCACTTGTTTGATTAGAGTATATAAACTAAATGTAAGAAGAACTGTAATCTACACGGAATTAGAACAAAAATGGCTTAAGATCTTAGTCAAGTGTCTTTTTGTCTTGAACCTTCTTTTAATGCAATAGTAAAGTATATTTATGCATAGAAGGATTATTAGTAGAAGAAAGAATATATCTTAACATATCAGGAGATAATATTTATTTTGTTAATATATATAAGTAAAAGTCTAGTTTTTAATAGCAATTGACCTGAGAGTAAATAGGGAGATACTGTAATTATATCTATCAATGGCCTATCGGGAAAAACTAAAAACCAAAACCAAAGGTATAGAATCCATTTAAATATACTATATAGGCAAAAACAGGTAGAAGCGTTAGTAGTTAGACATTATGAAAACACGGAGCACATATTCATTATAGTAGATATTATTAATCCATCTATTCATCCATGTTTTTTCCTTTGTGTAAACAATGTATCACAAAACATTGCAAGACTTTATTAAGCATCTATTATTTATCAAATACACTAGTGAATAAAGCTAGCCAGAAAATAAGCTAATGAACAAGTAGCTATAGCGATAAGATAGAGTTTCTAGACAGAGATATATGAATAGAACAAAAGTACAAAAATTCAATTCATTGTTTTTAGGATCTATTCAGCCAAATCCCTATCTATGCCTGTTATAAAAATAGTATAGTATAGCTTTCAACATTAGCACTTCATTCCTATCACTAATTGTATCAGTAGTAATATCAGGGTGGTTCATTCAGTGTTATCAAAAGTCATAAAGACTATCTTACTGTAAACAATTTTTACTTTATATATATATGTATATACATACCACAAAATAGACTACATTGTTTATAGGGACACTACATACTCCAACTATGAAGACAAATCGTAGTTTTTGATAGAATAACTGTTTTATTTGATCCTACTACTTGGTGTGTGTACCTGTCTTGATGGTGGGACTGCATCTATATTTTTTCTTCTATTCTTATTCGCAGCATAGCGCATAAACTTTGTTTGAAGTATCGCCACCATTGTGAGGTCTAGAAGGATTTCTTGAGTACCTTCCGTGTCAAATGCAAAGGGCGGACCGTCTCTACTATCCAAGACTGAGTGTGTTCTTACTTTCTAATCGTTTTTAGGCTGTATTACAATAATACGCTTAAGAGTGCAAGGAATTTTTTTCTTAAATAAAATAGGCTCACCTTGCTCGGAAGAAATTAGGTTTAATTGGAATACTTTATTTTTTATGAAATTAAAGTGGATGCAGCAAGAGACTGTATGTCTACAGATATGGTTGTGGAGAATAAAAGGCAATGAGAATGTGCAAAGGTCTGGAGTTATCTATATCTGCCTGACTAGTATGAGATGTCCCAATGCCACTGTCTGGTAGAGAGAGTCTGATGTATACTTGATATTTGATGCTTGATTCTAGGCAAATACTTGGTACTGGAGTTTATCGTCTGGGGAAATACACATCAGATATTCAAAGTTACTGTTTGCATCTCTCAGAATCAACGTCAGTTTTTTACCCGTGTTTTCAATAGAGTTCTATATGCTTCTATAACAAATGTTGATTATTATTATCTTTTGATGCTTTTATACAATGGTACTGTTCAATATATAATCACTAAAGACAGTGCTTGGAAGAAACACGCTCTGTTACTGTGTTTAGTTTGTTTGACAGGTTCGGCAGGTTCAACAGATTTGGCAGACTCAATAAATACAGTGGTCCTAGTACATCTAGTACTTTAGACACAATAGATCCAGTGTTCGGATAGCCATCCGCCACCACAGCTATCCTAGCACCGGTCGGCCGCATCCACTAGTGAATGCTGAGGTGAAAGAGCGCCATGGCCCAACACTTCACCTGCAGCACTCAGTAGACTGTCTCTGGCTAGGTAGCACATGTCAGCAGCCTTCATGCCACAGAAATAGGCCATGCTACACAGAATAAGGAAATAGGTGTGACATGTCGAGACAAATGCACGCTAGGTATAAGGAAGTGGAGTGGAGAAAAGGCTGCCAATGAAAAATACACACAGCAGACAACATCTTGGATGTTTTTTTCTTCTTGGTGGTAATAGCTGAGACAGGACTAAAAACACTCTCTTTGTAAGTGTTACTGTAGGTATGGATTAGGTGAGTAGTGGGTGCACAAACACACAAGAGACCGAGCCATTGAGCAAAGGTGCCACGTTGGATAAAAGGTGTTGCTGCCTCTCACTATTATAATAATAAGACTTGCAATGTAGTTTTAAGTTTTAAGTTTTAAGTTTTCACTTTTTTTTTAAAAAAAAAAAGAAGATACAAACTTGTTCCGTTTGTCAGCTCAAATGTGTTTTTGAACATGAGCAGACACGAATTTCTATGTTAGGTATAGCTTAGCTGTAACCTGTCAACAAACATTCTTTACAACGTGCTATTGTGTCGGTTCTAAAGACAAAGACTGACTGCATAGAATGACACCTTAAAATGACACCAACTTATCATTAGTAATATAGGTACTAGTACTGGTGATAAAACTAAGACAAGAGGAGGCCTGTCTTAACTTTATTAAGAGTCTGTTTGTTTCTATTAATAAATAAATAAAGACCAGTTATACGCTACTTCTAGGGGTTCTTCATCATTAGATGTTCTCTTGTCAGTGTTTGTGAAAGGCAGTAGAGTCAAGCAAATAATCTGCATAAAATTGACCTAATTTCATGTGCAAAAGATGAGCCAATATGACATAAAGTACAACTATAGTTTGAGTAAAATTGGATGTTCTAGTTTAGTTGTTAGGGTAGCAAACTATCCACGTATTCAGCAGCGCTAAAGATCGAGAGAGATGAGGCCAATAAAAAGACAATAGGCACAACACGATGCTATCCTATAGTGTTGTTCTCCGACCTCACCTATCGGATCCAGTGTCTCCTTATTATGGTCTGGCGGTCATTGACTGTATTCTTTCCTTGTGTGTTTGGATACTTTGTGATAACTCTTTATCTTTATTGCAAAAACCCTCGCTTGTTTTGTCACGCCCTCTTTTTTTCTTTTTTTTTCTTTCTTTCTCTAGCTTATTCTGTCATCGGAATGGATAAATAAATAAAGGAAATACTCAAACATGACGACATGTTCTGTAGAGTGTTTTTATGTTACTGCTGGGCCCTGACATTAATACATCCTACCAGGGTCTATGCTGCACTATCTATCATTCTCTGTTATTGTCTATCTGTCTGTGGTTACAATCTATGTGTGTATCTATGTATCTATGTATCTATGTATCTATGTATCTATGTATCTATGTATCTATGTATCTATGTATCTATGTATCTATGTATCTATGTATCTATGTATCTATGTATCTATGTGGTCACGATTTATGTATCTACATGTTGCTGAGATATCATTTAGTGAAGCACATTATTCTACAGGCTAATGTTCATCAAGGCACATTTAGTGCTAACATTGTTGAGCCACTATGTTTCATCGGAATACTCCACAATCAATACGAATACTGATTTCTCTTTCTATGGGACTTTTAATCCTCAACCAGTCATTCTCTGATGATTGTTCAATTAAATTAGAATCCCTATTCCATCAAATTAGATCTTTAAACTGTATTTGAAACTCATTCATTAAATGGGTCGGGAATATCCGAATGAAAACTGCAGCCACGGGCCATTTCGCTTTTCAATTCATGCATCTGAAAGCTTTTGCTAAATAAAGTTGAATAGAATAAAAAGTTGAATAAGATAGGCTTTATTCTATAGAAAATGTTGAATTCAATTGATGTTTTTATTGTATCTTATAAAAATTGCCAACATTTAATGTACTAAACTTAGGAATTAGAGTTGCTATTCATTCAACTGTGTAGCTAAACAAGCCCAAAGATGTCTTTACTAAGATGGATATACCAACTTGACATGAATAAACAAATAAAAAGTATTAAGCCTATGCTCTCCCATTAAAAAGTGTTGAATAAAGTACAGAACAGTAATTGTAACTCGTTTGTTCTTTATTGATACGGTTTACAGAAGATCAATATTCTCACAAAAACAAATAACAAGGATATCTCACTCAAGTGTATAGCCTTCCATCTTGACAAAACAACTTCAGTTGTATTTTATGACAAAAGTACAAGCCTTGAATGAACAATAACTTGAAACTCGTTGAATAACAATTCAAGATTCAAGGAGAACCAATGAACTCCCTGAATACCTCTAAGGTTACTCAACTCAGAACATAAAGGTGAAGGCATATAAACACAAACATACAATACTTTTGTATCTTATTTATTAATAGTTAATCCACGTTTTTTCTCTCCCTGTTTTTTATTGTTATAGCCTTGGTCTTATAAATATATATTATTACTAGACAGTACAGTGGATAGTAAATTTTACCTATTTAGGTTTCCATGAACTACAATAGCGTGAAATAAGTAGGATGGTGTGTTGTGTGTTGTGAGATTATTGATTTCGTATGATCTGACGTAAAAATCCGTGAACTGGTTTTTGAACCAAGAAAATGGGTAAGCTTTAGCAAGTAGTACCAAAGCAAAGGAGATAAATAAAATATCTTTTTTTAGTACAAGTACAATGATGAGTTATCAACAGTTGACCGATAATTGCTTATGTGTTTGATTTGTATTTATTCTATCTTTCATGCTGAATATTTGCCTAAGATCAACAGGATCCTTACCTTTAAAATCTCTTCACTGTTGATAAATTAGAGATGGAGTGTTACATGAGTAACTCACTAAGAGATCTAGCAGATGAGATGCAGACTTACAAGAATTCATTAGGTGCATAGTTAATATAAAAAGAAAAAGAGATACTATCACTACAAAAGACACAGAATTAATCAAACAATACAGCACAGCACAGTACAGTACAATACAATACAATAAAATACAATACTGTGCAGCACAGTACATTATAGTACAATACAATACAGTGCAACCAATAAAATTAGAAGACAGTTTAAGAGGCAAATTTCTCTACAACCAAAAAAAAACTTTTGATCCTATTGAAAGCTATGGTTACAATTGTGGTCTGAGTATCACAAACATTACAACCTTCTTTATGTTTAACTTTTTATCTTAAAGACCACAAAAAGGCTGAATTATTGTATTTTATACAAACAAAGAGTTTTAGCATTTGTCATGGGTAGAATGGTAAATGACTACTGAATAATACAGAATAAATAGCTAAAAAGATATTAATACAAGTATTATGGAGTAATGAAGTATTAATTTAAAGACATGGAGAGAGAAATCAGTATTCGTATTGATTGTGGAGTATTCCGATGAAACATAGTGGCTCAACAATGTTAGCACTAAATGTGCCTTGATGAACATTAGCCTGTAGAATAATGTGCTTCACTAAATGATATCTCAGCAACATGTAGATACATAAATCGTGACCACATAGATACATAGATACATAGATACATAGATACATAGATACATAGATACATAGATACATAGATACACACATAGATTGTAACCACAGACAGATAGACAATAACAGAGAATGATAGATAGTGCAGCATAGACCCTGGTAGGATGTATTAATGTCAGGGCCCAGCAGTAACATAAAAACACTCTACAGAACATGTCGTCATGTTTGAGTATTTCCTTTATTTATTTATCCATTCCGATGACAGAATAAGCTAGAGAAAGAAAGAAAAAAAAAGAAAAAAAGAGGGCGTGACAAAACAAGCGAGGGTTTTTGCAATAAAGATAAAGAGTTATCACAAAGTATCCAAACACACAAGGAAAGAATACAGTCAATGACCGCCAGACCATAATAAGGAGACACTGGATCCGATAGGTGAGGTCGGAGAACAACACTATAGGATAGCATCGTGTTGTGCCTATTGTTTCCACCTGTCTCGGCTGTCTTCCGCTTTACTTTTTTAATTGTTACAAACGAAATCCTACTAGTCAGTACGAATATACTTTACTGAATATCTCTATTAATATCACGTGAGTCAGCGTAGAGAGGGTATCCAAAGATACTATCGCAGGAAGAAGTGTGACTGCCTGAAATCCAGAGACCTTACTGCCATGGTAACGAATGACTCGTGCGTCGAGATTCCCTTGTCGGACATGGAACTAAGTGCTTCGGCGCTAGTTATTGTTAAGGAGGCAGGTGAGACAAACGGAACTTAAGCCGAAGTAGCGTCAAGGAGATCCAGCCTTAACATTTTTCTTTTTACAGAAAGTGCCAGTCTTTATCGGAGCAACAAGAATGAGGCCAAAGGATAATAATGCGCGTCTTGTTTTTGCTTGTTATTGTAGTATTAAAAGCCAGTCAAAAGGATCCTTTCTTTCTTCTTTCTTTCTTTCCCCCTCTCTTTCTTCAATGCAATTCGAAACTTTGTCTACTGCCTTTCCAACCTATTGTGCCGACTCAATGTCTACATGCCAACCCTACTCTTACATGCGCTATCCACTCCCGACACCACCACCTTCTGCTTCTCCTATAGAACTTGCGCCTATTCTTGACATGTGTGACTCAATGCCAGGTAAGCTCTCTTTTTTATTTTATTATTTTAACAGTCCGTAGACTCACCCTTTGTTTAGAGAGACCACCTTCACCCACTTCTCCTTTACTCAAGCGAGAAGAATGCGTCTATTCTTTCTCTCCACCACCGTTTTTAGAACCTGTTCCTCAATTCAGCGGCCATGGATCTTTTGTGTTTCCCTTGTTTGAGGCAACGAGAAAGACTGTCCATGCATCACACTCGCGCCATTCATCTCAACAGCCTTATGTGACCCACTCTAACCCCGCCATTGGAGCGGAGGGTAAGCACCTGCCTTCCAGTCGATCTTGTCAGACACTATCATCAACTCAATCCAATGGACCCATTTCACCCACCATGGCAGCAGCAGCAGCCACTGCAGCCTCCTCTTCTGTTAATCAAAGAACAGGCAGTCTGGTAGCAGAGACATTGGTGAATGCACTCCGATTAACCCAGCAGAACAAAGACACACTGTCTACAGAGGGTTCTACGCGTGCCTACACGCAAGTCTCATTTATGGTCCATGGTGCACCTGTCACTATGGATCAGAGTATGTTCCTCACAAAGAATGCACATATCAAACGACCTCGAAATGCATGGATTCATGTAAGTAGTCTTTGTCCAGCTTCCTCATTGATGTTTCTTACTCACTCAACCTTATGTCTTTATTTAGTTCCGTTGCCATTATGGACAAGCCCTTAAATCCCAAGATCCTACATTAAGGGCAGAGGAAATATCAAAGTGAGTTTTCTACAACTACTTTCTCAATGACAATGAAAAACTTACCTTTTCTTTATTGTGCTGATAGACGTGCTTCACGTCGTTGGGCCAAATTGACGGAGCGAGAAAAGAAACCGTGGCACGATCTGGCGGAAGAAGAAAAACAGGCTCATAAAGAAGCATTTCCAGAATATCGTTATAGTCCTAAGCGTGATCACACTCCCTCCACACCAGACGATCCTGATACAGACAGCGCACGCCAGAAACGAACAAGACGTGCCAAATAATTTCCTCCTCTCCCTCTCCTCCCCCTTTTCTTTGTTATACATACATCTCCCTCCTCTTATTCACTCCCGCACACTTTATCTTTTTCGTTTGTTCTTTTCGTTTGTTTGTTTGTTCGTTTGTTTGTTTGTTTTCATACCTGTTGACTCTTTATCTTATTTATATTTTGTTTGTTTTGTTTTGTTTGTTTTGTTTTGTTTTGCTTGCTTGGTTGTACTTTGTATAGTCTTCCTTTGTTTCTTCCTTTGTTTCTTTCTTCATCACAACCAGTATATTTTTGTTTACTTAATGAAAATAGATAGACACCAATCAATAAAGCATGGCATAACAAATGTCCTCTACTTCCATTCAACCCAACTGGTATAATTCTCCTACTATTCATTCTCCTACTAAGCAATGAAATGCACTCTTGTTTCTGCATAATAGATAGAAAACAATAACAATAAAAACAATAAATGGGATAAATAGATAGATTGAAAGAAGAAAAAGAAGAGAAAAAAAACCAACACTCTTTTTTATAATGTTCCAACTGCTATTTCATTGTCTATCAAAGCAACAAAATCAGATAGCTCACGTATGATCTCTGGATCTGTGCTTGTCTTTACAGTAGCCACCATCAGTTTCTCCTCAAGACAGGCCATGTCCAATACACCATGAATTAAACACATCTTGGGACTTTCATTCTTTTCTGTTTCTTGCATCGTCATACGTCGCTTCATACCGTCTCCTCCACAAATCAAGCCTCGCACCACTTCAATGCCTCGCTTTGTTACTACACTAAAATGTTGGTTGCCAGATTCAGCTAGAGAGATGCACAATCTTAGTAACATCATAGGCACACTTCTGTCCTGCTCAATGATCTTTTGTCGAAGCTCAACCTCTTCTGTAATCACCATGATATTGTACAATCCCATCATGGACATTTCAAGTGTAGCCAATTGTGAAGTATTTAGAGCAAAAACCACTCTTCCTTCCACCGAGAAAAAATCACGACGAATCACAGCACTCAGTTCTTGCCATACAGCCAACAAGAGAGTAAAGATGTTGCTCTTGTTCACCATTTGAGAAAGCACTTTGCGATTCTCATAATGAACTGCCATCTTGGCCCACAGATCAATAGCAAGGGTAGAATAATACGTTTCGGGTCCATGAATAAGAAAGTCGTGGACAAGATGAATCAGTGAACTACTTGTGAATTCATCCAGTATCAATAGCATAGCAATGTTGGAGAATATCACAAGGATGGTCTTTCGGTGGTCTAGTGTGTCCATTCTTCGTATACCAACAAACCATGCTTCTTGGTGGTTGTCGCGAGATGTACTGGCTATTTGTGCCAATGTACGAAGAAACCGTTGGTGTTTTATCAAATAAGTCATATTATCTGACATGAAAGAAAGGTTACGGAGTAGATGGAAGATACATAAGCAGCGTTCTCTTAGTGATAACCACAGTTCAGATGTGCTTTCCTCTAAACATGGTATTAAACTCTTCATCTCATCCAGGGACATATCAAACAGTTCTGCGTAGTTGGATTCTGCCTGGGGTGAAGGAAGAGGTTTCTTTTGGAAGCGTGTAGAATAGCCAAAAAAGTCTTTCTCTAATATGTCTAATAGGAGATCCAGTAAATCCTCACATTGATGAAGAGGCAGTGAAGGTTGTTGTACAATGAGCATGGTCAGTACATTGAGCGCGTTAGTGACTTCCATTTTCATGCCTGATCGAAGGGACATGATGAGTGCCTGGATATCAATGGCACCTAGTAGATATAAGGTGTGGATATAAGGTGTGGATATAAGGTGTGGATATAAGGTGTGGATAGAGTGGATATAAAGCGTAGAGAAAGAGAGAACAGGAGTCAGAGCATTGTTCTATACACCCACTCAGGTCACTTACCTAATTCCACTAGATGAGGAATCACAGGCTTAATCTCAAACTTATCAAAGTACTTGAGATCAATGCCACCATATGTCTCAACATTGCGTGTCTTTGGCACATAAGTCACCAAAGTAGGTTCTTCCTCCTTCTCAAATTTATCTCTTGGCTTTGGTGAAGACTGAGCTGTCTCTATTGCTGGTGATCTTGCACGTGCCTTTTTTGCTGATGTGTCTAGTTGTCGTTGTTGTTGTCGAGGGGTGGAAGTAGCACTGCCAGGTGTGACTGAGCGTCGATGCACAGGAGGCGACTGGACTGACATGGGAGATTGGATGTGGGTGGGGACAGCTGGAGAGTAGGACTTGGGTGGCAGCATGTCTTCTACCCCCGCCTGTAGAATACTCTTCAACACACTATGCCATTTGCTCTGCTTATTGTCTCATCTACCTTTCTTGCTGTCACAAGGGGAGAGGCGTTTCCCATGACACTCTGTCCTAGGAGCGTATCGTGTCGCATCGGTGGCTGTCCATAACTGGGGGTGTTGTGCAAGTAAAGGTTGTTGGCTTGAGAAGGTATCATCTTCTATAGCAATAGTAAACATAGGGAGAGGATCCAGACATTGACAAATAGTTACCATGGGGGAGCTCATATCATTCACTTGGTGCACATAGCTCATAGGCGACTGGGCATGACTAGCCACCATAGGAGAAGATACTACAAGTAAATAAGCAGTAAATTAGAGTCAATACCTGGATAACCACCAAGACTAGGACTATTGATCATCATGGGTGAGCTATTCACTGCTTGAAATGGGGTATTGTTAGGTGCTGGGGACTGATTGGGGGATTGCTTGACTGAGGGATTAGCATGTTTATCCATAGTGTATACCTCTATTCATAGCCAGCGCCTGTTGCTGTTGTGCTTGTTGTTGTTGCTGTTGTTGTTGCTGTTGTTGTTGCTGTTGTTGTTGTTGTTGTGTTGTTGTTGTTGCTGTTGTGCTTGTTGCTGTTGTTGCTGTTGTTGCTGCTGTGCTTGTTGCTGTTGCTGGTACAAAAATGTTTGTGGTGACATGGAACCTATATCATTCATGGAATACATTCTGTTATGCTGCAGTTGTGTTTGAAGTGCTAGGTTGCTTTAGTAAAGAGCCTTGGCAAGCGCATACCTGTGTTTTGAATATTCACAGGCGAGTTCATCATAGTGACAGGTGAAAAGGGTGCTTGGAAAGAACCTGACCCATGAGGATGAATGCCTGTGTTTTGGTTGACAAAACTAAGATCTGCTGGATCCAGTGTTGAGAAGTCGTTTTGTGAAAAAGATAGATTGGAAGATAGGCTGGGAGAATGAGAATAATTGCCAAAAGGCAGTTGATTATAGGCGGGAAATGTGCCATCCGTAGGTTGAAAAGGCATCATTGTGTGGAGAAGAGAAGGGTGTGGCTGTCCTTTACAAGTTAGAAATAGATTTATATGACGTCGACAGTGGTTCCATACAAGTCAAAAAGACAGATTAAGTGACTTGCAAAGATCCACCAAGAGATACTATCCAAAAGCAACCACAACAGATATCACGTGTTGATAGGAAAGAGACAATGGATAAAAGACCTTTTACAAGTGTAGACTGGTTTTATAGTAGGATTTATGCATTGAAGCATGCCTATGAATAAGCAGTCCTTTTCCAAGGCTGCTATACTATTATTATTATGACTTGTATTATGACTTGTATTATGACTCCTGCTCTAAGAAACAGACACTTCTTCTCTTATCTACACCAAGCAGATGCTCTTCTACTGACAGTTCTTGTGAATGATCCCTTTACCAGTCAATCTAACCCTCTGTCCCATAAAAACACCCCCTGTTTAACCCAACAGGCGTATGTAGCTCAGCTCAGCTCTCTCTCTCTCTCTCTCTAAGCCTGGTCAGTGCGGGGCTGCTTTTGTAAAGAAACTCAACACCTTTCCCACTGAAACTGTGACTGCATCTAGTAAAGACAGGACTTGTTTATCACGAGATGTTGTCTATGGTTTGGGTGAACCTCCCCAAGTGACGCTTTTTTATTTATTTATTTTGCCTTGTGTTATTAATAAATCAGAGGCTACAGCTGACGTCACGGCTACATTTTTTATTTTCTTGAAAAGCAGAGTTTTTCACAAAATCATATTTCCTTCCTTCTGTCTTTCACGACGCTTCGGTGCTTTTGTGCTTACTTTTAAACCGCACTAACACACATAAGACCATACGCAAGTAAGGCCAACAGACTGTGGTAGCAGAGAGATATCATTAGCTCATCGCACTAGCCATACTAGGTCCAGCTGGGATATGCACTTTTAAGAATACAACTAATGAATAGAACACCCAATACGACCGCACAAACCAACGCAAAGTCGACTCCACCAGTGTTCAACTACGCACAGGCTGCTAAAAGAAGCTCACAAAACTTGGATCAACAGCGACCAAAAAGCAATGAACCAAAACCCAACGGCAATCCGCGTTTCAATGGTACAAGCACACCCACTGCCAAACCCAACCCACCGTCTTTTGCCGCAGCCCTCGGAAAGACTGCTCCCTCTAATACGTATCCTTTTGTATAGTCTAGTATGAATTCATAGAGTGATTGATAGAAATAGATAGACGCAATTCCATTGATTCTACTATTGCCTTGACCTTCATTCACTCATGTTTAGATCTGAGATGACAGGTAACCATCCAACTGCGCCTGCTCCAGTAGCCCAGCCTGATGTATCCATCAAGCCTAAACAAGCTTCTGTTCAGCTTCCTCGCGCACCTCCTACAGATGCTGGTAAGTCACTTGCAAAACAGTACCAACAGCAACAACAGCAACAACAACAACAGCAACAACAGCAAGAAAGAGACTCATTTTTTACTGTGTAGCTCCCATTCAATTTGGTTCTATCAACCAGCCTATAGATATACCCACACCCTCTCCTCCCAAGACAAGTGAGATTCCAACTGTACTTCAGTCAGAGGTGACATTTGGAAGTGTAAATGTTACAGAGGCACCTGTAAGTTATTATTGGATTGTTTGCAGTCTAGTGGAGTCTTCTTTATTCTTCTTTGGTGCTTTATATACTACCCTTTCCAATGGTTATATCCATCTATATTTATCGACATACTGACAACATTGTTAGTCTACCCGCCGGGATTCAACACATTCCACACACTCTACCGGTGCTGACCCCCACCAGCCTCTTGCATACCATAACAACCGTTACTACAGCAACAATGCTCGTCCTCACTATGGTCAGAACAAGCACCAGAATGTAGGTGTGCCCCACTCTCCTGTTCAAAATCCCCAGCCAGGTTACATGCACCATAACAAAATGCCAACCCACATGGGCAATGTCTCTCCCAACATGGCACCACAGAACATTCCAATGTCCCATGCATGGGCTGCCAGCACATCCGGTCAATACGTAAGTCATCTTGGACACCCCGGAGTAGCAGAACACTACTTACCCAAGCATGGCACTCAGTTTGGCTACCCTCCTCACTACAACCAACCTCCAGTGGCTGCTTATTCTTCTCAGCCCTTCATGGCACAACCCCGTGGTAGTAAAGCCATTCCTATCATCAATCCCGAGACAATGAAGACTGTCAACCTGGAAGCCACTCCTAGTTCTTCTACTAGCAACAAAGCTAAACCTGAAGAAAAGAAGGAGTTGGATTTTAAACAGCCTACTTCTCGCAGAGTAGTCATTGTGGATCCTGCTGCCAAGGAGCGTGAAAAGCGTGAAAAGGAAGAGCAGGAGCAGCTTGAGAAGGAGCGTCTTGAGAAGGAACGTATCGAGAACGAGCGCATTGAAGAAGAACGTCTTGAAAAGGAACGCATTGAAAACAAGCGCATTGAAGAAGAGCGTATCGAAAAGGAACGTATCGAGAACGAGCGCATTGAAGAAGAGCGTATCGAAAAGGAACGTATCGAGAACGAGCGCATTGAAAGGGAGCGTCTCGAAAAGGAACGCATCGAGAACGAGCGCCTTGAGAAAGAACGTCTCGAGAAAGAAGAGGCTGAGCGTGTAGCCAAGGAACAGGCCGAACTTGCTGCTAAAGAAGAACAGGAAAGAATCCATAAGGAAGAGGCTTTGCAAGTCAAGATTGCTGCTGAAGAAAAGGCACGTCTTGATGCTGAGCGTATTGCCTTGGAACAGAAGGAAAAACTGGCCAAACAAGCTGCTGAAGAAAAGGCTGCCTTGGAAGAAAAGGAGCGCCTAGAAACCGAGCGTAAAGCCACAGCTGAGAAGGAGCGTCTGGAAGCTGAATACAGGGCCTCTATCCCTGCCAGTGAGGAGAAGCCCAAGGAGACAAGAGAGGCCCAAGACAGCAAGATCATTCGCAAATCCACACCCATGCGTACCATTGATGATCCAAGCTCTGTCCAATACCCTGAAAATGTAATCGCTCCTCAGGCTAAGGGTGTTGATGGCAAAATTCAATATGATCCTGTTTTCTTGATGCAGTTCCAGTCACTGTGTCTTAATACGACCGAAGACTTGTCTGCTTTCCAGAACATTGATGAGGAATACCATGACCGCCATGGCCGTAACGGTGGAGGTGGCAATGGCACAATGCAGCGTCGCCAAACCTCAGAACGGGGTCGTAGCTCCCGACCTACAGGCAACCCAATGGAAATGGGCATGTTCAAGCATGGTAGCCGTGAAGGAGGAGGCCCTATGGAGATGGGCAAGTTCTCTGGAGGACGTATTTTGTCTCATCGCGCAGGTAGCGGTGGTCAAGGACTTCCTCCCGCAGCACAGCAAGGCGGCATGCAGCGTGACAACTCCCACAGAGGCCGCAGTGGTCGTGGTGGTAAGGGTCGCCACCCTCCTAGAGAACAGCAAGGTGCACCCACTATTCCCTTGGATCAAGTGGTTCCTCTTGAAAAGGGCAACAACCGTTGGGTCCCTGTGGTCCTGTCTTCAGATTCCCAGGCCTCTGTTGGTGCAGCTAGTGCTTCAGAGGAGGTCTTGATTTCACAAGAAACCATTGTGCGCAAAGTGAAGGCTTTGTTGAACAAGCTGACACTGGAGAAGTTTGACTCTATCTCTGACCAGATCTGGGAATATGCACACCAATCTTCCAAAGAAGAGAACGGTCAGTCTCTGCGTACAGTGATCCAGCTCACTTTTGACAAGGCATGCGATGAGCCTCCTTTTGCTGGCATGTGGGCTCAGTTGTGTCGTAAAATGTACAACTTGATGGTGGACTGTGACGATATCCGAGACACTACGTTCAAGGATAGCAAGGGCAACTTTGTATCAGGTGGCAATCTTTTCCGCAAGTACTTATTGAACAAATGTCAGTCAGATTTTGAACGTGGTTGGAAATTCACTGTACCTGAGCTCACAGAAGCCAACAAGGCTGAAATCATGATGTCTGATGAATACTATGCTGCTGCCAAGGCAAAACGTCAAGGTCTTGGTCTTGCACAATTCATTGGTGAACTCTTCAAACGTGGCATGCTCACAGACCGTATTATGCTTGAGTGTCTTACAAAACTGTGCAGCAAGCCCAATGAAACAGAAGACGAAGAGGCAGAAACCATGTGCAAGATGTTAGTGACTATTGGTAAAGATCTGGATACTACCAGCCGAAGAAACAAAGAATGGATGGACACCTACTTTGACCGCATGCGTGAAATGTCCAACAGCCCCAAGATCACATCAAGAATTAAGTTTATGATCCAGGATGTGTCTGACATGCGCAAGAGCAAGTGGGTCCTCCGTCGCGGTAACCAGCCAGCTCCCACAACTATTTCCCAAATCCGTGAAGAAGCACAAAAGGCCAAGAATGAAGAAAAGGAAACCATGAAGCGAACTGGTAGCGCCCGTGGCAACCTCCCTCATCCTGTGTCTCGACAGACTTCTCACCGTGGACGCGATATTCAGCGTGAAGGATCTGCAAGTGGTAACAGCAGTGGTAACTCTGGACAGGCTACCGATGGCTGGAGCACAGTGGGTACTGGCGTTGCCGCAAGTACAGGTCGTAACAAAGCACCTGACTTTCCTAACTTTGGAAAGATGGAGCGTTCCAAAACCCGGAATAACACATTCGGTCCTTACAACAGTCAATTCCCCAGCAGCTTGAACCGCAACAACTCCAAGGTAGGAGACAAGAAGGGAGCTACTTCCGATGGACGTGCCAGTCCAGCCTCCCCTATGACTAATATGTTCAGGTAAGAACAAACAAGAGCCCCTTGATAGAAAGTGTAGATAGGTATTGATACTCTTTTGTATGTATCTATAGTGCTCTGGGTGGAGAGGGTCAGGAAGAAGACAAGCCCCAGGAGCGTCGCAAGCTCAACCTTTCACCACGAGGAGCAGGAGAGAAGAAGCCTGAAGAAGAAGCATCTCCTGTAGTTGAGAAGCCCAAGATGGATAAAGACCAACTTGAGCGACGATGCAAGAATATTCTGGAAGAATACTTCAGTCTGCGGGATAAGAAGGAACTGTTTGAGTGTGTAAAGGAACTCGATGACCCTGAATATCACGTAGCCTTGGTGTCTAGGATGCTTGGTGTAGTAGAGCGAAAGGCAGAAGATGTAGCCTTGGTGTGTGACATAATCAACGACTTGTATGCAGAGAATCTTGTGGAGAAGACTGCATATGTCAACGCCTTCAAGCCTTTTATGGAGGGCTATGAAGATCTCATTATAGATGTTCCTCAAGCACCCAAATATGTAGCCGATATTATGAGTGCAGCAAAAGTAGAATGGTCCGAAGTGGCCGATGAAAGCCTACCCAAGCCTTAAATAGGAGGGGGATAGTACTTTATAAAACATGTAATAAATTCAGATTTTTTTTCAACATAAGATTATGGTGTGTGTAGTAGTGTGTCTGTGTAAGATGCTCTATAAAGAGACGCTCTATAAAGATGTATATTAAAAAGAAAAAAGAAAAAACGATAGGATGATGGGAGTCTTTTCTACTGTTAAAGGGTTCATTGTCTTATTCTCCCTCACATAATATATACGCGATATACATGATATACATGATATACATGATATACATGATATACATGGAAGTAGTATTGCATTTTATTTTAGCATAGTTCAAGTGTATAATAACTGCAAATCCATTGCAATAGTCCTTTTACTTTATTTACTCTCTTTCTTCGCGAGTCTCTTTCTCATCACGGGTTTCTTTCTCATCACGGTTCTCTCTGTCGCGTCCACTTTTGTCTTCACGCTCACTTCTGTCTTCGCGTCCACCTCTGTCCTCGCGCCCACCTCTTTCCTCACGCCTGTCACGTCGATCTGATGTGTACTGGTGTGACCTACGCTCATCTCTGCCATTTTCATCTCTCTCCCGGTAGCTAGGGCGTCTGCATTGGACATAAAAAGAGTAAAAACCAAGGCTGGTAGTCAGATTGTGTGTCTTTTGTTTTTGTAGGTTTGTTTGTTTTTCATGGCAAGCCAATGGAGCAAAATGAAGAAGAAAAAGAAGAAAAACCAGAAGCATGGGTGTGATAACAAGCACACATCTCTCATAGACTAGCAACTGCAAGAGAAACTTCTCTCTTCCTCTTCTCTTTCATGTTCTGCTTTTCTCTGACATAACGTGGAGCAACTACACGAATGGGTCACCTGTACCTTCTTTCGCGGTCATTGTCACGGCGGGGGGATCTGTTTCTATCACGGCGAGGAGAGTGTTCACGGCCACGTTCTCTTTTGAATTGGCCTCTTTTGTCGCCATTCTCAAAACAATCTCTTGCTCTGTGACCTATTAAGAAAGCAGATGAGTATTGGTAATGTGCTATTACACACTGTATAATATACAATAATATACAATAATATACAATAATATACAATAACATATAGCATAGAGTGTCTATTCTACTCTTATCTCATGTGTCTCCTTTCATCCTTTACTTACCTTCTTTACCACATGAAAAACATTTGCCATCTCCAGCACGTCTTGCTCCATCACTCTTGGCCCATTCAATAATAAGAGGTTCACGACCCAACTCCTATCATTCATTCAGTCTATAGTCATAACTAAGAGATAGAGCATTACCTTGCCTTGGACTTCTTTCATGGCATCCTCAGCATCTCTTTTATCCTCAAACTCAAGAAATCCAAATCCTAACCATACATCATCCATACATAAGAGACACAACAGAGACATGTCAATTTCTACTCTCCCTATCCTATGAATGGATCCACATCCACACACTTACCCTTCTTTATATCCAGACGAGTGATCTTCCCGTACTTTGAAAATAGATCCTCAAGTTCACGCTATAATACACACACTTGTTGAAGTTGTTATTCCTCTTATCACTTACGTTGGTAACATCAAAAGGGAGTCTTCCAATGAAAAGTGCCATTTTCTTATCAATCAATAAAAGGAGACTTTGGTTTTAAAAGAGAAAGAAAGACAGACAAAAACGAAAATACAGAAAGAAGAATGGGAAAGAGGCTGAAGATGTGTGGTGCGTCATACAAGTTCACTACTTGCACCCTAAGCTACGTATTCACATTTGATAGTATTTTACCCTCTTGCTTGGAGTGAACAAAGTACTTTGTGCGATGTGACTTGTTTGTTGGCAATGAAATATAGAAGTATAAAAAAGAAATGGTACTGATTAATGGTTATGACATTAGGATATTGGAGATATTGGCTTTAAACTCTGAAGAATTGAGATATATATAAATATATATAAATATAAATAGAGTAGGATAGGATAAAATAGGATAAAATAAAATAAAATAAAATAAAATAAAATAAAATAAAATAAAATAGAATAGAATAGGAGGATAAGAGGGTAAGAATCCTTGTCTAATGTTTGCTACACACCAGGAGGTCTTTAGGATATAGAAGGAAATAGTCGAAATACAATTGTTTAGAAATGACATGGATTTGAAAAGGAGCAAATAAAGTTAAATATATTCATGTTAGTTCTTAAATAAAGATTATTATGTAAATTTACCTGTAAATATCTGAATCCCATAGGAAACCACTTTCGATGTGGTGATATATAATATGAATACAAATATCTATTCTTTTCTACAGAAAGGAACTGGTCTGTAGTGACCCTTTAATCCCTCTTCTGCAATTGTATAGATATTCTTTGATGCATTCACATCTCTGTTCCAAACAATTCCGCAACTTTGGCAAGCGCGGATATTGTTGAAACTCACTAATATCTCAGTGAGGATATTTGTGTTATAAGTGTGGCAGATCTTAAGAACAAAAATAAAACAGTAACTGTTAGAAGAGCTTTTCATCTGGGCTTGAGTTCAATGTATTCAATAAGACATAGTATTGACTCTTCTTCTAATAGATAATATATGGATTATTATTCTCAAGACAAGTATTAATTACAAGGTAAGCATACTATCTCTCTTATTGAATTATTACTAATAAACCCTTCTGTTATTAGGCAAGTTAAGACTCTTTCTCAAGTCAGTCCCAGGTGGTCTTCTTCCTTCTATACTGTCTAAGGTGTCTAGGCTGTCTAGGGTATACTCCTGAGCATAGTTATCTATCTTCCAAGGATAAAGCACAAGGTCTTTAGGTTGTGGATTCTATTGCTATGAAGGAATATACCTAGAACAGCAGTAGCTATAGTAATAGTATATTTTTAGCTATATTATTACAATAAACAATTTTATTCACAAACAATTTTATTCATAAACAATATATTTTATTGATAATACAATTTGATATTGAGGTATACTACAAAAAGAAATAAAAATTTAGATACTTACAAACCTTTGATTTTAGACACAGTTCCATAGAAGGGCAAATTTTATCATCCAGAAAGGAAGGAGATATCAGCGCTTAAAGGCCAGAAAAATCTCCTGGTGTGTAGATAACCTCTGGTCTCTAAGTTTGCCATTTGCACAGTTGAATTCAAGTCATACTTACCTTTCACTTAATGTATTATTGTTATTTTTAATTTACCTTGTTGATTGTGATGAATCTAACAGCCATTTACTTTTATTCTAATTTTTTATCTGAATAAATACACTGAATGACCCAACTCAACATGAATTTATAGTCTTCATGCGAGATGTCGTTACTTTTTTATGTCAATTTATTTAAAATAAGAATAATGAACAGAAAATGACTTACAAATACATATATCAAGATGGAGATAACAAAAGTAGTCAACTAAAAAACAAAGATACAAAGAGAAAATGAACTACAGTCATACAACATTAGTAAGTATATGAATTTATACAATTTTTAAACATGGTTTATTTTCTTTTTACTACAGAATCACACTGCATTCATCAATCTTAAATGTCAATATCAGAATCCTCAACTAAGAAACTGTAGAGTTTATGATAAGCTTGAAGAAGGAGAGTAGGGTGTTTACTGGCTTAAAAGAAAAGAGAAAATTACTCCATGGGTATCATTTCAAAGGCTGTTGGCATTCTGGTACACTTGTACTGAGTCCTAGTTCTGGTGCACACACAAAAACTTAACGAGAGAGATCTCAGACAACTTGAAGCTATTTAAAGAGAGAGCCCAATTTACCTTCTATAACTACATAAATTTATAACTTATTGAACATCTCTGGAGCTGTCTTGATAAGCTTATCAATGACAAGAGGGTCGGTATAAAGAATATCGATGAGCTCAAGACAGCCTTAGAAGAAGCTTGGGGGAGATATCCACATTGATATTACCAAATATTTAGTGGGCTTAATGAAGGATTGCTGCCAGGCAGTCATTGATGCCAAAGGTAGCCCAACAAAACATTAAATAAAACCTTTTTTTTATGTATAATAATATAGACTATATTTTAAACTAACTTTATGTTTGATTTGGGATTGTTAATGTGTGATTTGAGGTCTCAGCCTTTTTATACATAGCTAATGTTCTTTCTCAAGACTTCAAAAAAGAGAAATCGTATACTTACTTATTCTGTGTGGTTTTAGGAGTCCCAACACCCTAGCATTGTCAACTTCCTGGACTCTTTTCTTGTGAATAATACTGCGTTGTGGGTGGTTATAGAGTACATAGAGGGAGGTGCACTGACAGATGTGATTGATAAGAATACAATGACAAAGCAACAGTTTGTGTGTGGATCTACAATCAAGAGCCTATGCTAAAGAGCTACTAGAGGTAATTATATTTTTAGCAGCTTATAAACGAATGAATCCACTCACTCTTTATATTTATATTTATTTATATTTCTACTATTGTCTCATAGAATGACTTTCTCCAAAAGGCAGGACCTTTGCTCAAATCTAAGTCTACACACCAGGAGATTTTTCTGGCCTTTAAGCGCTGATATCTCCTTCCTTTCTGGATGATAAAATTTGCCCTTCTATGGAACTGTGTCTAAAATCAAAGGTTTGTAAGTATCTAAATTTTTATTTCTTTTTGTAGTATACCTCAATATCAAATTGTATTATCAATAAAATATATTGTTTATGAATAAAATTGTTTGTGAATAAAATTGTTTATTGTAATAATATAGCTAAAAATATACTATTACTATAGCTACTGCTGTTCTAGGTATATTCCTTCATAGCAATAGAATCCACAACCTAAAGACCTTGTGCTTTATCCTTGGAAGATAGATAACTATGCTCAGGAGTATACCCTAGACAGCCTAGACACCTTAGACAGTATAGAAGGAAGAAGACCACCTGGGACTGACTTGAGAAAGAGTCTTAACTTGCCTAATAACAGAAGGGTTTATTAGTAATAATTCAATAAGAGAGATAGTATGCTTACCTTGTAATTAATACTTGTCTTGAGAATAATAATCCATATATTATCTATTAGAAGAAGAGTCAATACTATGTCTTATTGAATACATTGAACTCAAGCCCAGATGAAAAGCTCTTCTAACAGTTACTGTTTTATTTTTGTTCTTAAGATCTGCCACACTTATAACACAAATATCCTCACTGAGATATTAGTGAGTTTCAACAATATCCGCGCTTGCCAAAGTTGCGGAATTGTTTGGAACAGAGATGTGAATGCATCAAAGAATATCTATACAATTGCAGAAGAGGGATTAAAGGGTCACTACAGACCAGTTCCTTTCTGTAGAAAAGAATAGATATTTGTATTCATATTATATATCACCACATCGAAAGTGGTTTCCTATGGGATTCAGATATTTACAGGTAAATTTACATAATAATCTTTATTTAAGAACTAACATGAATATATTTAACTTTATTTGCTCCTTTTCAAATCCATGTCATTTCTAAACAATTGTATTTCGACTATTTCCTTCTATATCCTAAAGACCTCCTGGTGTGTAAGCAGCGGATCCAATGTTCAATAAAAATTAAAGTGATGTAGTGTCTATTATAGTTTCATACTTTATCTTAATGGTGTTAAGTATTTATGGATCCATTAGATAGAGAAGTGAAAGATTCAATAAATGAAGAAAAGGGTGTTAATACAGCCATACCCAATTGAATTTAATACTTTTGAAAATAAATTTCAGGACAAAATATTTAGGACATGTTCAACATCTTTATTTATCGAAAATAAAATAATAATACAATTAATACTTTGTAAGATCTCCTTTGGCATATATCACTGTATGGCATCTCCGCCCCATGCTGGCAATGGGATAGTCTATTAATTCGATATATTACCCCATTCCAGCATCAGGGCAGCCTCCAACACTTTCTTGGTGGTATACACTCTTCTATTCTTCCTAACGATATTCAATTAAATCCACAGATGCTGCATTGGATTGAGATCAGTATTGTAAGGATCAATAAAGAGTCATTAATATACCATTCACTGCTCTCTCATTGAGTTGCCTTGTTCTTAGATTTCTATTCTTATCTTTTTGTAGGCAGTAACTGACTCTAAGGTTTAAGAGAGAGAGGGACTCAAGTTCATGGCAGTAGACATCTCCCAAGACATTGATATACTTGCTGGATTTTATCCTACTTTCCACTATGATCCATCTCCCAACACACTCCACAATAAAACAACCTATATTATCACTCTACCACCTCCAAACTACCTTGTTTCCAGGACATTCTTGGGCTAGAAAGTCATACCATTCTGCCTGATGACTTTGACCTCCTTGTCGTAGCTTATGAGCTTGACTCTGGACTCATCGAACCATACAACTACTTGCCACTACTTATGAGTTCAGTCAGCGTGCTCACGGGCCTACTGAGGCCTTGCCTCTATATATTTCTTGATTAGAACAAGATCCACCAATGGACTGAGTGAATAGAACCTCATTCTATCAATGTAGTTCTTCAAGGTTCGTCTTAATACCTTAATGGCCATGCTTGCCGTGATGACCACTTTGGTCTGATGAGAGCTGCTCATAACTGTTCTCTTCAACTACTGAAAGGCCCTGTCGTCCAACTTTCTTCGTCAGCCACTCTTGGTAGAAATTAATATCAAGCTTGTTTCCTTGTAGTGCTTAATGATGTCCACTATAGTGGAAGAAGGCACGTTGAGCATACAATATGCCTCAGCTTGGGTGGTGTTTATATTCAGCACCTTATATAAGATGGCTGAACAAGTCTCAAAGCTGGTATATTTCTCATACATCTCAGGAAGTCCTGGTGAGGATTTTTGCAGCGTTGGATGAGTTAGATATTATAAGAAAAGAAGTATTATGAAAGAAAAAAAACAGTGTATGTTATTTTTTAATATAAAAAAGCCGTGAATTTGAAAAATTCCAATTCTTATTGTTGGTCACTTTATACACCTATAGTCCACTAGAGTGAGTCCTCGTCAGTATTGGAACTGTCACTGTCTCTCTTTCCCGGTACTAAAAAAAGTTACTTGAATAGTAAATAAAAGCCTAATAGAAAAGATTAATGTTTTCATTATTATCCCTCGGAGATGCGAGGCTATCACGGAAGTAAGGGGTGATAGTACCAAATATTAAGACTTTTGTCAAATAAACTTGCATCTATTATTATGCTGACCTTGGCTATGTTTAATGTATGATTATATATATATATAAACAAGTAGAATGACATGATAGAAAAATAGAGTCGATGAACCTAAGATTTACAAGCGTTTTTAGACTTCACTGTATATTTTAGTCTCTATCATTCATTTGCAGCATAAATGAATAATGATCTCGTCGTTTATATTTAAATGTCTAGAAGTATTTTCAATAGGGCAGACCAAACTACTGGATAATCTTCTAATCATTGCAGTGTCCTTTACACAATAACAATTTTATTTAATATTTATGTAGGTGTTATCTGAACATAAATCAATGCTAGAAGTACTTATAGTCATCTTCACATTATTAGAGATAAAGTGAAGTTCAGTCTGCACGTCTAACTTGTATGTATGATTGATAGTTAGATTCGATTTATACCAATATATATAAATATATAACTAAAAGTCAAGAGTATAAATTTTAGTTTTGAGAAATATATATCTCTGCTATCTTTCTATTGGCTTTATAAATTATTTGTTCTTTCTTAAACGGATCACACCAAGCTAAAAGGTACACTTTGGTACAAATATTATATATACAAATTATTTGAATACACCTTTGTACATGTCTTGCATTGTTCAATCATAATTAGCAAGATGAATATTCTCAACTTCGATTGTGCATTGACGCTATATTGGACTGAGATAAAATCACGCTTTATCACATGAAGCAAAGCCATTTTACAGACAGTTTGCATTCAGGGCTGTTAACATGTGTTATTATCTAGTGATCCTATGCAAGCTAAGCCCCAATCAATATGTATGATTCTATATGTAATAAATTAGGTTTTTACCGTAACTTACTTAGCTATCTAATTGTCTTATATGTAGCAACAGGCCTCTAAAAATATGTAGATATAAATATTCTATTCGATTCGCTACTAGACAGACTCTTTACACATTATGCAAAATAGCAGTCCTCTTATGGACCTGGTCATGTCGGCCGATGACATTTCATGTGATTCTCCATCTGGCTCTTCAACAAGTGAGCCTCATGAAGAGTCAGCACATATCCCTCAGCCATTTATTGACCAGTCGTTTTTCCATAAGCTTGATCAACTTTCTCCTGATAATCCTCTATTTTTCATGGAGTCCACAAAAGAATATCAGCAGCAGACTCAGGCACAGACACAGCAACCACCACAGAAGAATGAAATGCTAATGAATATCTCTTCTCCTCTCACTATGCAAACAAACCTATCAATCTCCTCGTCACCGTCAATGTCGAGTTTGTCTGGACTTTTGTCTGTCCAGAATATTGTAGAGCCACTGCAGCCAGCCACGACTCTTCCTGATGAACCCAACCAGACATTCTGGTCTGGCTTTAACAACGTAAGCATGGTCTAAGCAAGGAAGACAGAGTTCTTTTGATGCTTACCTAACAATGTCAACTGTCTCTTTGTACAGTTCTTTTCCAATGTCACCCACAATCCATTTCCACAGGCCATTCCTAACCTAGCGAGAAATTTCACTGAATACATCTCCAATTACCCAATGCAATTTGCTAGTACAGTGTAAGCGCAGTTTCGTAATTTCATAGTGTAACTTCTATTGTCAGAGTATGGGGATACTGTAGAAGCTAATCATGTATATAAATATACCGTGTTTCTACTCTCTAGTAGTTCCTTTCCTAACGTGCAGTCCTCTCCTGCACTCCATTCTACTGCATCTATCAAATACGAGCCATCTCTAGATACGCCGTACTCTCAGAGTCCTCGATCACACCCAATGGATACAATGCATACATCTAGGTAAGAAATAAACAAAATGCACACACACACACACATCTATATAGATATGTATATGTATATCTTTATATATATATAAATAAAAAGCACAACTAACATTTGGCCATTTCTCTGGTGTAGCATGCAAATCCGCGTTCTAGGAGTTCCCCAGACAGGAGCAAAGTCGCGTGTAGAAACACAGATCAAGCTGTGTATTCAATTGGTAACCGACGACGGGGACAAGGCACAGTGGTGGTCACATTTGAAACTGCCAGAACATATGGTGGCTAGAGACAAACTCAAGCGACAAATGCTCATATCAACAACGCCTAGCAGTATCAAGATCGACAGCACAAATCTACCCATCAAGCAGGAGAAAATTCTCTTTTTGAATACACGAGTGATTTGTGCCAGTGATCCCTCACGCAAGGTGACGACATGCATTGGTTGTATTCAGCGAGAGGTAACTATTCTATGTGTCTCTTTCTTTGATGTGTGCATTGGACTAATCCAAGGACTATAGTGTAAAAGATCCCAAAGAAGAAAGGAAAAGAAGACTAGCACAGAGGCTGAAAACGAAAAGTCATTGACGGAAGATGAGAAGTCCTTGGCTCTTGAAGAACAAAAAGTGCTTCTGTTTAACTGTCCAGAGATTGTCGACTTTAGTTCTGGTGATACCATTCTTCCAACCCGTATCACTTGCTACTGTAGACACCACAACGAAAGACTGGGCTTTTGGTAAGGATATTGTTTATGTACGGCAGGGTGACAATACATCTCACTAATATGTGTGCAGTATCTACTTTGAAATGCTTGATCATACCGGTAAACAGGTGGCAACAGGGATGTCACCACCCATTATGATTACAGACGACCATAAATCCAACAAAATCAAGTCGGGACGAAAAAGAGCCCGCACTGATATGGAGACATCTGCTGCGTCCTTCACACCCACCAGCAACTATGAGAGTCCGTCTATTGCAGCACCTCTGTCTGTGAATGCAACTCCAAATGATACACCCACACCCACACCCACACCCGTATCCACACCCACACCTGCAGCATCAGCGTCTCTAATAAACAAAACAGATCCCCTTCAATTCCATATGGCCGTTGGTAGCAGTAACTCTCAGTCTTTATTTGACCAAAAATTCAGTCTCTTGCCTGTCATGACCGATGCTATTATGTCCCAGAACTCACAGCAGATAGCAAAGTCCTTGCAAAACGGATTTCAATTGCCTATTCACCCTACACCCTCTTCCATGATACTAGTAGAAAAACACACCTCACCTGTCATTCTTCCTCCTGTCACCAATAACGATCGGCCACAGCTGCAGCGACTTATTCCTAACGAAGGGCCTACCTATGGTGGCATTGAGGTGACAATTCTAGGCAGTGGGTTTAGACCAGGCCCGACTTGTATGTTTGGCGAGACAGCAGCATCTAGCACCCATTACTGGTCATCCAACACTCTTGTGTGCATTCTTCCACCTGCTGTAGATCCAGGCACTGTCGTTTTTTCGTTCAAGGAATACCCAGTCCTCATGGATAGCGAGAATATGAAGTTGTTTACATACTACAATGAGAATGACAGAGCATTGATGGAGCTTGCATTACAAGTCGTTGGATTGAAAATGACAGGCAAGGTGGAGGATGCACGCGAAATTGCCATGCGTATTGTTCAAGGTGGTAATCAAACCCGGTAGTTTTTGTTTTTGTTTTTGTTTTTGTTTTGCTTTATGCTTTTTGTCAAAACCGTTAGATGTAAATATGACAAAAAGAATATCATAATCGATGACAGTATATAGTCTTTATTCTTTTTTTGATTTCAAATTACAATTAATTATTTAGTACAGTGATCATTGGACTTATAATTATATGATCCATCTTATATATGTATTAACATTAACATTATTGTCTTTATCTTTATCTTCATTTCATAATGTGCAACTACAAACTATATATATATATATATTCGTATTATCTAATATCAAATTTATTAGTTCTGTCCTTCATTCATTCATTCTATTACTATTTCTTTGATTAAAAACGTTGTTTAGATTAAATGAATAATCAAGATATACAGCTGTATACGATCTATGCCTTTGATAGTAAACCCTTTCTATTATATTATAAACACTTCTTTTCTTTACATATTAAAGAGCTCAAGCTTATATCATTCGTATTCATAGATTTAGTTTAATAATAAGTAAAGTATGGAGGTAATATTAACACCCTAAATCTGAAACAATGCAATCAACTGTTCCCCTAGTTTAAAGAAGATTATTTGTAATATGAGAATGATGTAATTTCTGATGATTTAATTTATTTGCACACACTAACTATTGTAGCTTTATGAGATTCATCAGCAGTTATATCACAAAGATATGTCCGAGATGAATGAACCATGGTGAGACCTAGGGACTATACTTTCGAGCATTAGTAAATTATACTTGATAGACTTGTATATGGCATTTTATTATTTATATTATATTAAAATTCAAAGGCTTTACTATGTGTACTGTGCATGTTTTAGGATAAAGAAAAGTACATTTGTTTACAAAGTATGGATTGGAGATTAGAACTACGTACATATCACAGTTTTAGAAACAGTCTATTTATTCTTTGGTCAATTTTATTTCCTAACAGCACCAAGCATAGTATTGCTTAAAATGATTCTACTTTATGCTATAACTAACTTGCATCAATTAATTACAGAGTTATTTGTTTGTGCCCCTTTGCTCCAAAACCATAACCATAGAAGACATAATTTCTTGATCAACAGAGGTCAAATCAAGATCAGGCTGATTCATTTTTGCTGCTAATAAGTTGTTCTGTAGATATTTGAAATGATAAGCCATCTCAATATAAACCGCAATATAAATGACTCCCCCCTTTTGTTTTTGTTTTTGTTTTTGTTTTGGTTTTGGTTTTTTTTTAAAAAAAAACCAAAACCAAAACAAAACAAAAAAGAATAAATATATCTTACCAACTCTGTTCTTAGAAGCTTGACTAGAACTGCAGATCTTGCAAAACAAGAGAAATGAATCCAATGATCCAACACAACGCGACGTTGTTTATGCTAATAGTTTACACATCATCTAGTGAGTTGACCCTTCATTATGGTTCTCTTACTTTAATCTCCATATTTGTTGCTAGCAGCATTACTGCTATAGAGTCTATTGATGAAGCCTCCCATAAGTACACTTTGTCGTTATTCATGATGATTGTATTGTAGGCTACAAATTCAGAAGATAGTCCCTTCTCATGTCCAAATAAAATCGAAGAGGGATGGATCTTCATTGTGAGTTTTTCAGAAATAAAAGATCCCGTAGCACGCATAAGAGAAGCAATCTTTGGGTACAACCCAGCTGTGATTGCTGCATTTACAATGGGCACAGATTCAGCATAGATATTGTAAGCTGAAGGTATATGGCATAATCGTACATAGTGCTTCATTTCATATTCTCTTGCAGTAGAATGCCTGTCAGCATGAACAAAGCCAATGCTTATCAGTAAATCCAAATATTGTTTTTTCATGTCTTCTATCATTTCCATATTCTTCTGGCTGAGGAAGTGTTGATTACAGAATTCATGCATTTGCCTGAACCGGTTGGCTTTGCCTTGTACTTGATTCATTTTAGTACGCCAGCTGGTGTAAGCCATGTAGATAGTCCAAAAGTCAGAATGAGCTAACAGACACCCGTATTAGCATAAATGTAAAGGCAAAAAGACAAAAAACAAAAAAAAAAGTAAAGATATTTACCATGCATAAATCGTGCACGAGCAATATCGGCTTCCTTTTCTTTTCCAAACGGTCTAACAAATGGACTTTTGAAACTAAGAGAGGCGGCAATAGTCAGCACTGGATCCAAACATTGGAATATGGCTCCAAACAAAATCATCTTTCCAATATGAACATTCACAGGAAGGTTGGACAGATGAACACCCAAAGGAGTCAATGTCTCTGTGCCATCAAAAGACAGTGCTTGTACCTAGACCCTCTTTTTTGGTTATGTGCCTGTGGATTGAGATTCACCCTTATGAAAATACCTCCTGGAGTGTCTGGATTGCGTTTTCGATCATTGTCTTTGAAGGAGAGTCCAGTGCTGCTTCAAGTACTTCATGAATGGATCCAAGCCCACAAACCTTGATACGCAAACACAACTCTTCCAAAGGCAACCTTAATATTTCTGGAGTTTCATAGTTGGCCATCTAAAATAATAGAACAGAACCCACAGACTTTTTTTGTAAATCTCTTGGATCAACAATGCCATGTCTATTGCTAGTGTCTTTCTCCATGTCCATATCTCTCATTTCGTTATTTACCATCTCGTATCTATGTTGAGAGAACAAATGAAAACATATGCCTTCTTGCACTCGGCCCGCACGTCCACGTCTTTGCTTTGCATTGGCCTTGGTAACAAATGTCTGTCGAAGTCGTGTGATTTTCTTTTTATCGTCATAGCTAATCAATGACACTTTAGAATTTTTCTTCCTCAAACTTCTTTCAAACAAACCTTATTACTTTTGCCATTCCTGTGTCAATAACGATGGTAACATCACTAATTGTCACACCTGTTTCTGCAATATTAGTAGATAAGATGATCTTTCGAACACCTGGAGGTGGTGTGTCAAATGCACGCTCCTGATGTTCTGAAGAAAGTGCTGAATGCAATGCAATGAGCAGATACTTTTCAGGATCTCCCAGCTGATGATGGCTAGACACAATATCAAATAGTTTACGAATCTCCGGCATACCGGGTAGAAAGATCAAAATTGCCCCTGTAGAAGGAATCTGACTTGTTTCTAAATATTCCTTTTGTTCTTGAGCATAGATGCAGATATATTCAATAAGATGAAGGAGTATGTCATAGTTGATTTTGTTCTCATCCATGCGTCGTAACATTTTGTAGGTTTGTTTTGAGTATTTCACTGTATTTGTTTCATCCTCATCTTCAGGATGAGTCACTGATGTCAGCTTTGATTCAATATATGTTGGGTCATAAGGATCATCAGCATCAGAATCATCTTCGAACCATTCGAGCCGGACTTTGCGAGACGAACCAAATTTCCCTGCTACCTCAACACTGCCTTGTTCTGATTCATATCAATAATGAGTTGTACTCCATCTATTTGATTCTCATCCGATTCTCATCTGATTCTGATCTCTTACCTTGACGAACTCTTTTACGTTGAACAGCATAAGGTGAATCAGACTCCAAGACATAGCCTAAATAAATGTGAATCCAATACATGTGTTACGTTATGTGCACTGTTTATTATCTTGTAATTACCTGTTGCTTCAACAACATCCTCAAGATATCTTACATGAACTGGGAAAGTTCTTCCTGGAACAACGACTACCGGGCAATCATTAAAATAAGAGGAGAACCGATTTGTCTCTGCAGTGGCACTCATCAATACAACTCTACAAAAGTTTATTTTAGTCACATGAATACAGGGCATGCTACTTTATGACTTATACTTATTACCTTAAATCTGGTCGAATATGACACAAGCGCCGAAGAATAATGAGTAGGAAATCACTATCAATTGTACGCTCATGGACTTCATCAACAATGACATGGGTAATGCCACTCAGCAGTTTATCACTCTCAAGTCTTCGTAACAGAATGCCCTGTAGAAAGCACGCGTTATTTTCATTTTCATTTTCATTTTCATACACCAAGATATAAAGAAAAGACCTACCGTTGTACAAAAGACGAGTGTGTTCTCTGGTGATACTTTGCTTTCCAGTCGTATTTGATAGCCCACCATGGCCTTATGAGTGCCAGTGGTACGAGGAGGGTCACCCATTTCGGTAGATACTCTTTGAGCAATCGACATGGCTGAAATTCTACGGGGCTATTGTATTGTATTGTATTGTGTTGTATTATATAATGTAATGTAATGTTATATAATGTAATGTAATATATTTTAATAGTATACATAGTATTCGTAGGTGCTTTCTAGTCACACACTAGATGGGATGGCATCTCTTTCTATCATTTACCTGTGTGCAAACAACAGAACCAAAGCTTGACGGGTCTGTCAACAAAGCCTCTGCTAAAAATTGAGGGACTTGTGTACTCTTTCCACTACATTCATAAACACATAAGAATAACGATTATTTCCATTTTCCTTTCTCATTCTGTAAGCTGTCATTTACCATCCTGTCTCTCCAGAGATAACAATCACTTGGTGAGTCTGTACAAGCTCAAGGATCTGTTCTCTGTAAGCTGCAATGGGCAATTCGTTCCTTTTTCTCTTTTATATTGATATACATATAAGGCCCAAGATAAGAAAGAATCCAAAACAAATAATAATAATAAAGTTGTTTCTGAGTACCTTCATATCAAGATAACCGTCAGTGTTGAGTCGTTTTTCAAATGATGTCTGCACTTTTGGAAAAATATCTTTGCGTTTTGAAAACATGTCCATGTCCATTACATTACTATTGGCTTGTACAGAAGGTGTCTTTTCCACAAAAGAAGTCTCTTCCTACAAAAGAAAAATAAATAAATAAAAAGAATTCTCTATAGAGTGAGTCGTGGGTTTCTCCTTTCTTTCTTTCCTTTTTGAAGTATAATAAACAAGGACTTACACTAGTAGTTTTCTTTTTCCCCTCGTAGGACTTCTCAACAAGATGAACGAGGAAAGAAAGACGTTCTCTAGACACCCTTTTTATGGACTCTTCCTTTTCCACTCTCTATCATAAAAGAAGAGTAGGCAACTTTAGCAAGAGAAAAAAGAAGAAAAATATGTCTTATCTTGTCCTGCCTTTTCATTTTGCCACTCTGACCATTTATTTTTGTAGGGTAATGGTAGGGAATGCAAATTCAACCCACCAGGACTCAATTCAAACAATGCGGCAGTCTAACCATAGAAGAAAAGAAAAAGGCATTAAGAAGAGCCGTTTATTTATGAATATAGGCATGAGAATGAAAAGGAGTGAGATGTTGAATGGAAAAAGAACAAGGCTTACCGCTACCAATTGCTCAGCATCTTGGCATTGAGTGGCTCCTAGGGTGGCAGGCAGTTCATAAGAAAGAGATGCTTCCAAATCCCGTGGTTTCTTTATGTGAACAGTAGCACGCCATAGATTAGTACTGATATGTTGGTTTGTATACGATTGGACTCTATAACCGATTCCTTCGCAATATTTCTTCAAGAGGTCTTTTGGTAGATCTCCTTTCCAACTCGAGACAGAAAAGTCCTCTGCCTTTATGAGGGAAGATGTATTTGTAAAGGTACGTTCGTATAAACACTCTTCTTCCTCCATCATGAGTCCACCTAACAGAGTATCTTCTTCTTCCTTCTCTTCCATAAGCGTAGTCTGGTTCATAATAGAAGACACTGGATCAGAGGATACTTCTGGAACAGGCAGACTCTCTTCCCTCCGCCTGTTTTCCTCTTCTCTCTCTTCGTGTGCCTTTTTCTTTTCAGCCACCAGAGCCACCAGAGCATTATGAGATTGTTTCTTATCAAATTCCCAGTCTGTTTCGAGGTTACTGAGGGTATTCCTTAGATCCTTTATCTTTCGCTCGGCTACTTCCAGAGCAGTGCCTGATAATACATTGGGAGGATGTTTGCCTTTCTTCTTTTTGGAGGGCATCTGCTTTTCTAGGCTCATAAGTTGTAGATTGAGTCTAGCATACTTTATGTTGATGGACTCTTCTTCCTCAGCCTAATGACCAGACACATGTAAGAATCAATCAGAATGCATGCCTAGGCAATTCCATCAGAATAGACATGAATCAATAGAAATTGGACTTTCCCATGTCGCTTCGGCTGCTTGTAAAATACGAGACTTCATATCATTGTCAGTAACAGACAGGGCTTGTTTAGTTTCTACTGTCTTTGGCTTATCCACTACGATGTGGACTGTATCTGTGGGTGTATCTGTGGGTGTAGTAGAAGATTCTCTTTTCTCATCCTTTTTCTTTATTTTCTTGTCCGTGAGAGATGTATGAGGTTAGTAATTATCTTAACACAGTAAAATAGTTCTCAAGCCTACCTCTTCTGTCTTGCAATGTCCAATTCTAATAGATGTATCTAGCACACAGTTCAATATCAATGTCCACTATATCATTTGTACTTTACCCAACTCATTAAAGTATTTATCATAAAAACCAAGAGGCATGCGTTCATAAGGTACATTGACGCATAACTATCCAAATGGGTCAATACAGCTTTAGTATTATATCCACGCATTTCTTTATTATTCTTTATGTTACTACTGCTATTACTGTTATTATTTACCCAGTCAAGATGTTCTTCTATGGTCAATGCTAGTGTAGCTTCAAATGAATGTTCAATGTCTTGATGATCAAATCCTAATTTCAATAGAACAAGAAAGAGAACATCCATTTGTCCCACTGTTTTGTCTTTATCATTTTGATGGGTTCCACGATGAACATGTTTCTTAAACACACCTGTATCCAAGAGAGGGAGAGAGAGAGTTACTACCACTACACTACACTGCACTGCTACTCACGAAAGGTAGTATCCTCTTCCAACCGCTGTAGAGTCTTTAATATGGTCTGTTCTACGCGTGCAGGAATATTTAATCCTTTGATCTGCTCTTCAGGCACTCGCTGGTCTTTGGGCTCACGCTGAGTCAAACTCTCTAGTATCTTTTCTGACTTTCTTTCATTGATAGCGTGGTAGTGTTCAACCAGCTTCACTATAGGATCCACGTGTTCTTCTTCTCTTGGGAGGCCTCTCTTCACAGCCTCCGCAGCCTTTACAAGTTCAGATACACTGACACTAGACACTGGCTCTACGTCACATATCTCCTGCTCCTTCTCCACTGCTACTTTCTTAGAGGGTGCTGATACTGTAGCGAATCCTCTTTGAGAAACCACTTTATTCTTCTTCTTTGCCATGTGTGTGTATTTATCCGCAGTAAAGAATGGACTGGTCTTTTTCTTGTTCTATTCTATAGTGAGCATCGATGCTTTATTTACCTGTCCCTTTACCTGTCCCCTTTTCAAAGCCAACTCACGTGCCAATGGCTGTGTATTCCATTTCTTATTCCATCGTAACACCAGCTCACCTCATCTGTGTACTTGTGTCAACTGCATGAAATGAAATCAGTGGATTCTCTCTCTTTTTGTGCCATGTGCATGGTATCACTGATGTCATACGCTGGTTTGACACCCAACGTGCACATAAAGAAGCACTGTGATTCAGCTGTAGTCATCTACCCTATTTATCTTTCTTTTTTTAGAATAATAAATAGAGCAATAAAGCTATGGAAATATTCTTAGGACCAATGGCATTGACTCTATCCAAAGAGAAGAGAGGGGGTATTTGTGGCATATTTCCCTGTTTCCTAATGTCCTATCTTTATATTAGCAGTGATAACAAGTGATAAAAGGTGATACATCATCATCTCAAAGTGTGACTGATTAACTACAATGTCAGACTGTCTCCACACATAGATTCTATTCCGTGACAGAAAATACAGGATGGAAACAGAGTATTATAAATCATCATAGCAACAACAATAGAAATACTAATAGCACGAATAGCACGAATAGCACGAATAGCACATCAAACAGTCTCTTTCTTTTTCTTATCAAAAAGAAGAAACTGTCATATTAGGTAATTCTGTTCAAGGGTCTCTCAATTGTCCTTATCAAAATGGTCTTTTACAAACAGCGCTCTTGGGTATGGAAATGTGACTGAAACTTTAAAAAATAAAATAAAAAATTTATGTATAAAAACTACAGCTTTATTCTTGGTTCTATTTTGCCCTCTTTATTATCTTGACTGGTTCTCAGCTTATTTGCTAGCAGCCTGCCATTGCCATTGATCCTTCTTATATCAGTGGACTTGCTTATTCTCATCTCTGTTTCTATTGATATCATTGTCTCTATTCTCTCCAGGCCAGTGCTTGACTTTCTTACCTGCTTATTACACATACACACACATACACACCTACATGCCTGTTGAATTCACCATGGGAAAAGGTCCAATCTATGTCACCGGTGCTGATAGTCTCAAAGGCAGTGCCATTGTACAGCAAATCCTCGAATTGCCTAAAAAGTACCACCATCTTACCACCTATCCCGTGCTTGCTGCTGTTCCTGATGGTACCACAATGCATGCCTATTCGCTGGGATCTCTCGGGGCAAAAGTCATTGTTCCTGACTTGGTTCACCACTACCAAGACACCGTTGACCTTCTCAAGGGAGTTACAAAGCTATGTCTGGTAGTGGATCCACTGAGCAGCCACCTGACACGAGATAACATTGTTGATTACGCTAAAAGGTGAGAGATGGCCTGCTAATAGGAGTTATTTCTACACTACCCACCCCCCTTTTTATATAGACCTATCACTCATCTTTCTACTTCATTTCAACAGATACATTGATGCTGCCACAGAAGCCAATGTCAGTCACATTGTGTTCCTCTCTCCCTTCTCACCACTGGATCCCATCTCCCCTCCCACAACACCCCTGACAAGTGCTCCTCCCTCTGTTCTTAATGCCAAGACAGTCACTGCTGCTTCTCATATCACCGAGGACACTGTCTGCTCCTTCCGCTCCCAGTTCAATGTGATTGAGGCGTATCTACGCTCCAAGTTCACTCGCGGCATCACTGTCCTCCACCACCCTGGACTCCTTCACCAACATCTGGTGGTGTTTGGCGACTACATCCGCAAACACAATGCCTTTCCCTTACCCTCCACTCTTCTTGAGAACTCCATTGAGTCCTCCAATCTCCATGACATTGCCCGTGCCACTGCCACTGTTCTTTATTCTCCTTCGTCCCGCTTCTGCAACAACTACCGAATCACAGGACCCCAACTCCTCACTCTACAAGAAGTGAGTGCTCGTGTGCTGACTGGACTCAAAAGAGACATTACCATTGATGGCATGGAAGTCCACCACCTGCGACAAGTACTGCAAGAGAGCATTGGCAATGAAGAACACGTGTCTTTTCTCATGGAGGTATGGGGTCTACAGCGTACATTAGGAGGTCGACGCTTCGAGGTGACGCGTGACTTGGAAGCCCTGACAGGTCAAAGTGGCAAAACCCTTAAGGAATTCTTTGAGGATCAGCATGTTGTCGATTCCTTTATGTCTTGTAAGCTTCCATTTGTGGTATAACTCTTTCTCTTCATCACTACTACTACTACTACTATTATTACTACTACTATTACTATTATTATTACTTGTTGTTCTGTACATAGTTTCTACTGTTCTTTATCCGTGTCTCCTAGCAAATTTCTCTTTTTCTTTTCTTCATCTTTTTATTTTGAAACCCTAAAAATAAAAATAAAAACATAAATAAAAACATAAATAAACCTTATCTTTTCCATTGAATCTTTCCTAATCAGGCTTATCACGGAAGTATTCCCCCAGAATGAATCCGACGCAATGCCTACTCTTGTCTCTCACCCTTTGTCCTGTGATTGGGTGGACTCTGTGAATAAGTATATTTACCAGATCTTCCCAGTTCTAGTGGACTGTAACCCATAGGCGGGAAAGGACAAGATAGACTCACCCAGCATAGATCCTGCCTTTATTATTCTCTATTCTCTCTCTCCTATTCACTCATAATTTTGTATATTATTATTATTATGGTTACTATGGTTACTATGGTTACTATGGTTATTATGGCTACTATGGTTATTATTACAACTATCATTATTTTGGAGAGTGAAACAAAAAAACAAAATAGAAAAACAAAACACAGTTCAAAAAGATAAAAGACGTCAGACAGCAGTAAAATAAATACAATCCTATGAGTTACATGTGTTGTATCCAGGGTCAATACAGAGACATGTCTAGCATAATTAGCACCAGTCAATTGCATTAACACTGATAGGTAATTAGGGCCATGTGTGTAGACTCGACTACAAGAAGCACATAAGTGTAACTATGGCAATTGATTAGTATATAAAGAGTTATCTATTCCACTAAATAAAAAGAAATCTATTCTTGGATAAAGTCCTGTCATTTTACAGTCTCTTTATTCTTTAGTTCGGATAAAATAACATGCTTATATTTCCTACAGAACAGTTAGGTTGGACTATAAATACATGCTCAGTCAATGACCAAAATGTCAAGAGAAGCACACTAAAACACTACTGCTTCAAATTGATGAACAGAAATCATTTCAATCACTTGTATTTATTTGGAAAGCCCTCTTTATCAGTATAGAGTATAGGCTAACATTGAGTAAGGTTGCCTGAATCTTAGACGGCACAACCATGACACACTGAGAAGAAATATACTAAGCAGTATACAGGATGCTGTTATCTTGGATCTTATACACTAAAAACGGGGAACTAACAGTCAGCAGTTAGCAGTTTGTAAATACCAGCTACAAAATCAATGGTATTGAATAAAACATCTATGATAAGTTTTAGTATATTTGGATGCAGTGGATAGATACTTTAAAGGTAGTATAAGAGTACAACAGCCTTTATTAGAATGTATGCCTTTTGGTGGTTATTTCCTTGAAGTTCTTTTATCTGTAATAATCATTGGAATAAAAGTATGACATACAGGTTGAATAAGAAATAACAGTGAATCGTACGTTAACTCAACAAAATACCTTTGAAGCCAAGAAGCCATCAACGACACTATCATATCAATAGTTGAATAGTAGCTGATACTTATTCAATACTATTAAAGACTCTTTCTTTCTTTCTTATTGTATTTCTATCTATTTTCTATAAACTAAATATCATCTATTTAGCAAGATACTACTAGAACCAAGAAGAATAAGCCTATTAGTTTATCCTTCCTTCTCCCCATTTATCGCTGGAGCCTTGGTTTACTGGCTGATAGAAGACCATAGTACAAACAAACTATCTAGAAATTGACAAGATGTGTTTTATATTTATTATTATTATATAAAAGAAGTATAAAGCAGTTTAATAAATATACATTGTCTAACTGCCTGTCATCTAAAAAAGATACCTTTGAACAGAAACCACACGGACGGCATACACACCAGTAGAGTGTCCAATCAAATTTAGTCATGCCAATTACATGTGAAACTAATGCTCATACATTTAAAACATCGGCGAATTATAGATATGCACATCTTACTTCTTTTCATCCTTTTCTTACAAAAATAATCTTACTTCTTTTCTACTCTATACACAACTCACTCCAATCCAAATGCCTCCAGTAACACTTAAAGACAGCAAGAAAAGAAGTATTTTGGATGTGAAATCATCCAGAACAACCAAGAAGCCCGTGTCTCTATCCACTCCCTCCATGGCAGTCAAAAGTACGCGTGCCTCACTATTGAGAAAGGAATGTACAGCACTTAGTTCTAGCCAAAGAACAGACAGTAGACCACCTGCAGTGTCAGGACTATCCCCCTCACAAACTATTAAGAAGCCTTCTGGTGAGCCACGTCGTTCTGGTACAAGCACCACCAGACTTCCTGTAGCTACTCCTCTTGCATTAAAAGCACCTCGTATTCAGCCTCGCAGACAGAACCCAATAGTGTCGCATTCTTCCCAGACTGAGCAGCCAGATACCACCACCAGCAACATTGTGGCTGCTGGAACAAAGAGAAAATCAGTCGAGTTGCTGAATACAACTACAAAGAAAAGATGTGTTATTGATACTACACGACCAGCTGCCGCCACCCGACCTCCTACTACTACTCCTACCCCATCATTAAGAGCACCTCGAATCCAACCACGCAAACAAAACCCAATAATGCCACGCTCTTCTAAGCTTAAACAACCAAACACCACCACCACCCGACCCCCTATTGCCACCCCTCTCTCATTAAGAACACCTCGCATTCAACCACGCAAACAAAATCCAATCATGCCACGCTCTTCTAAGCCTGAGCAACCAGCTACCACAATCAGTGACACTGTAGCTGCTAGAACCAAAAATATTTCATCCAAGTCACTGGATACTAATGTGAAAAAGAGATGTGTTCTTAATAAAAAGGTAAGTAAATATAGAATAGAAGTGCCTTCAATTGTACAATCTAACCCAATTCACATAGCAAAAGTTGGATCATCAAGAACACATTGAAGCAGGTAATACAAAGAGTACATATGAATAATACACTATCTGTCAACTCACTCTCTTTATTATTCCATTAGTTGCTGAATTACCTGAATCCAAAACAAACCAAGAAAGTGATATACCAGACAAGGACGTACAGACATTAGAGGTTGCAGAAGGAGTAAATGATTCGGAGAGAGAAGAACAGGTAAAGACATACACATACAACACTCTACATGACCCTAATTATACCTTATTAGGAAGAAGTAAGAAAGGACGAGGAGAACATAAAATCATCTGAATTATAAAAGGAAACAGAAAGCAGATCTCATGAGAAGGATCTAATGTACTTGAAGGAGAATGAGTAGAATTCTAAAAGAGAAAGGGGTAACTGAATTTTAAAACTATGCCACTGAATATATAAGCCTACAGGTAGGATTTTCCATTTCATATGCCCACTCCATATGAACTCATTAACTGATAATGACTATAGGAATCATATGAAAAACCACACACTAATCATCATACAACACAAGGGGAAGTTAAAGTTCTAAATGCAAAAGTAAAGGCAAGTCAATTCATTCTTCTGCATAGAAACTAATGACCCTTTGTTTTAGGTAATGGACAAACAGCCTGCCTATCCATAACACATCATCGAAACTGTGAGGAATGAAATAAAAGAGAAGAGAAGAAGAAATAAGCAGAATCAGAGTCTAATGTCTTTGCTGAAGAAGATTTGCAAGAATACAAGGGAAATATCGGTGTCTTCTGTCGTGTACACCCAGCTATGGATAAGAAGAAGAAAAAGGAAGCTGAAGTATATCATATCATGTCACTAAGCAAATTGTTTAGAGTCTGAAAAGTCAAACCCTAACTTAATCACAGACATGGAGTTCTGTGGTAAAGACAATGATACAATCTAAATCAATCAGAAATCAAAGCGTATACTTGGTCGTGTGTCTAGCAGGAAACACAGATTCTCTCTTGACCAGGTATTTTCTCTTAAAAACGCACAGAAAGAATGCTATGAAGAAGGCTTCCATCTTGTTCAGCCAGCTCCAGAGGGGCACACTATTTGTATTTTTGCGTAAGTTATCTTGATTATTATCATTAATAATAGTTTATTAATGTTTGATTTTGTTTGTATTTATACTAGATACGGCCATACAGGAAGTGAAAAGGTAAGAAAGAATGAAAGAAAGGTTAAACATAGGTGGACTAACCCATAATACTTTTAGACATACACTATAGAAGGAAGCACCGGGTGAAGACAGAGGAGTCATCCCACGAGCTGTTCATCAACTCTATGATGTAGTTCAGAAGGTGGAAGAAAATAATTGGCACTACAAAATGGTGAGGCAGTTTCATGAAATATACAACGAGTCCATTCGTGACCTATTGGGTGATAATTATAAACATGGAAAAACAAACCATGAAATCAGACATGAAAAATATTGATAAACCGAGGTTACTGGCATAACAAGTGGTAAGTCCTTCATTCACACTGTCACTTGGCTAATAATCATTCTTTTTATCATTCTTTTAGACTCCCTAGCACATGTGCATACTATGCTTAAGAAGACCAGCCACAACGGAGCAACAGCAGCTACAAGCATTAACGAACGCTCTTCCCACAGCCACAGTGGCTTTATCTTGAGAATACAGGGAAGGAGTTCCGCTACAGGAGAAACAACAGAGGGGTTATTGAATTTGGTAGATTTGGCAGGATCTGAAAGGCTAAACATGTCAGGATCAACTAGAGATGGATTACGAGAAACACAATCAGTCAGCAAAAGGCTGAGCTGTCCTGGAGATGTCATTGCAAGTCTTGATATAAAAAAAAAGCAAAGATATGCACGCTCCACATAGAAGCTCAAAGCTTACATACCTTCTCAAGTAATCATTAGGTAAAGACTATTCTATAGACAAACATTATTTCTAATCTCTATTACTTTAGGTGAACATAGTAAAACACTTGTGTTTGTGGATGTTTCCTCACTGGCAGATTATTTCAACGAGGCTTTATGCTCTCTTAGATTTGCTATAAAAAAAAAGAAAGGTGAATCATTGTAAAGTGAATGAAGCACGAGAATACCCACCTAGAAAGTGATCTACCCAACAACTCCCAAACATGACCTTGAGGCATTGAAGGTATTGTCTAAACTCACTACCAGAATCAGTAGCCAAGTCGTTATACAGTCATAAAATTAGTAAGTTACGATATATTTTTGAAGTCTTGAGAAAGAACATTAGTTATGTATAAAAAGGCTGAGACCTCAAATCACACATTAACAATCCCAAATCAAACATAAAGTTAGTTTAAAATATAGTCTATATTATTATACATAAAAAAGTTTTTATTTAATGTTTTGTTGGGCCACCTTTGGCATCAATGACTGCCTGGCAGCAATCCTTCATTAAGTCCACTAAATATTTGGCAATATCAATGTGGATATCTCCCCCAAGCTTCTTCTAAGGCTGTCTTGAGCTCATCGATATTCTTTATACCGGCCCTCTTGTCATCGATAAGCTTATCAAGACAGCTCCGGAGATGTTCAATAAGTTCTAAATTTATGTAGTTATAGAAGGTAAATTGGGCTCTCTCTTTAAATAGCTTCAAGTTGTCTGAGATCTCTCTCGTTAAGTTTTTGTGTGTGCACCAGAACTAGGACTCAGTACAAGTGTACCAGAATGCCAACAGCCTTTGAAATGATACCCATGGAGTAATTTTCTCTTTTCTTTTAAGCCAGTAAACACCCTACTCTCCTTCTTCAAGCTTATCATAAACTCTACAGTTTCTTAGTTGAGGATTCTGATATTGACATTTAAGATTGATGAATGCAGTGTGATTCTGTAGTAAAAAGAAGATAGATCATATTTAAAAATTGTATAAAAGACAAGACATTGAGGCTATGAAACTGTGATCTCACTGCTACATTGAACTTTGGACATAGCCTGTTGTCTTCAAGGGAGAAATGCCATCTTCCCAGAGCACTTTTGTAGATAGAACAAAAGAGAACATAAATATACACCTAGAACCAAGAAAAGGTCCCAAGCCTACTGGTTTATCTCCATCCTTCTCCTCCCCAGTTATCGCTGGAGCCTCGGTTGACTAACTGACGGAAACCCATGATACATGTAAGCTATCTAAAAACCGATAATGAAGTGTATCTTATTGAGTTATTTCATGCAAAAAGATATTATAATGTCTAGTATACAGTACGAAGAAAAGAAAAGATAAAAAGGAAGAGAAGGCTCACTATGAAGATTTATACATTTTTGTTTGAGCTTTTAGAACTTCTCACACTTGAGGGCTTTTGTGGAAGTTTTCCTTTTAGCCTTGAAGTTGGATTCTGATGCTGTCCAATATAATATTTTCCAAACAATATCTTTCCCTTTGAAACAATATCTTCATCGTAGAGAGGTTGGAGAGGGAATTTCTCATAGCTTCGAGGGCTGGCATTAACACAGCCTATACTATGATTGTTTATAGAAAGGCTTTTTGGTGATGCCATTTCTTCTTCTGAACGCATAGGAATGTCAATAGGCAAAGATCCTGTCTCAGTTATTTCACTTGAACTTGTTGAGTGCTTATTCTTTTTGAATCTAGATAAGGTTAGATCGTTAAAGGCATACTCAATAGTACCTTCTTGACCAAAGAATGGTGCGACGTGTAGGCTTTGTTTCGCTTAGTGAATCTGCCTCCCATCCATTATCATTTGAACCGGCTGAATGTATTGAGATATTATCTTTATCCGCTTCATGATCCTCTTCATGTGAGCTTTCGTTTGCTTCTGATGCATCATCTATCTCTTCTGAACCATGAGTCCTGAATGAACTGTCCAATGACAGTGTATCCTCAGCATTAAAAGTGAGGATGGCAGAAGTAGAGGATGGGCTATCAGCAAACTTAGTGACATCTCTTGGGTGGCGTCGAATAGTCAACTTCTCCTTCAATAAGGCAGTACTATTATGCAACACAGCTGCACGCATAAAATCTAAAGATAAAAATAAATTATTAATAATGATAATAAAAATAAAAATAAAGTATACATAGTATATCTACCTTTCTTTATGTTAGATACAAGTTCAAACCATGACCAGGTTTTATTACGGTATTCAAGCGTTGGCTGTTGAAATACAAAATCCCTTAAATCTTCAATATTTTTCTCTTTAGGTCCCTATAATATGTATATATATATATATTTGTTAGCCTTTATGGATATTGATTGATAGATATCTCAATGCTTGCCTGATAACTAAGGCAGTGTTTTGCACCGGGTATTTTCACCAAGATAAATGCTCTATTACTAGATGCTCGTTTCTTCATTACAGATAAATCATCGGTTGTTGTTCTTGGTAGATTTCTACGTTTTGAATTTTTTCCCTGCTTTTTCCCTGTAGTGGGTGGAGCAGAGGCAGGTGATGGTGTTTCGTTCACAGCATCATATTCACCACTATCTCTTGCAGACAAAGACCCAATATCAATTGTCTTTGCACTCTCAGTGTTGTTTACTTTTCCAGAATCTTGGTGCTTTGTAAAACTGCATCGAGTAAGTTCTTTATCCACATGCTTATCCAAAATTAGATTGCTCTCATTTTCACTATAATTACTATTGGTGGGCGTAGTAGAATTGGCTATTCCAGAAGTAAGAGAAATAGTACCGACAGCATCTGGTTGCTTTTGGCGTCTTTCAGGGGGGAAGAAGTAAGAGGCCATTAATTTTCCAAAATCATAAGTCATCATCACTCTGACAGGAGACAGATTGATTTCAAGGTGTTGAATGACTGGAATACCACCCACAGGAGCTAGGCTGGCTACATAACACCGGAGCATTTTTTGCCTTGAGAAGTCTACCATCTTACGAGAATCTGTGTAAGGTCCAATGATATCTTTGAACACAGGTGGTACTGTTCGATTAGTGACATGAAGTAGATCCACTTCTAGTGTGTTACTACTGGAATGGTCGTCTTTGTTAATCAGTAAAAAGTTTGTGTTTTTAAGATTCCATTCTGACAATGGTGTGTCATTGTCCGTCAACATTTCCCAGATAATGCATTCGGCAGAGAAATTAACTTTGAGATTGACTGTTGGTTCATGCTCTGTACTTTTCTTTCTGTTTTGGATAGATTTAACAGCCTCCATTGTCAAATAGAGTTCCTCTTCTAATTCATGAAGGGTCAACTGAATAATATTAAAGTCCTCGATTTGACGTTCACCCAAATACAATCTGTTTAATCTGTATTGCTGTCGAGTGTGGACAAGGTGTCGGATTCTGTTCTGGAGATTCACAATTTTTTTAGTTGTTTCAAACAAATTGCCTTTCTCAGCTGCCATGGATATTTCACGAAGACGGTTGAGTCTTTCTTTCTTTGCTGGCTCCTTATACAAAAGTAAGTCCACAATCACCTCATACATTGCATTGTATTGCTGTGAGTTGGCTGTGAGTGCCAGTTTTGGAAAATTAAGACGAACAGTATCACATCGATCTTCAAATGGATGAGTTTGTGAAAAAATAGAGCTCGACTTAGGCTTCATTCTCAGTGCATTGTGTTTATCATACTGAACTGTAGCCATGAGCCTGTTGCCTACACGCTGGAACTTATCAGACTGCTTCACATAGCTAACCAAGATCTCTGGTGGAATCCAGGCTAGCCAATGATCACTACCACCAGCACCATAGTGATTGTCCAACAAAAGATCCACAGTATCAAAGTGCTCTTTCTTGGCCACAAAGAACTGTGTATTGTCGATGCTTACTATTGTTCGACTCTTGACTAGATCCATCTCAGCCTCAGTATCATTGTTATCCATTATGTTGAGTCCTTTGATTTGCATGCGTTCACTAGACATGAGCACTAAGCTATCTGAATTGGCATCACTCTGAAGGTTGATTTGAGGATTCAATAAATCAACAATATAGTTGCTTTTTATACTATAGCCAGATGGGATTCCTTTCATTTGGACATCTGGATCATTAACATTTTCATCTGTCATCCTTATATTATTCTGGTCACCACTGTTATTACTGCCATCCTCCGTCTCATTTTCAGCATAGAAATGGGTGTCTTGCTCTGATAAGAGTCTATCAATCAGCTCCTGAGTTATCTGGTGAATGTTATGGCATTCCATATCATCATTGGGTCCATACAAGTTCTCATACTGATTCTGATCCTGTGTCTCTGTCATATCTCGAAGAAACTTCACAGTGCGGCTAGACATGTAGTACGATAAGGCGCGTTTATGAGCTTGGACATCAAGGAAATGATAAATGACATTGCGCACAGAGTTATTCCAAAGAATCTGTGCATTGTGGATAATGTAACGCTGTTTGAAGTAGCCCATGAGCTGTTCCCATCGCATAAGAGAATCACGACCAAAGATCATTGAACTTGAGTAGGCATCTGAATCTATTCGTGCATTATGAGCTACATCTGGCATGGATTGGGTGGAGAGTTCTCTGAGGTAGCGCTGAAGTATGTTTCTTTTTTCAAACAAAATCTCTGTTTTCTGGACAATAGCATATGACTATGTATAGACAAAAAGAGAGTTTATGTGTAAGCCATTTCAAGTAAATCCATAGATCATCAGAAAATACCTCATTCAACAAGTCAACATTATCAGAACATCCATATAACTTGGATTCAACACTATGCAAGCGTGCTTGATGTTTACGAATTTGCAGATCAATGTTATCACTACGTTCACGTAAAAGTGCCATTTGAACCTCTCTCGTTTCTATTGATACAATTAGCTAAGAAATATCCTGCCTACTTTCTTTTTTTCCCACTCTTCCTCCACTTACCCATGGCAGTGCCTATAATGCAGTCATGTGTTCCATGAAGATACTGGTATTTTTCAGCATCGTCTCGACTATTCTGCTTGAGATAGTAAATGCATGGAGAAAATGCGAATGGTAGCACTTGAACTTTAGGCAATAGCATGGGTGTAGGTAAATACAGCTCAACAAAGTCATCAAAATCCACCCACTCTGGAGGTGTATCATCTTCTCCAAGCTTATCATTCCAATTCTCAAGATAATCTGGGCCATTACTTTCACTGCCTGAAATACTGCTTTCTATGCTGGAAGAATCAACAGATCTACGGTGGTGTCTTGACATATCTACTTCAGCATCCAGAGGGTTGCCTTTGATATATTTTGCTCTGACAGCACGCAGGTCGACATTTTTAAACTGGACTTCTGCTTCATGCAACGGCCAATTTGCCTTCATTCTCTGTTTTATCAATGTCTCTTGGGGAGGGCTGCTGCTCTGCTCAGAAGTATTGACTATGGTTCTGCGCTGGTGCATATCCACACTGAAATGGCTAACAAGAGCTTTAAGACCCACAACATCGCCTATTTCATCCATGGAGACTACACTGTCCGACTCTTTTTCGTCTTTGTAAAAATAACCAATCATCAGCGGACCAGCCACAATCTTGTACTTGACAGTACTAATATGCTTTCCAAACTGTTTGTTGGGTCGTTTGTCTATCCTTGGATAAAGCGTACCATAGCGGATTGGATAGCTCATGCCACCGCCAAACAGTCGAGCCCATGCAAGAAAATGCTCTATGAAGAGATTACTGAGATGAATTGAGTTCATGGCTACATTCTCGGGTGTTTCTTTGTTTGTCTCTATGTTGAGCTTAACAATACTAATGGATAGGTGAATAAACTGAGAACGAAAACCAGCATAGGCATCATACGTCTAGATAACAAACATGGATAAGTTTGAATCAAGTCAAAAATATAATATTATAAACAAGAATCAGGGTTACCTCTGGATTTGCTAGTGCCTTGACAGCATCAAGTGTTTTGAATTTGACTTTGTAGTGAGGCAAAAAGTGCAAGAAACGACATTTGCGACTCTCTGGTGTCCTTCCTTGACACTCATCACAGACAGGAGCACAGATACGTTCTAAATGACACCCAATCCCCATACGAATTCCGCCTGATAATTTGAGAGCAATCTTTGTAAACCTCATTTTTTGTTCATCTTTCACTCCATGGAAAGATTCTTGTTTAGTAGAAGTGTTTTGATCACGATGACAAAAAGTCGCTAAATAAGCGGAAGGAATACTATTGAATTCATACTGAGGATATCCTTTTGGTAGCAGATCAAGAAAGGCATAGCCACCACAGATAAGATCGGGCACACCAAAAGCATAGTCATCACTTGTAATCTGCATGAACTCGCCCTGTGGGTTTTCGTGTCCAAAAAACCATTGGACATGATGACTCCATACCTTGGCAAGTCCAAATCCTTCTGTACTCATTTCATAGGGGTTGCGAGTCCCCTTGATGACAAATGCAAAGTCGCCTCCACCTATAAACTCAATCTTACTGCGTGTATGAATGGACAATCGAATTTTATCCCAAAACCCAACTTTGGGTGAAGGATCTACAGGTGGGCGGGTGATGTTTTCGAGTGCTCGACTGACATCTTGAATCGCAGGTTGGTATGAGACAGACCAGCAGAAACTGGTCATACTTTGTGTATGCACTTTGATATCCACAATAGAGTAGATTTTAGGAGGCGTGCTTGTTCTGCTCACATCTACAGTGTAGGACCCTTTGGGTGTGATGGAAATACAAACACACCGAGTAGCTTCTAGACTTCCAAGTTCATCTCCAATCACATAATCACCAGAGAGAGACCATGCAGGTGAGTCTGTACACGTACTGGAGGTCGTTGGGGGCACATGCATAAGTGGCAATGGATAATCTCTTAGTTGTGCCCATGTCTTACTGGCCTGAAGATCAACATGAAAGGGTACGAGAGAAGAGAATTCAGTATCCAATGGAATTCCCTTGCCATTGGTATGTACAAATTGACGTGTCTGCTCAATAGGAAAGTCAGGGCTTCTTATGCTGAATGCTAACTGAAGCAGAGTGAAGTTTAAGAGGGGGGGCGAGGGTGGCAATGGAAGAATAGAAATATGGAAGAGTGATGAAGATGATAAAGTGGTATCTGCTGTATCATAGAGACTGTCAGCACTTTCATCCTCGGGTGAACAATAGTCAAAGCGTCTTGCAGTGTCATAAGCTGTTCTTTCTTTCTCAAGCATACTGTTGATGTGTTTGATCCATGATTTTGAATTATGACTTTGCAGCCCCTGCCATGCATCACTAATGGTAGTGTTTGTTTTTATGCCCTTGGATACAGTGTCTTCTGCTGTATTTAAGAATGTCTGTGCCTTTGCTTCAAATGCATCTTCAAGTGCTATTCGATTGGTCTGATGATCTAATCCTGTTCTCCAGATCATTCGTAGACGTGCCTCAAATGGATCATCCTGGAGTTCAAGTGCCAATATATCGCACTTTATAGAAACAGAGGGTACAGAGACAGGTGTGAATTTTGCTTGTGGACCAAACAGCATAAGAGAGTTACCATGAGATAGTCGATTGCGAAGTATCTTGATAGCTTTGAGTAGGTTGAGTATATTGTCCACAACGTCAGCAAGTAAGAATCGATAGGGCACTCTTATATAGAATTTTGTCATGTTTAATTGGGTTATTCTGGATCCATCAGACTTGCTCAGTGATAGATGAAGATTGTCTACTTCTATCAACTGCTCCCACATGTTTTGCTTGGTGTTAGTAACAAGTAATTTCGTGTTACAAATAGAGACAATAGGCGGCTCTCCACTTGCTGATTGTTTCCATAGTACAACAAGACCATCAATGCGAAGATAAAGAGGTATATTATTGGGCAGATTAATTTTGATGTCGTTACGGTTGAACTGACACTGCACTCTCTGAAGGCTGAACTGGCTTTGGCTGGACTCTCCACTGGATGGCTGTTGAGGAAAGCAGTTTTTGATCTCTTTCAGTGCTTGAAGGGCTAACAAACATGCATAATGATTTTCAAGTGAGTAAAAGATTCCCGTCTTTTTGAGTATGATATCTGTAGAAATGCCCACTCTATTCTCTTCAAAGTGGATATCTACAGTGGCATTGGCTCTCGACATCCATATTAAAAGATGCCACGCATCCTCCATAATAAGAGAGGGTCGTGGCTGTCCTTTGCATCGAAATGCGTTTTTGATGGCAATGCTTTGAATAGAGCATTTTACAGCCCCCAACAATGTCTCTGTAGCTGTGGCTTCTGAATCCGCAATTCCACCGATGGATCCCATGCTACGATTGTACCGGTGAGAACCTCTTTTCAAGCCTCTCCCTATGTGTGCACCATGAAATGTCATGGAAACCTTTTTGACTGAGCTAACAAAGCATGCCATTATGTCTTCCTTGGGTCCGTTGTTGATATAGCCCTCCACTTTTTGTATGTCTTTTGTGCTCTTGTCGGTGGTTTCGAAAAGAAAAGAAAGTTCACTCACCACTAGAGACACTTTGAACATTCTTAGCCAACTCAATGATAGTGGTTTCTTATAAGCTGATGTGTGTGGATTCCTCCATGGATTGACCAATGTATTCATCAAATAGACATAGGCGGGTGTCTCATCTATCTTGACCCAGGTGTTCAAGACAAGATTCTCAATATCAATATCAATGTTGACTGTTTTGATATCTTTGATCACCATGCCTTGACTAAGATGGGCTGTGTCCAAGTGTACATTGGAGGCACAAATCGTATTCTCAAAGGAAAGAAAGGGCTTTGAATCTGTCACTGCTTCCTGATGATGACTAGACTGTATCAATGCCATTTTGTGGACTGTGGATTTGACTGAAACGGCATATATCCAATTTCTCTCTGGCTTCTTCTCTCTTTCTCTTTCTCTTTCTGCTTCCTCTTGTGCTTCTATGCTTTCATCCTTTTCTTTGTTCTGCCAATTCTTCTGGAAAAGAATAGACCAAGGGAGAGTGGAGCGTCTTTTCCTTAAAGGAGACGATGGGTCTGTCTTACCTTCGCCAGCATATGCTTGAGTGGGTGAACTTGGTGTAGAACTAATTCTATTGTTTTTGATGACATGATTTCCTGATAATTCAAACAGTACATATTCCATTGTCGACATTGTATCTACTTTCTTCTGTACTATGAACTGTAAAGAGGGAGCAGTGACATTGATAGAAAGAGAGAGAGAGGGTATGTGTACATGATTGGATGCTGGTATAGATGCTGGTATAGATGCTGGAGTCCCTTGCTTGTCTCTCTTCCATTGGATATTCTTCAGAAAGGCACATGCGTCCATGTCGATAGTAATCACCGGCTTCTTTAGTTGACAGCTGAATATTAAGTGGCTAGTGTTGAGCCTACCACTGTCACTGCCACCGCCACTAGATGTTCTGAGTTTATCAACTACCTGTGGGTCCTTATTCTCTATTTCTGATCCAGCAGTGTCTGTGGTAGCTGTCAATTCCAGGAGAGGCACTCTAAGGAGAGGAGTGCTAATGGATGCAGTTGTGGGTAGACCATTCGATAGATTGCAGATTGCTTGTCGCACCCGCATATCCCCATGGTACACTACCGATGTTTCTGTACCTTTGAGGCTCGCATTTGCACTCACAGATGAGAAATGAACAGTACTGCACACATCTGGCAGTGGACAGTACAGTAAAGACAGATTGTCCACTGAAAATGAAAACGACTTTGAAAAGGCCTTTCTTTTCTGTGTTGATTTTGTTGTTGGTGTTTGTTGGGGTGATCTCTTGCGCCAGCGCTTGCTTAGATCCAACATGGCATCGATAGAGATACGAGTGGCTTCCAATTGTAGGTGGACATCCATTTCTTTGAATGGAATGCAGGCTGCAGACAGTCGGTGTAGGATGGACAATCGACTCCCCAGTGGAATGCATAGGGCTTCTTCACCTTGACTGATCAAACGGACTGTACCAATATGAATAGCAATCTCCAGGAGTTTCTCTCTAAACAGATGGTCTACACATTTAAGTGAGTGTCGTGGGTGAGCATCCTGAAGAGATACACTGATAGTGGTGGTGGTGGTGGTGGCGGCAAGTCCAGCAAAGAGAGTGGATTGAAGGCAGAGTTGGTCAATGGACAAACAAATGTCCTTGAATTGAAGGTTGGTTCTGTTGATCTGGACTTCTACATAGTTGGCCAGGCCTGACATGATAAGTTGTGCGGGGATGACAGAGGTGAGTTGAAGAAGAGACTTTACAGCAGAAAGAGAATACCACCAGGAACTATGCTTGATGGAGGCATGTAACATTGAAAGTCTTTTATTAAGCATGTTGGGTCGACTAGGATTTGAATTGAAGGCTCTATTCTCTGTAAAATCCCCAAGTGACAGATGGGTGTCTGACACTTGAATGGTGATCCACGGTGCTGAGCCTATTCCGGGACGCTTCATACGTATCTTTACTGCACCTATGCCAAGTGCTTGGATGAGTTTTTCTTTATCATTTGTCTCGTAACGTAGATTCTTGATAGAGAAAAACCCAAGGTGGTCGAATTTTAGGTGATAGCGAGAGTCGAGAAATCTACGGATAACATAGCCAATAAAAAGACACAGGGCCAGGCCAATAATCAAAGTTCCCATAAGCCTCGTACTCCAGGACATCTTTGGTGCCTTTGGTCTTTTTATATGGAGTTAGGCAGAGAAAGGAGTGGGAGTGGGAGTGGGTGGGTGTGAGGAAAGATAATAAAAGCGGAAAAGACAGGCAAAATGGCAGGCTCTGCTCAGTCAGAAAAAAAAAAGGATGTGGACTTAAGTAGTTATTTCTATCTTTGGTCATCTTAACTCAGTGTAACATTTACGCACGTTATCATGGCTTGCAACTTATCTATGTTTGGATATCTGTTTGGCTTTTAGGCTCACTATTGCAAGTAAGCTGCTGGGATTGAATAAAGATAAGAGAGGGAAAAAATGTTAAGGCGTTACTAAGCACTGCTAAGCATTGATGTTTCTCAGTATTTGTTGTTATGGCAAGTGGAAATGTATGCATTGAATTAAGAGGGCAAAAAGAAAAAGAAAAAGAAAACACACACACACACACACAGGTCATTATAAATGGTAGTACTCATTAGGATAATTATGTCTGTTGAGATGGCAATACACTCACCAAATTACTAATAGAAATAGCAGTGCCTATAGGATAAAGATACGTGTTTTCTCTTTAATTTTCTGTAATTCTTCATTGTTGAATTACTGTTGATAACCAGTATTTATACTCAATACAATGCAAACTTCTTCAACAAAAATAGAAAGAAACAAAGAACATCGGAATATGACATTTGGTATGATTTCAAGATAAACACAGAAAATGATCATGCTGGCAAAGAGAAGAGAAACAATGTGTTACATAAATTGATCAGTAACAGTAATACACAGTCGAGGCTCTTCTTTGACAGCCTGATAGACACACCATTTTAAGTATAATAATGTGGTGTGTGAGGTACATTACAGTGCATCTCGCAACATTTGTTTAAACTCTAATGTATTACTACTTTTTGATGATATCTAAAGTAATGAGAATGCTGACATGTTAGGGTTGATTTCAATATTTTAAAACATGCATACACATGTTTATATATTTATATTTATATTCAACATTAGATATTATAAAGTAGAAATGTAAAACTAACAAGATCAAAAGTTAAACTATAGGACTATGGTAATGTATCAATGGCTAATTATAGGCATGAAACAGGCTACAAACTAGGGCCTGCTTCCTATACCCACAGTAGAGTGCATAGAACGAGTTTATTGAAATAGAAAAACAATGATAAGATACAACAAATAGACAATGGTCGGGCCTGAAGAAACCCTCTATTTTATAAGGGGAGAATAAAAATAAAGACAGACTTTTATTCTTTATAATCAACATTAACAATAGTTCCATGAGTTGAACCAGCAAAATTGAACATGATCTTATGTCATCTACTTAATATATATAAATATATAAATACACAAAATACTCTACATACCTTCTATTGATCAATATTAGAATACCTGTTATGTCTGCTTGTTTTCAAAATCATAAAATTCGAGTTAGGAATGAAGATTAATATGTCTTAATAGAATTTAATACAGTTGGTACGATCTATTTTGTCGGTTGTTGAAAATAAACATTGGTCATTGAAAAATTGATATACCCTATTTCCATAAATTATTGGCGCACTTTCCTTTAAATATTTGTCAGATTTTTATTTTTTCAGAGTATATTGTTTTATATTAATAAGGATTTTTGTCCAAGTCATTTTTTTACTTTATTTCCGTGTCATTTTTTTGTATGCGCCAAATCTCTTGCTAATAGTGTGCCAATAATTTATAAATAAAGTGTAAAGGCCTACACACCAGGAGATTTTCTGGCCTTTAAGCGGTGTATCACCTTCCTTTCTGGATGATAAATTTTTCCCTTTTATGGAACTGTGTTTAAAATCAAAGGTTTGTAAGTATCTAAATTTTTATTTCTTTTTGTAGTATACCTCAATATCAAATTGTATTATCAATAGAATATATTGTTTATGAATAAAATTGTTGATGGATAAAGTTGTTTATTATAATAATATAGCTAATAGTACTGTAACTAATAATACTGTAGCTAATAATATACTATTACTATAGCTACTGCTGTTCTAGGCGTATTCCTTCATAGCAATAGAATTTAGATCCCAAAAGCCTTGTGCTTTATCCTTGGAAGATAGATAACTATGCTCAGGAATATACCCTAGACAGCCTAGACACCTTAGACAGTATAGAAGGAAGAAGACCACCTGAGACTGACTTGAGAAAGAGTATTAGCTCATCTAATAACAGAAGAGTGTATTAGTAATAGTTCAATCAAGAGAGATAATAGGCTTACCTTGTACTTAATACTTGTCTTGAGAATAATAAGCTATAGATTATCTATTAGAAGAAGAGTCAGTACAATGTCTTATAGGTTATAGTGAGCTCAAGCCCAGATGAAGACACTGATTACCTTTTTATCACTAGAATAATCTTTAGTAGTGTCCATCACCTCTTTCTATTGTTTCTCTTTGTTAATAATGGCACATTACCTTGCTCAGTTATACTGATCTTGACGAGTACTTGGGCGTTAAGTTGTATGGACAGTGTAAGAAATAACAAAAGGAGGGGAATGTCAAAACAAATAATAATTTCTTTTTCTCTATTCTGGTGATTTATACACTAGCCTCCACTCATAGAATTTACAAGTCAAACAACTCACTCTCCATTTGCCTTGGACCTAAAGGACAGTATTAGAAACAATACTTAGTTCTCATTAAGCACCACCGTTAATACCAGTTAAAATAACACAGTTACTGAAGTGATTATGGATATGGATTCAATGAATGGCTATACATTTGTTAATATAAGTGACATTTGTTCTATTTTATGGACAATGACCACTAGAATTAACTCTATAAGTTCTTTAATACATCTTTCTTAAGCAGTGCTATACTGCAAATACTGTGGGCTTAAGAATAACATTATATTAAGAGAAGAATATCGCTGACTGAGTTGTAATTTTGGGGTGATTCTTGTTCTATTTTTTGTCTTTACAGCCAATTCTATACTTTTTAATTGCAATGTCAATAGTGATTGCTAAAACAGGTAAGTGGAGTTTGAAATAGCTCATTTAGACAGCAAAAAAGCATTTTAAAACACATTAGCCAATCATATGAATATTTCAATTTTATTCTCAGGATATTTCCTTTTATATCCCAACATCTCCTGGTGTGTAGTCCTAGTTCCACAAAAGACGATAATATTGTCCCTGAGTGGAGAATAAAAAGAAAGCTATTTAAAAGTCAGGAGTGCCTTTGTGTGTGCATAGGGAAATTAACATCAAAGCACAAGCAGTAGAAATGATGTTTAGAAACCAGAAATGTCCTTGGATGTGTACTTTTCTTTCTTTCTTTCTCAATGACCGACAAAACTCACCGTACCAACTCTATCTTTGTATATCACCTCTACCGGATGGAACAAGGCAAGTTGAAGAGTGTACAATCACTCATTACTGCTACAATCCCCAAGCCATAAGATTGGCATTTTTGATATATATCAAAGATAATGTTTAAATTTGAGATGAATTCTAAATGATATGGTGTATCTTCAAGTACTACATGTATTTATTAAACTATACTTATAAGTACGTTCTTACTGTATTCATTCATGTTACTCTTTTTTTTTTGATAGACAAATGTACAGTGTCCTACATGTTTTCAATCTGTACACACACACACACAGACACATACACACAGACATTTATAGATACACTCTATCACTATTTTAAATCCAAGAAAAAGTGATGACATGAAATAATAATAATAATAAGTGAATTGATAGACATGTGAATCACTATGAAAAATAGAGTCGGCTGTGCTTTGCATTAATACAGTTTTCAATTTTCACATTCTTATTTTCACCTATGCCTATTTTTAGTTAAGCTCCATGGTAAAGTGAGAGACGTAATTATAGAAAGATATAAACGAGTAAGGGTATAGGTGAGTAAATATAGGTGGACTTGCAAATATTTATAGAAGATCAATAACAATAACAAAAATAGTGGTAGGAACAAAAATAGGAAGCATAGGAAGCATAGGGATTAAGCCAAAGCCAAACCCCTCCCACCCAAAAAGAAATGATAACAATAACAATAACAATAACAATATTACTTACATATTGAGATCATAATACTATCTATCCAACAAAGAACTCCATACTACAGGAATTTATTTATAATTAAAGAAATCTTTGCTTGGGAACAATGAAGGAGAAGGAGGATTGCTTCCAATTATTAACTGGAAGCATTTATGCATTAAGTGATCTTGTTGTTGATAATAAGAAGGCCTTTTAAACTGCTGAATGTCTGGCATTAGACTTGCAGTGTACAGGAAACCTTGAATTAAAGTTCAAAAGCAGCCACTTATCAAAGGAAGAATGTTTTCAGTGTATTTGTTTGGTGTTTTCATTACAACAGAGAATCCTGTGCATTGTTAAGGCGCTATTCTCATATCACAAATGCTCAATGAGACTTATAGAAGGAATGGATGACAATGTATAAATAGTATTCAGTTTAGTAGGATGAGAGAGGCCTTAAAGTAGAACAATGCTTACACTATCTACTTAAAGGGGAACAATACAAAGTGGATTTTCTAATGCATATTGACTCATGATTGCATCAGCCCACTGAAACAACTCAAAAGTGTAATGCTTATGAGGAAATATGTCTGGATAGGCATCAGAAAAGGCAGGGAAAAGAGAACTATACATATCTTCAAGATCTTCAGGTTCCTGCAATGGAGCTCTGAACACCCAGTCAATCAGTCAATCTCGTTGATGGAGAGGGGGCCAAATATACTACCACCTACTTTGTCTTTTCAAAGAATGGCTGCCATTGACTTGTTGCCTTGGATCTCTCTCGCAGTAGTGCAAGCATCATCACAATATCTTCTTCTTCTTGGATATCTTCAAATAACTCATCAATAGCAGCCTTAAATGGCCTGTCTTTTCCTAACACTTGACTTGGTGTAATGACTACAGAGCTCATCATGATAAAGTTTTCAGACTCCATGTTTGGATATTCCAGAGATTGATAGTAGCCAAGGTTCACAATGCTCAGTAATGGTGCTACGGGTGCTAAACGTCCCTGGCGCTTATCATATACCATCTTTCGAAGTATCACCTGCTTATTGTTTTCCATGACAGAAAGAACAGAGTGAAGAACATCCTCTTGGCCTGATAATATGTCAGCAAGAGTAAAAACAGAAGATGAATGACCTACCTTGTCTGTACATCAATGCATACTGTCGGCGCATGTCTTCCGGTTCTCTATCAAGGAAAACACTTTGTAAGGCATTTAGCTTCGACTGCAGAAGAGTACATGTCATTGCTATCATGGCCAACTCATTTCTATAGCCTACAAATGCCAATGCATTGTTCTCTTCACATTGACTGTAGGCTTCTGCTTCTACTGCATTCATCACCAGAACACGCATGAGTTTAAGAAAAGCCTCAGGCACATGGTTTCGATGGACATAATGTGTTAATGGCTCAATGTTCCCAGAAATGATTGTGCACTTTTGAAGAATACTAAGCTTCAATTCACAGTTGGGATCACGCGAGAAATTGGGCTTCAGTGCAACATGGTCATGTTCATTGACCTACAATGAGTGCACCACAAATACCAAAACATGAGAATGCCGTGACTATTTCCAAACAGTCAAGGGCTGCTTTCTACTTACCGGGAAACAGAAACCGTAACCGAGTAACACTAAGAAGCGTTAGTGGCCATGATAAATACACATGCAATTTATCTTTGTTGATTCTCTCTACAGTGTACAACACCTACACTCTTCATTTGACTGCAAATACAATACACTCCATGAGTCGTACCTCACATAGTATGGTCTATTGTCTATAAGATAGCCCTTATCATTTACCTTTGGACCGTAGTTATTAAACACCTCTTCTCCTGCTTCATAGTGCTGTCCAGAGACAAACGACAGCATGCCTGTTGGATCAACGCCATGTCTCTCCCATGTTATTTTTGTATTTGGCTTGTGATTCAATGCATCCACAAGGGGAAAGAGAACTTCGGAAGGATCTGTATGGGTAGGATCGATAAGAGTATATGGAAATGCTCTAGAAGTCAACACAGCATAGGCCCACAGAAATCCTTCCCTGTAAAGTGAACAAGATCAGCTAAAGAGTCATCTACAGGCAGGTACGCAAACACTTCTCAGGGCTTTCCACCCACTTGCCATGTTACTGCCTGTACGCTATCCATTGGAGGCTCTTTCATCATGCAGGTGTACTCTTTATGGATGTCTTGTTTGCGCTCATACACAGCTGTGGCCAGATTAGTTTTATCAAGGTAGTGCAAATCATCCGTTTCCCAGAAGAAGGGCACTCCAATATGCTTAGGGAGGATGTTCAAATAAGGTGCATAATAGGACTTGTTTCCCATGAGTGTCTCATGAGCTATAAACAAAGCCATAACACTACGACATGAAAATGCGGAGAGTGTAGGAAATGCCTGACGCGCTACTCGCTCTGTTATAGCCACCTTGAAGGGGACAGTGGCAATAGTATCGCCCGAGTGCACTGCCTGGGAGGAATGTACAGTACCATTGATAGGGTCTTTATATATTTACATATATGTATTGGTTGGTTGGTTGGTTGGTTGTATATTCCCCACCCACCCATCCCCTCTCTTTATGCGTGTTCTATGCTTGGAGGACAGCAAGACCTACCTGCTCTAAAGTCTAGCTTAGTGTAGCTTCCCCCTTCTTGTTGGATCCATTCGAGATAACAATCCATAGTCAAGTGTTGTTTGTGACTTGACTGTGACCATTTCTTTACATATCTGTGCTACATGCCTCCATTGGTACGGAATAGGAAATAGATTCAGTGCATCGAGTCAGTTGGGGTTCTCCAAGCAACTTTCTATTTTTGTGACACTTTCAAAGGTGGGGAAAGCCGCCTGGACTCCGATTGGTTTTTGTATTTCTTACTACTTCTTCCTTCTTATCAGGGCTTGTTCTTCTTCTCCTTGTTTCTTTTTGCTCCCTCCACACCAAAACCAGTCACACCCAGTCAACACAACACCCAGTCAACACATAAGACTATTGGATGCCTCTCCTTAAAGCCAAGAAACCAGCGTCTATTTCAGTGCGTGGTTCTACGACAGAGCCAGACCCCCCTTCGCCTGTTCTCTCTTCTTCCTCGTTTATGTCTTCTGTGTCTTGGGTGGCAGAGAAATCCGCTGGGGATCTGGTTCTTCTGCTTAAAAACACCTATAGTGCAATGAAGGAGAAAGAAAAAGGTGGATTTTGATAGGGTGTGGTGTATCGAGAACAGAAATTCACTCTTTTGTTTGTGTATTCTTCTGTTCTTCTTGCTCTGTAGATCTTCTTTTGGCTGCAGAAATAGGAAAATCTCTACTAGAGAACAACATGGCACTCAAAACCAAATACGAACATCTTCTCCAACAGGCACAATCTTACACAGAAGAGAAAGAGTGGGTGGGATTGGACCATGGATCGGTCACCTCTACCCGTATAGAAGACGACAATGAAGACATGCGCTTTATCACTAGTCAGAAAGCACGACAGAGCCTTATCGAAACACTAGAACAGAAGAATAGAGAGATGGAGGAAATGCTCAAGATAGCCCTTTCCAAATCAGCCGACATGGACAAAACCAACACAACAAAGTCAATGGAACTAGAGCAGGAAATTGATAGTTTGCGCAATAGTCTTGATTTAGCAGCCGCCAAAATCCAGGAACTAGAATCCATGACGCCCCACTGCAAACAGACAGATCAGCGCCTGCACCCACCCTCAGAAGGCACCTACGCCAATGAAGAAGACGAAGGCGATACTGCCATTGCACTTGAATTGTCAGAGAAACTCGCTCTCCTGGAAACAGAAAATACAGGACTGACCTTTGCTAAGAATGCAATTAAACAGCGTCTGACGAGTGCCTTGCAGAATCTGGAGACTCTACGCCAACAATTTGATAAATTTGAATTTACCCAACAGGGCTACACTCATCTACAGGAAGCATATCAGCGGCAGTTCACTCATATTGCACAACTCAATGAAAGTCTCGAGGATCATCGACATGTGCTGTCCAAACTACGAGACAGAGGCCAGTGGTCGGGTCAGCATACGCCCACAGCCAGTGAACATCCCAACAGTGACGCAGGATGTCCATTGGAGCGTAATACATCTCTCCTGGGTGAATTGCAGACGACATGGTCCAAGGAGATCCACCCACCCACACAAACACATCTCAGCGACACTGAACTTCCTTCACCGCCCTCTTCCTGCTCCTTTGCCAATCTCCAGTCCTTTGCTCTTCTAGCTGAGGAGAATCTGGCCTCCTTCTACAATGCACCTGCCACCTATGCCCTGGAGACTGCTCTCTCCAGTATGGGAATGGCAGAGACATCCTCACTAGATGAAGCCATGCGGTTTCTCGAGTGTGAGGATCTCGATACATCAGTCACCACCGGTCTTTATCCTGAGCTGCCTAGTGTGGATGTCTTGATGACTGAACCTCCGCTGTCTCTTGGCGTGACGGATCGCATTGTTCATCTTGTCCGCTGTCTTTTTGGGGCTGCCCTCCGCTGGTGTCGCTTTTCTATTATTCTTACAGCAGCTGTCATGATTAACCTATGGCAGGGCCCTGAGGGATTCTCCGACAAGTGAATTCCATTGACATTTTTAATTTTATATTGACACTGTTTCCTCTGACACTGCATTTGTCATTTTCTCATTGGATGACAAGAAGAATCAACAAGCATGAAATCAAGAGAAAGAACAAGAAGTGCTGTTGTTGTTGGGGGAAAAAAAAAAAAACATCCCTTCTCCTTAACCCAATTCTCTTCTGTGTGCTATGTTATGTAACACCCATACACTCTTCTTTTTTTTTTTAATATTTTTATATATATTTTATTCTCAGGCATTTGAAACACTTTGTTACCCTGTACATTCCATCTACGCTTTATTATTTACTTTTGACCTTTTGAAAATCCCACTTATTTTGTATACTTTTTTATTCTATTTTACTGCTAAGACTACTGTTAATAATAATTACTGTACTGATAATAACTATTGTTATTATTATTGGATGTGAATCATAACTGTTATTATTGAGTGTGGAATCACTTGGAATTACTCTCCTAGCACACTACACATGGCCTTGTGCTTGTGCTTGTGCTTGTGCTTGTGTTTGTGTTTGTATTGCCTACTCTCTCTAGATATATACTGTTTTCTGTTGTGTTCTTTATTGTTATTTATCTGTCCTACATCTGCCCCTTGATGTCAATCTTCTTGTACACTTTGGCACTCTCTAACAAGGCCTGGCAGGCTGCTTTTGTATCCAGCAAACCACTGTTCTCTGCCTTCAAATAATGTGCTTTTTGGCTCACCAAGAATTTGCTCAATTGTCCTAGATTCTCAAATGCCAGTTCCATTTGAACAAATGACAATGTAATATCAGGACGGCATCTGTCAGTATAGAAAGAAGGAAAGTAAGTGAAAGAAAGAGGTTTCAATAGACTGTGCAATAGACACACTACTTACGCTTTACAAAGAACAATAAGTGCATTCACGCGCTCACGTTCAATAAACTGGTCCATGAGATATCCTCCCATGTTGGGTGCAGACAAGTAGAGTCTAAAGAAACGATGGTAGTTGGATGTGGCCATCGAAGAACGGACCTGCAGTGCGTGTTGTACTGCCTCATCCCTCTTTTGCTCGGGTGTTACTTCGGCCATAGTGGAATTGATATCTACAGATGGGGAGGAGGCGTTATATGTTAGGATATGAAGAAAGAAGAGTGCTTATGTATCTTATACATATAACATATAACATATATATATATATAACATAAGTACCTGACCAGTTCTGTGTGTGTAAAAGATAGAGAATTCGATAGGCTGTAAACTCCATCACATTGCCAGAGATACCATTCACATACAACTGCTTTAGTTGTGATTGGCACTGATTGTATTCGCCTAAATCTCCCTAGGAAGAGAATAAGCCCCATGTTGTTTCTATTAATGAAAAGAAGTCTCCTTCATAGCCAACTCTCTTTTCTCATTATGGAATCTACCTTCTCTAGTGCAATGCGAGCATGAATCTCATATACTTGAACTGTGAATTCATTTCTTATCCTTTGAACCTACGTCATGCCATTATATATACATCATTAAATATAAATATAAATATAAATATAAATATAAATAAGAAAAAAGGTGGGATCTGTCTGTATGTAGTGTAGTGTCTCACCGTTAAATCCTGACGCATGGATTTGAATTGATCACAAATGTAGGTGTAATTTTGCTCTGTTCTCCATTTATTCTTCAGTAGATCCAATGTCTTTTTCAAAATAGCCAGTGGGCGTACTGTCGAAGGATCTGGCGCCTATTCTATGGATGAACACTACACTCCCCCTTTGCTGTGCTCTATCCCAACTTACTGATGTCAAGCGTAGGTATTGTTTCTCCAGTTTAGCACAGGTGCCAATGATTGTATGTTTGTCCCAATCCATAGGTTCCTAAACACCCAACACATCAATCTACATGCACATTCGTAGCAGGTTTCGCTCTATGAACAAACCACAATAGAACGGCACTACTTACCACACTCATGACTACAGGAGGGTGCTGAGTATCTACATTTTTACTCAGAGTAGCATCATGGAATCGCTTCAGTCTATTTCTTCTCTTTTCCTCCTCTTCTGCTGTATGGGCTTGGGGTGCTAGTTGGGCTCCCTCTTTCTTTTTGCTTGAGGACAGGTGTCAGTCCACTCCACTCCACCACTTACCCGTGACACAAGGAAAAGGAGGACTTACTTTTTCTTCTTTGTCTTTTTCATAGTGGGGGATTGACATGCACTGGAGTCTTCTCGTCAGTGGATGTGCATTTTGGAACTCGTATATTTACCTTGGCAAGTCCATTTCACTCCAGTCTGCAGTTAGTAACTCACCCTTTCTATGCTTTTCTATGATGAGATTGCGCAATTCAAGTTCTGCTTGATCTCTCTTATCTGCAGAACAGTTATTAAACACATCCTCCACATATTGTCTATAGAAAGAAAGAAAGAAAGAAAGAAAGAAAGAAAGAAAGGTGTCAGTAGAAATGGATCTGAAGTTAAGCAATGTCTTCATAGGCTTACTGTAATGAAGGTGGCCATGATTCTACAGAAGGTGGCCGTAGACTGCCCTTTTCAGCAGCACTGGCAGCATTCACAGTGTCTGAACGAGGAGTCACTTTGACATAGGCAGGTGCTTCTGTGATGGATAGTTTGGTAGATAGCATTGTCATCTTTTTCAACTTTCCTTGGTTTGGAAGATCTGTTATATTTTTTAGAGTTAGAATAACACTAACAATAAAGACATTGGGTCGTGAGTGCATTACCTCCCACTGCTGTTTTGGTTGCCTTTAGTGCCTGGACTGCCTGGACTGCCTGCGCTACCTGTGCTGCTTTTACTGCCTGCGCTACTTGTGCTGCTTGTGCTGCTTGTGCTGCTTGTGCTGCTTGTGCTGCTTGTGCTGCTTGTGCTGTAGTAGATGGTACAGAAACATTGCCAGATAGGTTGGCACCTGTTGGTTGTACTTGTGAATAGTAACTCACTCCATGTGTTTTCTCAGCTATTCCTTTGTCTATCTCGTAATTGGGTGTGGACGTAGAGGGTGGTGGGCTATAGATATAGATATATAAAAAAGTAGATAGAATAAAACACACATCTCTGTAAGTCATCGTTTTGATATAATGTAAAAACAGATAGCTTCTATATTTTTACCAAGGCGGCGGGTTGATAGGTGGTGGTGGTGGTGGTGGTGGTGGGAGAGGGGGTGCTACTTGAGGATAGTGAGGATAAGGATAACTACCTGGTAGTAGAGCACTTGCTTCATGTGTACCAGTGTATAAGGATGATGGTTGAGCGTAGTTTTGAGCATAATAGTCTGCGTGCTGGGCATGAGTGTAGGCATGAGTGTAATCGTAAGCCTGGGCTGTATGTGTGTGGGCTGCTGCTGCTGCTGCTTCTGTCCCGGGAACAGAATAAGATGCATTTTGGTAATAACTTTGGTAGTATGCTTGTTCTTCTGATGACTGAGGTGGATAGCCATAATATGCATAAGCTGCATCGGCAGATCCATAAGCTGCATACTGCTGCCATGGATTCGACCTAGAAGTTATACATTCAGTGCAAGGTCTAACCTAAAAAGTCATCCCTATTACCATTCCTGGTTTGTTGTGGTGTTTTCTTGTGGATTCGCCAGGATGCCTTTCTTTTAGACTTGAGCTTTTTCTTGCTAAAGTGTCTTGTCTTAAAGAAGGCTATTTCATGGAAATAATAAGATTTTTGCAAGTCACGTGTAGTCTGACATCGTAGTCTTCCTTTTTCCAGTAGGTTGTCTGGTGTCTTTTCTTTTCTTATTTTTTAAAAAAATAATAATAAGAAAAGAAATAAAAGTAGGCCTTATTAAGCGTATCTTGGACCATGAAGAAACACATCAGCACCGATCAGGTGTTTGAGACTCTGATAGTGGAGTGCAGCTTTGTTGTGCCTGATATTGCCGAAGAAAATAGACCAAAGCACCTCATTATGAAAGAACTAGCGTCTTTACTCAAACTACTGTATTCGATAGAACAACCTACAGTAGTACTGGAAAACAGACTCATCAATATTATCATTGCTTCTCTTATAAAAGTATTTGGACAATATTCTAAGGCTGGAGCTATTCCACCTAATGACATGTCAGAACTATGGCTAGAGTGCATACTTTTTATGCTATCAAAAACACAGTGGAAGCAGATGATCAGTGTGCTATCTCAGAGAGAACTATTGTCCTTGTATTCCTCCTGTATTCAAAATATCAACACTGTAGAGAAATCACCATCAGAAGAAATACAACACCTTAGTATTCAGTGTGTAATGTATCTTCTTCCTGTAGCCTATAGAGAATCTCATATTGTCACGCACACCACAAACCCACTCGTCACTGCTTTTCAAGAATCCCATTATCAACCATGTATCTCCCACTGTATACAGAGTCTTTTACATGTGATTGTCACTCGTACCAGTAATATGGATTTGCGATTGGATGCTATCAAGGCAATTTCTCAGCTACTATTGGATAACATAGGAGAGAGCGACATTATTGCATCTTATTTCCCTGGACTAGTATCGAATCTTCGTCGTACTCTTTATCAGAGACAAGAGAAAGAGAATCAAAGGATTATTGTAGCTACACTAGATCTATTGGGAAGTATTATCCAGTGTGTGATGGGGGATGAGGCAAATCCGACATGTCTGCATGTATTATCCTCCATGCAGGATCTGTACTCAGTAGGGATTGCCAGTCAGTACTTTGCAAAGGATAGAAAAGAGGAAAATGTCAGTAATGATATTAGTACTCGTATCAATGGAGTAAATACAGTCTTTTCTCGAACAGAAGCATGGCATACATCAACAAAAATAGCACTTAGGGGCATGTTGGAGTCCATTTACTCTATTAAAAGACACTCAGAATGGAGAGCAAGAGTGGCTCTTGTTCATTTCTCCACCCAACTCTTATCTACTTGTGCCCGTTCTTTGGAGAATTGCGTGGATTTGATTGCAGAAAGCCTTGCTATGCATTGTGAGGATGCTTTTGAACAAGTGGCCATTCCTTGTCAACAAGCCATTCATGCTCTGAGTCAAACACCAGTCTATCTTGATACTATTGTACCTATTATGAAAAAAGGCCTTTACAATGGTCTCTCTGTTCTTCCACGCACTATTATGTATGGAGAAGAGTCGGCACAAACAAATGCAATGGACCTAGTGATTGGCTACATTCTTCTACTTGGGAATGAAGCTGAGAATACACTGGATATGGCACTCCATAAGCACGCAGAGAGCTGGCTGGCCTCATTTGCGATGGACAAAGATAGTGTTCGTGTACTTGAAGAACAGATACAAGAGAGATACATAGAGTTACAAGAAAGTAGATGGCAAAAAACTGTATATCCTAAGATACGCTTTCAGTACTTGGTCACTGATACAGCAGCAGCAAGAATGACTCGTATGCTTCATGTTATTGGACAGCATGCTAATTTAAAGCATTGGGTGGACTTTTTCATGCAGCACTTATCGGTAGAAATGACCGATAAAGAGAGCCAACCCCAAGCCTCTTTTGTTATATACTCTCTCTTGGAAGGAGCAGAACTTGAAGAAGATGATATTTTGTACATTGAGGATACTGCTCAGAAAGACAGTCTAAAAGATATTGCTCTTCATCTGTTACATGATATTATAAATATTTTTATTGATACTACTGCAGATAGGGCTTCCAAGGCAGTAGTGCGTGAACAAAAAGACATCTTGGATACAGAGACTTTAGTAATATTAACGACTTGTTTTGAACTGAAAATCATTGGTCTTGCCGCTAGCATTCTTAAACAAGAGATCATTCAGGAAGAGCTTATCACCCTACTTTACCCACTTTTGGCTCATCTTGGCTCTCCTAATATATTCCTCCATACCTATGCTCTCATCACTCTTGATACTATTGCTAGTGTGTGCCATGAAAAAAATGCAAGAGCTCTTTCCATTGCTAATATTGACTATGTGATTAACATGGTATCTCAGAGGATCACCATGCTAAGTAGCAATCCACGTGCACCCCTTGTACTCAAAGCGTTGGTACGTATTGGAGGAATGGTTAGCGTGGGCTATCTAGGAGACTCTGTGGAAGAGATCTATGATGCCTTGGATCGGTATTGTCAGGATGAATGGCTGTGTAGCCAACTTTGTTCTGTTTTGTTTGAAATTATGCAAGTATTTGATGGGCATATTAGACCACTTGAGATAACTGCCGATAGCAAAGAGAGCCCTAATGTCCAGATGGGTGGATTATCTGATGCGATCAAAGAGTTTATTAAACAAACCAAGGAAGAGGAAAAAGAGAAACTGGAAGATGATGTAGCGACATTGGAAGAGATTGGACGTTACTTTATAGATCAACAAGAAAAAAAGGTGAATCAGACACCCAAACTACAAGAAATATTACAAGAAGAAATGGTAAAGGAAGAAATGAAGAAACAGCAAGACCCATCGGATTCTGAAGAATTACCTGAGCCAGTAGAAAGTGTAGCTTTATCTAAAGAGCACTGCATGGCTCTTAGTATTATGACCAAGGCTGGAAACATGCTAACTTCACCTTCGCGCCATCTCCGTTCACAAGTACTGAGTTTGCTGACCTGTGGTGTTCATGTGTTGGCTGAGAAAACTAAACAACTGGATCCACTTGTGTACAAACTCTGGCCTTTTATTGTTAAGCGTTTGGAAGATGATCACAGTGTAGCCTTTTGTGCTATTGAACTTATTCAAACATTAACAAAAACTTCTGGAGAGTTCATCTCCAAGCGAGTCATTAAAGATATCTGGCCTGGTCTTAAATCACTGATAGTCCAAAGCACACACTCATCCGCCCTACCTTCTTATTCTTCTTTCTCATACACACATCGTATTCAAAGCAGTATACTGGTCACATTGGCACATATTGGACAACATGTTCCGCTTCCACACACTACCATGCTAGACATCTTGGAAACAACACAGTGTTTTATGAGTGAAAAAACTCATGCCGATCTTCAGCAGCAAGTTGTTGATCTGTATGTTATTTTAGGAGATCACTATGCAGACAGTGTTTGGTTTTCTTGTTTTGCAATGTTAGGCAAAGGTGCTATCCTAGAACCTCAAGACAAGCGACTTTCTCCATGCAAAGTCCCTCATCATCTATCAACATCTACTCAAGAATTTAAACAAAATGCAGAGAGAGTACTAGCTATTTTACATTAATTGCTTGTTAGCATAATTAAATCAAAATAGAATAGCAACAACAACAAAAGAAAACAATTATACGTACACCTATGCACACCTACATACACAAATACAGATACATACACCTATAAATATGTAAATATATTTCTTTTAATTACAGTCAAAGAGTAGGTGCATTTTTATTTTATTTTTGAAGAAATGTTACTAGTCGCATTGCAAAACCATCGAGGTTCCTATAACTTACGTTGTACTTTGTAAAGTGAAACAAAATGAATATTCAAATAATGAATAAAAAACTAAGATGAAATATTAAAAGAAAGAATGAAATATTAAAAGAAGAGAATAGAATAAGCTAATTGTATTCAGACTTGATACAAAAAAGAAAAATACCTTTATAATTTACTTTTATAATTTACTTTTATAATTCTTATTGACATTATTATTATTACTAGTATACTATCATAATGGTTAATGTTAGTGTTGCCTATTTATAGTCTGCTATTAGTGCAAAGAATGTTCAATATTATTACTGTTACAACTATTGTATTATCATAGATATTACCAACAAGAAATGCCAAAGGATACCATTCGATAGCTAATGGACGATGTTTTGTTTAGAAACAATGCTGAGTAAATCAGAACTTTCTTTTCAATGAAAACAAATATTATTATTAACAGACATTCATGATTGAAAAGACAAACAAGATATTTTCCTAATTCTCTTGCCTTTTCTCTCTCTTGCCTCCTCTGATCTTTTCATTGGTAATAAGCAGTAATATGAAGATGCACTGTGATTTTACTTTGGACAACCCTAATCATTCTAAGTATTCTCTGAATTTGGATATATAAAAGATATCGTGTCAAATAAAAATGAGATCTGTTCACATATTATTATTTACTCTTTTCTCATTTCTCTTCCCTTTACTCCATTTCTCACCCTAAAATGATTTATTGCACTCGCTGTGGCGAACTAAATCGCTCTGAAAAGTGTACTCGCTGTGGAACTACACAATGTAACTATTCTGGCAAATTTTTGATCTATAGACTCACCACTAATTTGTGTTAGCCTCAAACACAGGGGCACGTCAGCCCTCCATTGACCGCTGGCAGTCAAGGTGGGTGTTGATGGAATAAACTGAATTATATATATTTATATATGAAATAATTATAAATGATTCCATACAAAACAATAGATACTTGGGCAATATTATGGGATTAAATGCTCTCAAGTTACAACCCAAATCCCCTGAAATAACACTAGCAAAAGCTCCAGCTAAACCATCTCCTCGACCTGTCTCTTTACGTGAGGTGGCTGCTATCACTTCACCCAAAGCAAATCTACCTATTCTCACTATCATTCCACCCGCCCAGATAAATGAATGTAACGAATGCCATAAGAAACTATCAGGAAAAATAGTACGTTTACCCGAAAGCAATACTCGATACCATTGGGCATGTCTCCGATGTTTTTCTTGCCACGACCCATTTGAAGATGTCAATTTCTATGTAGACGCCAACAAATCCATTTACCATCCCAAGGTTTGTATTTATCTTAATGGTTTTGTTATGGGAAAAGAGTATTTTTTTTTAAATAGAAGCATTGTTTCTAGTGTGCACCCTTAGCCATGAACTTTAGAGCCTGTACACGCTGTTCACTCTCCATCACAGATAATTATCTTATGATTCATCACTCTGTGATTCATTCAAGTGTAAAGTATTCATTTTGAAAAAGAAAAAAGAAAAAAGAAAAATATTAACATTCATGAATATAGTGTTTTCGATGCACAACATGTAGTAAAGTACTCCAGCCTTCTACTTTTTACACTGACATTAAAGGTGCTCATTGTCAAGACTGTACAGAAAGTGTACTTTTACTAGACAAAACAGTATTGGATCAGCACTTGAAAATTGTTCCACAGCTCATGAATACACGAACCCATTTAAACACACCCATGCAGGCCTCATCTTTTTCTTTGAAAAGCAATTACACTACAAGCACCAGCACTAATACTAGTACATGTGCCAGTCCTATCAACAGTGCAAACCACAGTATGATAGGCTCACCTCAGTCTGGCGTTCATTCTTTAGATTCAACTCAAGAAATAATCCCACCCTCTGCTTTGATGAGCAGTCGTGGCCGTCCATTGCCTCGCTTTGGAACAACAAAGACATGCCCTGGTTGCACCCAGAAGATAGCATCTATTCATGAAGAGAAACAAGGGCCCAAGGCTACTCGATGGCATATCAAGTGTCTGACATGCACACGGTGCTCAAAACAGTTGGATTCAGCAGCGACTGTTCTTGAAAGCAAAACTGGAGGCAATCCTTGGTGTTCCATGTGTCTTGTAAGTACTTTTTTATGCTTGTTCTTAAAGTATTGACCTTTATATATATATAAATATACCTTTTAGTTATGGAAAAAGAATGAAGTAGATCATTCAACTGAATCATTTTCATTGGCTTTACCTGGAAAACTGGTGAGGATTGATTAAATTATTCATCTTAGACATAATACATAATTTTATACCATCATCAACTATAAAGAGTAAAGAGTTAAAAGTAAAGTTTAAAATAGCCTTGGCTTCATTTACAAAGGATATCCAAAGACTTTGGATTTACATCTTACCATAGATAATTCATTTTTTAAGGTCTTTCTTCTTTTAACTATTTTTACACATTCTTTTTGTCTGTTTATATGTGCTTTTGTGTGTATGAATGTAAGCAGAAAAGGATATACATTTGAATTTAAATATATATTTATAAATATATCCACTTGTATGCATTTCTACTCTTATACTTCTTTGTCCTTACTTTATTTGTGCCACCGTTTATGCTAAGGCCTGCAATATAACAAGACAAGCAATGATATATTTAACATCTTGAGTTGATTTCATCATACTATTATTGGCCTAAATACTGTTGCATATTGTTTGTTTGTATTTATAGGCATATGTTTGACCTTTGTCTAAAATATGAAACAAAAGTTAAATAAGACTATGATCTATAGTAGCTGTGAGTCTATTTTAATGTCTCGGTGGCCGGAGAAACCTTTAAATCTAGATAGCAAGCCTAAAATCTTTTAGTTTATTAGGAAAAAATAAATAAATAAACATTTGACACCATTTTTATCTTGTCTTTAGATCCTATGTAATACCCTAAATGTTTAGTTTTCAATGGCTAGACAGAACAACAATTCACATGGCACTGAGATTCATAAGATGTCTTCTTTTTTCTTCTGGGTGGGAAAAAATCTATTCTGTGCCTTGATTTTTGGGCGTGAACATGTTCACTCCTGTCATGTAGATCACAAGGCATACTTACAGCATCTAACAAGCAAGCATTGGCTCGAGATTATCAAACAGGTATAGTATTAATACTAAAGTATATTCTTCTGATAAGGACTAAAGTCAAAATTGTTTAAATTATAAATGCAAGACTAGTATAAATTCGTATCGAACTGTTTATGATAAATAGAAACAATGTCACTTGATTTTATCTATATTTCCATAGAATGGCATATAAATATGCCTTGTCTTGATGCAGTTTCTAACGTTCTGGATATAGCGTATTTAGTAAAGCTAATAATCTATTTTCTGGATATCTCATTAAGATAAAAGATATCGGATTAAATACTAATGTAATCGATAAAAAATAAGAATTAGAATTGTACTTGACAATACTTATAATACATAATACTAAGTCATAAAAAGCCTACATTCAACACATTAGATTTTAAGAGTGATTTTTTCTAAAACAAATACAATCACACCCAATTGAATTTAATACTTGCCTAAATTTTAATAATAATAAAAGTATTTTTTTTGTATAAAACTCTTTCTCTTTCCAAATATTATTAAGTCAACACAACATGTCAGATATATTCTCAGAAACTCACACTCGTAGAGAATATGATAAAGTAGAAGATAAAGAAATATAAGATATATATTACCTGTTTAAAGCTAGATTAAAATTGACTGTCATCGCAAATGTAGTTGAGATGAAAAGTCCCATAGTTCAAAATAATATCAGAAACATCAAAGAACATGAGTTACCATTGCATTTAAAGAGCCATGGAAAACATATATATAAATAAAGCCAGTGAGTGGGACCTCAGACACCTGGAAAAGATCATTAGAAAGGGTTCATTTGCCCTCTATAATCAGCTGAAATTGGGAATATTGAATATTCAGGTTGATGTATGTAGAAACACCATTATCAGCTACTGCAATCATTCATGGTTCAGATCTTTTTATTTAGACCACAAGCCAACCTTAACTGAAAAATACAAAAAAAGGCTTTGTTGGGCTAAGGAACATGTCAATTGGACAAACAACCAGTGGAAAGGTGCCATCTGGTCTGTTAAGTCCAGGTACACCATCAAAGGGAACGACGGAGGTGCCCGTGCCATAAGACAGGTTGGAGAACTTTATGATCCTAATTATAGTGTTCCAACAACGAAGTTTGGTGGCGGTGGAGTCATGCTTTGGAGCTGCTTTTGGGCGGGCGGATTTGGCCCATTAGTCTTTATTGATGACACTGTAAACCAAGACAAATATATCAAAATTTTGGCTGGTGAGTTCCATCTTTGGTTCACGGAATTGCATCAGAAAGAGGATAGGGAGTTTCTGTTACAAGAAGATGGTGCTAGTTGTTATACTGAGGTCTATGCCAGATGGTGGAAAGAGACGCATCAAATTAGGGGCTTTGAGTACTGGCCCACACAAAGTCCTGACTTGAACCCAATTGAACACGTCTGGTGGGCCTTGGAAAGACGAATTGAGGAAAGAAGGGTATCTATTACCAATAATGAAAGTTTGAAGGCTCTACTTGCAGAGGAGTGGGAGAGAATTGGTGTTGAGCTTGCACAACGATTAGTTCTGAGTATGACAGATAGATGCCAGGCTGTCATTGATGCCAAAGGAGGCCATACAAAATATTAATTATATTATTATTATTTTATTTTCTATAATTAAAGATATTGAGCTTTATTGTGTGAAAGTTTGAAGCTTCTATATCAAATGTGGAGTGTTTTATCTAATGTTGAACATATCCTAAATATTTCGTCTTGATATTTATATTAAAAATGATTAAATTCAATTGTGTGTGGCTGTAGTTCTGTTTTATTATTATATTATGGTGGTGAATATAATTGAATCTATAACTGCTTTTTTTTTATCTTAGCTATATCCTTTCAGGCACTCTTTATCTATACGCAAAGACAATGGTTGACTAAAATAATTTTATTTATTTCCCCGAGTCAGAGTGTGAACTTAATGTTCTATTGTTATTTATGAATTGAATGTTGTAACTTGAAAGGATTTATTCCATTTTCATTTAAGTTTAAAAGAAAAAGAGTGTCTACCTGTTCTAATAGTATTATTCTCTATATCAATATAAAAAAAAATGAAATCATCGTATGAATAGTTTAACCAATCAAAAATATAACGGTATGTCTCATGCCTTAAATCTCTCTCTTTTTTTTAATAATATAATATAATATAATAAAATAAAAAAATAAAAAAATAAAAAAATAAAACAAACAAACAAACAAACAAACAATAAAGGCATATTTAGAGACATAAAAAATACACATATACTGTCAGATTTGATGATCTTTATCTATGGAAGATACCTCAGACTACTATCTTTTAAAATTACAATGCAGATATAGTAAAAGAAAACTACTTCCCTTTCTCACAAACAGATTTTTGTTTAACATAGGCATCTAAGTGCTATTTTTTTTCTCAGCAGCCACAAGAATTAGGTACAAGAATTAGGTACAATAACTAGAGAAAGATACCGGCAGTATGAAAATTCGATCTTTTTTCTTTCATTCAAGTAACAAGTATCTCACTTATGAATACAAAATAAAACAAAAAAACAAAAAGATAATCCTATCAACATAAGCTTATTGATTGTAGTGTTCTTTTTCAATAATTTTCTGGTCCATTGATACAAGTACTATAAAAATATAAGCTAGTAGTAGATAAATAAAGATATTACAATGATCAGCTATAATATTCAACAAACTAAACCATATTTGAAGCAGAGTTTAATCGTCTGTTTTTATTAACACCATCTAGTCAAGTTATTGACAAAAATATTGATGATAATGCTCTCCAGCATCCAATTGTATTTTAGAAAACACTTCAAGTGAATAGTATTTCTACTTTTAAGGCCTAAGCCATTATAAGGTACAGCTGAGGGAAATAATACATGTGGCCTAATTTCTTGAAAGGATTACAACAGTTATGAAAGAAAAGAATAGTGTTCTAATTTATCGATTTCAATAGTACGTAACAATGCATATAATAATAATAAAAAGCCAAAAATATTTTCATACGCACAGGCATACACTGATTTTAGTTTTAAAAGAACTGTTCTAACTTCTCTCAATTCACATTTATGGAAAACGGTATATTTCACTTTTTCTTCAAAAATGCTTATTGCCGAAAAAGAATAAAAAAGATGTTTTTTAAACATTGGTTTTACTCCACAGCAAATGGTCATAAGGAGTATGAAGCATAAACTGACAAAGCTTTCATCTATTATTTATGAAACCAAGACACGTGTTTTATTAGACACTTTTGAGAGATCAAAATCATATTGCGTTACTTTTCTACTGTAGCTACATCTTCCCATTACCAATATATCAATTATTGATAAAGTATATATGATAAACAGGCATATTCCTTCAATTGTAATAAGACTAAAAAATATTTCACAAACATATGTCTACAGTTGTGCTATTCCATTTATTCATGAATAGAAACACTTGCCTAGATTATATTTTTTCTTCGAAAAACTTCTTAGATAGAACAGAAATGCATAACTTCACTTCAAATAAGAAACCCAATATGCTTTTGATCATGTCCACTCAACTGTACTTGAAATCAAAATATCTCCTTTGTCTATCAATCTTTAAAAGACAAAAAGAATACCGTAAAGAGTTCCACTGCACTTCATTAGCTTCTTTCACCTGAATAATGTCGGTTAATACACCATTATCAGTGCCTATGGACGACGACATGCATGAGAGCAGCAACGACTCTTGGTCACCTAAAATAAAAAATCGACGTCGCTTCTCTGCAACCGAGGCTGCTCTTTTGGAAGAACATTATGCTGAAGAGCCAAGTCCATCTCAAAGAGCACTACAGAGTCTAGCTGATCAAATGTCTACACCTCGAAAAACAATTACAACTTGGTTTCAGAATAGACGTGCTAAATACAAAAGACGAAGCTACAGAAAAAAGTCTCCTAAAGAGACAGATATTACAACAAAACCAGGAGAAGTATCGACTGTAAAACCAACATCAGAGCCTGTCTCTGATATCGATACGACCTCAAGATCATCAAGTGGCAGCAGCATTATTCTATCTGAATGCATCTCAGCAGAGTCTATTTCTGGGGAAGAGGGCAACCATTTATTCCAGAACCTCTTTCCCGATGAGAGTCTTTACAACCCATCTACCCTCATTGAACATCAACAACAACAGCCATTTATGTATTCTTGTATGAATGCTGTTCAGAATGATCAGCTGTGGTCTTCGGATGATCGATTTAGTTCTTTCTGTATGCCTTACTCTGTCCCTGTCAATGAAAATGACCAGAAGATAGTTGATCCTTTGTCCCTGGATCAGTCCATCAGTGCCTATACATGGCCTTTTTCTGCTTCTCACTCCCATGGATCACCCATTCTTTCTCATTTTCCAATGGGAACTTACTATCTTGATATAGAACAGTGTAATGAACAGGACAGTGATCCTGATTTTGGTAATACCAACAGGAATAACACTTTTGTAGACACAATGCCCTTTGATTGGAAAGAGCAAGATATACTTTCTTGTCCAATGAAAAATGAAGGTAAAATAAAAAATACCGAGGTTCCATTCTTATGATTCTAATGCATTGAAAGAGCCCTATCATTTTGCTTCATCTACCCAAAAGTACTGATTCTTATAAGATTCAGTTAGTGTTAATAATAAATGAAATAAAAAACATGAAAAACATGAAAAAAACATAAAAAACATGCAATTAAAAATGCAATCTATGTTTTTCTGATATTATTTTGTTTTTATTTATTTTATAAATACTAAATACTAATACTAATACTAATACTAATACTAATACTAATACTAATACTAATCTTTAGAGCGTTTATACGTATACAGGTGCGCTTATCTTCCTATTCTCAGAGTGACTCTTGTTTAAGCTGTATCTTTGTCTTTTATAAAATACATTATCACTTGTAATAAAATTCAATAATGTCCATGGTAGGACAATGGCCTGAATCAGCTTACAGAGCAATGGACCTCATTTTCCCATTCTCTGTTTGTCCATAATAGGCTACAGAGAGGTGGACGTGCAGGAAAACAAAAACAGAGATTCCCAGTCCATTGCCTATTAAATGGAATGAAAAATAGAATGAAAAATAGCCACATGGGATTATAGAGCACGATAGAATGAATTGAGTTAGAAATAGCTGGTACAGTGCCACCAATAGGTCATTTGTCTCTTTCCTTTGTCTGTTGATACTATACTATGCATAGTCATGCACAGCCCAGCACATTATAAAAAAATAGATCGGAGACAAACCATTACTTCCCTAAAATAGGTATCTTCTGTAAGATGATCTGAGCAAAATGATCAAATGAAATCTTAATGAAGGTTACCTATTGCCAATGAAGAAAGGAAAAAAAAAAAAAGAAACAGATGATAGTTCCTTCTCTCTCTTCTTCTATTAGATCTGATAGCAAAAAGACAGATGATAGGGTCTCTTTTTTTCTTCCTCTTCTTATTCTAATAGAAACTACACACAACAGAAAAGCAGGTGGAGATGATCTCTCTTTCATTCATCAGGCACAATGGAAGAAAAAGCTGTTTTCTTCCTCTACTGTTTCTGCCGTTGTGTGCAGCTTCATTCAAACTCTATTTTATATACGGTAAAAGTATAAACCCTCTTTCCATCGGTCATACTAATTGTAGGGTTTGTTGTTGTACAATCAACAGGCTTATGGAGGTCAAGCAAGTAATAAGAAAGTCTGCTAAATAAGATAAAAATGTAAAATATAGGAAGCACACAAGTCAATGGACATTGAATTTTTTTTGCCTTAATATCATAAAGGAAATTTAAAGAAACAAGGCAAGTTTCCCTCCTTTTCTTGATAAGACTACTTTATACGCACTATATTGATTTCTTTTTCAATGAAGACATCCCAACATTTGAATGATCAAGTGACTTTAGATTGGATCAATGTCTTGGAGGCTTCTTCCTTTGTCCTGTTGGCTGGTAAATAGCATAAAAAAGAGTCTTATTAGAATTCCATAAACTGTTGATGTATGCCTACCATTCAATTCTACCCAGTTTTTATCAGTGCAATAATGGGCATAAAACTCGAGTACTCTCTTATAGTGGCTAGTATTCGATGTGTTGTTCAATTGATGATCATGGTAAGCAGAATGAAGTTTTTCTTTTTTTTCTTTTTTTCTACTTTATTATTGATGGATTGGGTTGGTTCAAGATAGTATAAAGAAGAAAAAGGAGGTGCTGTTATCAAGGAGTTTTCTTTTTCCTCTTTCCTATTTGTTCATACCATTTGTGATTTACTTTTTTCTTGCTATAGGGATATGTGCTTGAAGATGTTTTTCATTCCAACAATGTGTACATTGTTCTATTATTATCTTGTAAGTGGTTGGCTAGCTATGTCTATTAGTTACTTATGTCTATGTATCACGGTCTTTTATTATGATTATTATGATTATGATTATGATTATGATTATTAGTGATTTTAGTCTTGTTGGGTACCTATGAACTTGTCTACCACCGAACCAAAAAGACATTCAAAGGATTGGTAAGAGTACATATGGAGTCTTCTTACAAGACACTCACTGTTTTCTTTTGTTAATAGTTTGTTATTATGTTTGTTATTCTCTTTACCAGCAATTGTATTATTTCCTATGTTGGTATAGTCTATGTACTGCAAAGAACACCCTTTTGGGAGCCAACTCTCTTTATTCCCATCATTGGCATGCTGCTTGGCAATACAATGGGCAGTGTTGTTATGGCTACAGAGCGTTGTTTGGATCAGATAAGGTACCTCTTACTGGAAATCAACAAGACACTCATGATAGAATAGTACACATGCTGCTCTTCTAGAGACTCGATTGGCCTATGGGGCAACACGGTACGAGGCGGGTCTTCCTCTTGCCATTGAGATTATGCGCATGGCCATGTTACCAGTGCTGACCCAGCTTAGTGTGATGGGCATGATCAACATTCCTGGCATGATGACAGGTCAGATCATGGCAGGCACTCCTATACATGAGGCTGTGATGTACCAGCAGTGTATTATGTTTATGGTGGCGGCAAGTAGTACTTTTGGAGTGATGATGACAGTTGGGGTAAGTGTAGAATTTTTTTTGTATATGCTTTCCTATGAGTGTATGGATTATTGTTTTGATGATGTCTGTTTTGATTTATTCTGTTTTGATTTATTCTGTTTTGATTTATTCTGTTTTGATGTATTCTGTTGCATAGGCATGTATGATGGTGTTGATCGATAAGCAGCAGGTTCTGCGTCTCGATAGGATCATTGATACTGGATCATTTGTGAGTAGAATTCCTTTTATAAGCAAAAGGGTTTCCCTTGAGAAGATGAGTCGTATTCTATTTTGTGTGCGTGTTTGTCTTCCAGATATTTTGTGGAAGCGTCGTCAAAAGGTCAAATATGAAGAAGTTGAGATGTGACATGATCAAAACAACATGAAAAGATGTCCTTTTTTTTATATTTTTATATTTACTATTATTATTGTAATTACTCTTTCTACTCTTATTCCTTTTATTCATCTCATATCACTCTCATACCATTCTTATTGTTTCTGTATAGCATCCTGTATCCTAGTATGCACCTTTATCTTTATTGCATACAAATTAAATCCTACTATGATAGATAGACAGTGATCTTTTTTATTTTATCTATTTATTATTATTATTATTATTTATTATTATTTTAATAGAATATAGAGAGTAACACGCATCAGAACATATTCAACTCACGATTTACAATACAAAACATAAGTGAAAGAAGAGAAGAGAGAAAAGAGAGGGTGCAGTCCATCTTAATGTAGTATGGAAAAGACACATAAAATGAAGAATTAAGAAATAGGCGGAGAATGAAGACGGGACCATGATATTTTTCTAAGATTTGTTTTGTATCTTGGTGTGGGTTTGGTTTTATTTACTTGCTGTATCGATTGCGTAGACACACTCGTCTGCCTACTTATTTTGTGTGCCCGCCTATTTTGCGTGTCTGTCTTTCCCTTCCCCACCCACCCACCCACGCACTCATCCACTCTTTCTTTTCTTCTCTTCTCTTCTTTATTTTTTTCAATTGATTATGTTTGACTCTGATGAAGAAGAGTTCGAGTGTCCTCTCTGCATGGAGGAACTTGATATTGCTGATCGTAATTTCAAGCCTTGTGCGTGTGGTTACCAGGTACAAAGGCAAAGAGACAGTACAGAGTGTCTTATACCACTAGATATGTCGCTTCTGCTGGCACCACATCAAGGAGAACTTGAATGGTCGTTGTCCTGCTTGGTAAATATATCCCCCACTAGTCATCTATTGACAGCACCCACAGTCGACGAGAATACTCGGTAGAAATGGTTGAGTTTGAGCCTATCAGTGCAGACGAGTAAGTCCACGCCTTGTTTGTTCTGTTGACTCAGTGGGCCTAGGATATCCCGTATTAAGCGAGAAAAGAAAGAGAAAGAGCGACAACAGAAAGACATGGAGGCAGTCAATCGAAGACACTTGGCCAATATGCGAGTGGTACAGAAGAACCTTGTTTATGTCATTGGACTCCACCCTAAATTAGCAGTGGAAGAAGTAAGTGCTCTTGGTAGACAAAGGAGAAAAAGGAAAAGGGTGCACGCTCTAATGAGAAGAGTTAGACAGTAAGATCCCACGACTTCTTCGGTCAGTTTGGCAAAATATCCAAGATTGTCATTAACAAGCGTCCTGTGGCCGCCACTGCCACCCACCCACACACCCACCCACATATCTCCACCTCTCATGCCAACACCAATACATCCACACAGCCAAGTGCAGCTGTCTATGTGACCTATCAGCGCAAGGAGGATGCTGCCAAAGCCATTCATTCCGTAGATGGCAGCATCATAGCAGGAAGAATCCTAAGGTAGGCACTGCCCTCCTACTTCTTGTCTCATCTGTACTTGCATTAGAGCCTCCTATGGCACAACAAAATACTGCACCTACTACCTACGCAACATGTCCTGTCCAAACCCAAGCTGTCTCTACCTGCATGAGCCGGGAGAGGATGCTGACACAATATCAAAGGAAGAACTAGCTACAGGGTAAGTGGTGTCATCCTCCATAGCCTACAGAATACCAACACTGTCCTGGTAGAAAGCATCGTATGCGAGATCAACTATCCACTGATGCAGAAGAACCCATGTCACCTCCTGTCTACTCCACTGCATCTCTTGCCAATGACTTCCCTCCTGTCTCTGTCAACACCTCGACACGCAAACCAGTGACATTGGAATCCGTGGCTACCATCTCCTACAAAACACCCCGCCACGACCCACCTCCCAAGCCATCGCTCCCTCTTGAACACCACGAGGACGAGCGTTCTGCCCTTCCCGCCACTGCCTCATGGGCAAAGGCAAGCAGCGGTCCTTCCACCCCCATCCTCAAGTCAGGCACCCTGCCTGATCGCTCTCTGACGCCCGATAACTTTGGTCCTCCTCTGTCTGTGGCAGTGGCAGTGGCACAGAAACAGGCTCAACAGCAGTCTCCTTCTGTAATGAAGCGTCGTCTGGAGAAGAAGAGGCGAAAAGAACAAGAAAAGATCAAGGCTCTTTTGGAAGCCGATGAGTCCAAGGCACAGAGCCAAACTCCCAAAGAAAGACCTTCCACACCTGTCTCTGTGCATGATCACCAGGAATCATCCCAAGAACTGCCTGCTGAATCCAACAGTGGATCTGTGGAGCCTCCTTCTAGTGAGGAGAAGGCACATTGGTCGCATGAAACCCATTATGCTGGTCTTGTTAGCTTTGTTATGGGAGATGCCTTTGACCAGGTCTATCCCCTGTTCAATCCAAGGCAGGAGGATGAGAGTGAAGAAGTGCCAGTGGGTGTCTCTGCCCTGCATGATGCCGCCACCACCACCATGGCTACTGAGAATGGAGGAGAAGGAGGAGGAGCAAGACAGACCATGGCAGTGGGTCCATCACCACCGGAATTTACTCTTTCTCCTCTTGAGTTCCTTATCCACAGTGTACCTACGCCTATTTACACTGGCACATTTAATCCATTTGCACATCAAGTCCTGCGTTCTACAGGGATCATGTTTGAATCGCCCATTCGTAAACATTCTCGGTTTGGATTTGCACAAATGTAGACATAGCAACCCCACTGTTTTCAATGATGGAGTGTCCTGTTGAATCGCATGATAAAATAATAATAATAATAATAATAATAAAAGCATTTCTTTCTATTACTATGATGAATAACTGTGCTATTGACTTGGTAGAGCCCCTTTCTTTTTTCCTTTCATGACACAGCATAGATCAAATGCGCCTGAGATCAAATGACGTGAGCCCCTTCCAGTCCTCTCTCGCCTATAGAAAGAAAGAAAGAAAAAAAAACTCACTCCAAGAACAGCGCGTCATTCTCCATATATAGTTCTCGTGTTAGGTATTCTTTTCTCTTCTCCCACACCCCAAGGCCACCATGAATTATCCAAAAAGAACAACTCTCCATCCAAATGTTGTTTGTTTTTCTTTTGACAAGCTAAAGGGCGTGGCTGTCTATACAGCCAGTATGTTTGTAAGCAAAAAAAAAAGTTCTTTCTATCTTCCTATCTCTCCATCTTTTGATATATACAAATATACACATATATCTATATGAAGGCTGTAATCACTACAGATCTCTCTCACCTACACTGCTCTACACTATATTAGTTTTCTCTTGGCTGGTGGGTATTTATTGATGCCTTGATCTCCAACATAAAGAGTGGTGAGCCCAAGGCCTATGCAGGAGTAGAGGACTGGATATCAGGTGTATTAGTGACAATGGGTATGCCAATGTAAGGACTTTCTTTCTATTGACTGCATAGAACAGAGGCATTATTAACGTTTATACAGTGTTCTTGTTGCTCTTAGTCGCTTGAAAGAAGATGATGGAAGTTTGTTTAGACACTATCTGTTATTTTTTATAGTAAGCATGTCATTTTATACCCCCTTGACTAGAAGAAGAACCTCTTTTTTTTATATATATATTTTAAAATATAAATATATAGGGGGCTGCCATAGCAATGGGTGGAGTAGCTGGCTCTGTGGTATGTCATGGCAACAGAGAAAATAGCTTATAAAATGGTTGCTATAGACTATCCTCGTGTTCAAATATATTACACAAAATGATAGGGCAGTGGATCCTTATCTTGGGGTGAGTCAAGTCATCCAGAGTGTATTTATATTTGTGAGGTGAGTTTATTCTATTTTGATTGAATCACTCATGTACACTATCAATAGCCTTATAATTCTATCTAACAATACAAAGAAAGAGAGAACATATATCTATTGTGTGTAATACCAATACCAATGGAATCAGGGACAGCATTGATCTTGGATGAAGTTTCTTTAGTGTAAAACGGATCAAATGAATTAATAAACTAATATCCCTTGTTTTACTACTCATTAATCATTTCTTGGACTTGAGATTTTTATATATAAATATAGAAGAAAGACTTACAAAGACCATTTCTATCAAGCCATTCGTCTATTAAGTTTTTACTTGTTACTTTTTCATGGTGTATTCTGTATGGGTGATGGCAGTCTATTCTGCCTATGCACTTGGCGTAGAGTGTTTAGCTACACTTTCTTCCTCTTCTTCATCAACACCTCCACTCTCCACCTACACACCTAATAGCCACTCTAATGTTCTGGTCAAATTCAATGGTTTTTCTTTGTTATCTCATTTCAACTTTCCCAATCTACAGAATGAGCAGTCTCTTTTGTCAGCAATGCATGTGCTAGATCAATTCTTATACCAGACAGTATCACAAACAGAAGAGGGGCCTCAACAGAATGGATCCCACTCTGCAACCCACTCTGCAACCCACTCTACAGCCCTGTCCATATCTACCACATCTCTGCCTACACATATACCTGAAAGACTTCTCATCTCAAAAACAAAAAACTCTTCTGTCCATTATTTAAATCCCTTGTCCAAACCAAAAGTACCTAAATGTTACCGTGATAAAAAAGTAAAACTGACAGAATTCTGGATACCAAAAGAAAACGAATGGGATCAATCCAACAAGGGAAAACGCATCCTTCTTAGTGAGAATCCAACAAAACCACTTAAAGATGTGGATAAAAACACCCTCGCCATGGTCTCTCCTATAATGTGGAACAAGTGCAATATGGAAGGCACAGTAAGAAGAAAAAGAAGAAAAAGGCTTTTTACTAAGGCCACGGGAAGCGTAGGACTAACCATGAATTCTCTTATCTTTTTCTCTCTTTTTCTTTCTTTTATATATTATGCATTAGTGTCTTTTGAGTAATGGCAATCTGATGAATCTTGGAGCAAAAGCAAGTACATTTGAAGTTCTTGGAGGCAAGGGACGTACAGAAAGAGTGTTTGGCTGTGGATCAGGAGATAGAAGTCTTGTTCCTTTTGTCAGTGTTGCTTCCAATGATTTACCCTATGGAGAAACACTCTACATCCAAGAGTTGAATGGAATGGATCTTGGTGGTGGTCAGAAACACAATGGGTGTGTGCGTGTGGATGATAGTGGCTGGTCCTTTGGTAGTGAGTATCCTTTCTGTTGCTGTTCAGTAATGTTATGTACTCTGTGAAAGAAGACTCATGAGCATTGGTTTGACTAGGCTGTCAACTGGATTTGTTTGTAGTGTCTTATGTAGACTACTTGTGGTTGAATCTTCCTGAAAATGTGTTAACTCAGGTGAAGAAGTGTAAAGTAAAGAATTATACTACAGTTGAGCATTTGGCCTATGTTCAGGCAGACACAAGTCCCTCTACTCTGGAGGCTGTTCCCAAGGGCACTTGCTAGGGTTGGATGACTGCAGTACATTTAGTATATACTATTCATTCAATATATACTATTTAGCATAGACATTAGACTCTCTTTTCATTCATTATTTCTCTTTTCTCACGATCCACCCATGCTATGCCTTGATTTAATAGATCTATTCTTTATTATCATTATCATTATCATTATTATTATTACTGTTGTTGCTGTTGTTACTCTTGCTGTTGTTGAGGAGCGGACAGGAGCTCATTCATATTACTTAGAAGAAAGGCCTCCATCATCTCTTTTGAGCTAAAGGGTTGTATAGAATCCACAGAAGAACCCATAGTAGACTCTAGAAGAGAGTCTATGCTGGAATCTGTGATGGGTTGTGTAGTAGTAGTCTTCATAGCACACCCTTCTGGCATAGGCGATGTCTCTTTGGACTCTGTCTGGGTGTCTTGGTGGCGATGACCCACACATGAGCAAGTATGAATGATTTCACATAAACAACCATTCACAGGATTCGGTGCTGAGAAGTCCTGTGCATTAGTCACTCGTACACACTAGCCTTGTCTCACTTTGGGCAATAGCACAGGTGCACTTAACATGTATTTTGTGTGTAGAGCGTAGATCCCGGCAGTGAGAACATTGGCTTACTTGTCTGCCTGGTTTCTGAACAGGCACAAGTGGGCGACTATGGTGTTGACATTGTTTGACACGATGACCCTTAATACAGCTCATACTTGAGTGTGGATCATTACAGAGGCACTGTTAAGAGAGGCACTGCTAGAAGAAGCACCACTCACCAAGCATATTTGACTCCCTGTTTATCGATAGCCATAGGAAAGAAAGAAAAAGAAAGAAAGAAAAAGAAAGAAAGAAAAAGAGGATGAATTCCAGATCAAGAAGTTTGTTATTATCATTTATTAAACGATCAAGGAGACTGTTATCTTTTTCTTTTTTCTTTTTTTTGTCCAATGAGAATGTATTCATGTAGGTTCTATTGTAGATGTTGGCTGTAAAGAGACAAAAAGACAGCAGGAAAGAAAGAGATTATGCATTGGAGTGTACTTCTTTAGGTGGTTGAACAGAGTCTTCTATAGAGTCAAAGAAAGACCTTGCTATTTGTGCTAAACTACGCTGTCGGTCTTCTTGCACAGGATCTGCTGGATTGACTGCACTTGGCTTTAAATTCATCATGGCTTCTGGCCCTCTTATTCCTATTCCTGCTCCTGCTCCTGCTCTTGTTGCATGGCGCTGTAGTTCATAGTGAAGAACAATCTTCTGTTTCTGTGTATAGGACCACATACAAAGAGCCCAGTATGTCTGATCCAATGTCAGTTCATGGTTAAAAGCAAGAACAGACTTACATAGCAAATCATCAGCATAATGTAGATTGCAATACTAAACTTTAGTTCATCCTGCCATAATCTATTACAATTGTAGAGATCAGATCCCATAAGACTCGGTGTTAATGTGAGTTGTATGCTGGTTCCATTGGCAAATGTGGCAGATATCTCTTCATCTGTTCTACTACGGGATCTGTCAACACACCATGCGTTGAACTGGGACCATTGGATGCCAAAAAGAATGCTATTGACAAGCATATCAATAAGAAAGACAATAACAATCCACCAAATGAGTCTATGGGAATGTTGTAGAAGGGCCGGCTTATTCTAGTTCTTGTCAAAGGAAGTTTCTTATAGATGAGGTGGGCTTACCACAAACAGACTAAACAGACCCATAAGAGCAGCAAACGAGAAGACCAAACAGATAACTGCAAGAATGATGGTTGCATTTTTATCAAGATAAGAGAAGATGGCTAATAGAGGGTGTTGATGTTTTATTTTTGTTTTTGATGACGATCGACATAAAGAATAGATTCCAACTTACGACTTTTTTGTTGAAAAGAGAGAACACACACATAAAGATGAATGGCCTTTATTGGTAGTCCATAGATCAGTCCATTAGCAAATGTTATAAAGAGGTGTATTCTATAGTGTATTGCTTACGAGCCATAAAGTACATGCCAAGGCACTTCCACCTCTAAGAGACATACAGCCACAGAATTTACGTGTGTAGGTATGATTGGCATGGATAATAAGTGGAGGTGCCTGTAACTCGGGTGGCATCCATGGGTCATGCATTGCTATAGAAGAAGAAGAGAAGGAAAGAGAAAGAAGAGGTACAAATACCCACAAACCATCTCTTTGATTAGATTTAGGCCTAACAATGGAGACGACTACAGATTAACAGTGATCTCTCCAACCTAATCTATTCCACCTCTACTCTCACGGCAAAACACATCTTCTGTAACCTTCAATAGACGTATTGCAGCATAGCACCATAGCACCATAACATGCCAGTTCCATGATGAGATGATTCAATAACTAAAGGAATTCATTGCTCTTTCACTGAATGGATCTATAGATGAGTTGCATACTAGCTATAGTTATAGATCCAGAGACCCCTCCACGCACATGCACATGCACATGCACATAAAATGAAGAGATCCACACCTCTTTTATGTTATGTGTTACCAAAACATCCTTCCAGATTAAGCTGGTATCTTAAAGGTGAGAGCAATGATAAGACATACACCTGGAATGAGTCTATTCCCTGGGCTGTATCTTTTGTTTTATTCTTCATACTTCATCAAGGGCATAATAAAAGTGGGTTCTGCAGTGCCATTTTCTAGGCACAGTTGTCTGACTCTTTCTATCAAAACACTGTCCTCTTCCTCCTCTTTGTTCTCAATAGAGAATACATTGGCATGGACTCCTCCCAACACCATCACCACATCTAGTCCTGCCTGAGTAGCCCCTGCAATATCCGTCGCCACATTGTCCCCTATGCACAACACCCTACAAGACATGTCTTTGGTATCGGATTTATGGCGATGTGTTTTTAACAAGTACTGGTAGATACTTCCGTGGGGTTTTCCAAAGTAAATCACTTGTCCACCCATCGCCTCATACAGTTCCGCCAAGAATCCAGGACAGTACACCAACATGGGCTGACCCCTGTCGTCTTCACCATGAGGGGCCCACACATCAGGATTGGCACACACAATAGGCACCTGTCTGCGTTTGCATGTCTCCAAGAAGGACTGGTAATAGGCCTGCACACTCTCTTTCTCCATGGTAGTAAAGGAGCCTTCTTGACCCACGATAGGAGACAGTTTCCCCAAGACAACAAACTCCATGGCTTCCCAATCATGGGTGGGTGAGATAGTAGGTGCTAGGGATTCATAGATAGGTCCATGCCATGAAATGTCACCGAGAAGAAAGAACTTGCCTGTAGTGAGGTACTTTTGTACAAACTCAGTAGGACTGAAGGCTGTGTTGGCTGGACGAGCAGTAGCAAAACACGTGTCTTCATGTGGCAAAGAAAAAGAAGAAGACTGCACTACAGAAACACACTCTTTAAGAAACATCCTTGTTATTTCACCACTGGAAAGAATAGTATGGTAGGTGGTAGGTGGAATAGCATAGCGAGAACAAAGGTCCTCAGCAAGCACAGGGCCTAATCGAGAGGAATTGGAGAGGAGAACAGTATTGACTGTGGCAGAGAGAGACGCCAAAGCAGACTGGGAAAAGGGGTAAGTCTTTACGCCATTATGGAGAACACCGTAAATATCAATAGCTACTGTGTCATAGTGGATATGAGGTTGTAGATGGGATAAACAACGAAGAACCCTCATCGTTCTTGGTATTTTAGAAATCCGACAGTAAAGAGGGGTTTATGAGGAAAATATGGGTTGGATTCTGTGCATTTAAGAAAAGATATGGGATGCTGTGCTAAATAGTGAGCTATATGTATAAATGTGTTGTTGGTGTTGTTGTTTTATTTATATCATAACCAATATAGATAGTGTATCTATATATCTATGTATCTGTCCATTCATCTATGTATGTATCTATGTATGTATCTATTCATCTATCTATGAAGATATCTACTCATTTGTCTACGGAGAAGACATGACAGAAAAAGGTGCCATTAACGGTCTATGGCTGTTGGAATGGTGCTTTTGAGGACCAAAGTTAGGCTTCATAGTTTTATGGGACACTACTCTGATCTTTAGTTCTGCAATCAGAGGAATATGGTCTGATGGAAAATGAGCATCAGGAAATCCTACTGTCTTGGCTGCATACACATGATCCACTTTGCCAACCAATGCCATGACATCTAATGCATTGCTGGAGTGCCATATGTAGTCCAACACTCCCTTGAATTGTGGTGTGTAGTTTGTAAATGGTAACTCTCCTATAGGATGATAAGCACTCTTGAGTGAGAATGCATGGGATACGCCTTGGGTTGTATAGTGACCGTACTTATACTCCCCAAAATCACAGTGATCTTGTTGAATACTTCCTTTGGAGAGTAGCTCATAGACACCAGAACCAGACTCAGAGTTAAAATCACCACAGATCACAGTGGGTAACTTGGAAACAGAAGCATAGGTAGGGCCTTTGTCTGCAGAAAGATGTTTGGAGGCTATACGTTTAAGTTCCTCCATAAGTATTCCTACTTGCACCAACTTCACATCTGCAAAGGAAGGATCCCAATGAATATGAGAGTTAGCCACCAACACACGCTCAAATGTCTTTTTTGTCTGTAGAACTGTCATGACAGAAATATTGTCTTTGGTCATAACTCGGTTATAAAAATCTTCTGTCTTTTTAAAGTCTTGGCGTTGGAGTGCAGTACAGTTGAATTCTAACAAACAATCCTCTACCAGTGAGAATCTATAGTCATAGAATGAGCCTGGTATCAATACTGATAATGATAATACGAATACGAATATGAATACGAATATGAATACGAATATGAATACGAATACGAATACGAATACGAATACGAATGCTAATACTACAAAGCAAAGGATACTTCTTTTTTCATCTTACTTTGATACTCTGTAAAAAGTAGCACAGCCATCCACACTACGCTTCTCCTTCTGTGACATGGTCTTTGCCCTTGATTTGGGATAAAACACGCTCTCATAATTGCCCATCTCCCTCAACTCTTCTCGAAGTGTGTCCTCATAGAGACCCATTTCAACTTCCTAAGAATATAAATTAATAAATAAATATATTAATAAATATATTAATAAAGAAATTAATAAAGAAATTAATAAATTAATAAAGAACGAAAGAATGAACTCTTATTTCGCAATGCACAACAGATCATTCTGTCTTATTGCCTTACCTGAAGACATATAATATCAGGATTCCATTTTGCTATTTCCGCCATAATAATGTCTTTACGATAATCCCATGCCAGTGCCCATGAAGGTGTATAGCCATATACTTTCTGTGTGGCATACTTTTCGCATAGTATATTATAGCAAAGAACAATGAATTTATCTAGACAGTCATAAGCACAAGGTAGATGACCCATCTTTCTTTACACTATGAATGCCAACAGAAGATGGATAGAAAAAAGAAAGCAGGAAAGAAGAAGAAAAACACACACACACACACACCTTTTGGAGAACTGTCTGTACCAGAGTCTTCTTTTGTTTCTTCCTCTTCTTCTTGTATTGTAATCCACTCTCGCTCAGAGGGAGGTGCACCCACTGTATAGTATGAAGAAAGAAAAAGTCAATTCAATCCACCCTCTTTCTCTTTCTCTTTCTCTTTCTCTTTTCTTTACCTGCTATATTCTCTCTCAGAGAAGCAATCACAGCCAAGGCACCTTGCTCCATCAAAATACACTTCAGATCAGATCTCAATGGATTTCCCTCCAAACCAAGTGTCTCTAATTGATACAATGTTCCCATTTCATTAGGCAGTGTCATAAGTTGATTATCAAACAGCAGCAATGACTTAAGATTGAACAGGAGCCCCATTTCACGAGGCATCATGGTCAGTTGGTTCCCAGAAGCATCCAGTTCCCTTAGGTGCACTAATTTTGAAATACAAGGTGCGAGTGTAGTAAGCTTATTGTAGTTCAAATAGAGAGCAGTCAGAAAATGGTAAGAGAACAAGACAGAGGCAATGCTCTTGAGTCCCACACCGCCAAGATCCAAGACAGACCATTCATTTTCTGTGGACAGGGTTGAATCTACTATGGACATGCGGCTTTTGTCTGTCTTGGCCGGTGTTCCCTGGAGTGTTTTCTTGTATGGCATTGGGCTTCCTGTGCGAGAGCTGGATATGTGGTAGTGGTGGTGGGGTGAGGAAGTATGGCGTGAGAGTTGTGCATGCATCAACTGTTGAGCTGTGTGAGGGGAGTTGGCAGAGGTAGGGTCTGTGGATCCTTGGGCTGGATAGGCTGTAGACAAGCCATAGAACACTGTATAAGGCGCGTTGGGAGGTCCTTTTGGATGAGGTATGCCTGCTGTTGCTGGGTACTGCATGAATGAGTTGGGATACATGAGGACAATGAGTGAAGAATGAGTTGGTTTGGGTACTGCTTTGATGGCTTTTTCTTTTTTTCTTCTTTTTTTTTAACTCACCACTTGTTCACCCCTTTTATATTTTTAAAATATGTGTAAATGGGTGTGTCCTCTACGTTCCATACTCTTGTCCTCTATATCTTAAATAGTACACTCTACCTATAGTATGTCTATAATATACCTACACTTTACCTATAATAGGCCAGAATAGAGAACACGTCATCCCAAATGATCATTGAATGGTAATAAGGCTCTGTGCTGTGGTGTATAGAAATTATTAGCAGTAGCAGTAGCAGTATCAGTAGCAATAATAGTATAGACTACTGCTGTTGTATTCTTCAAGTGACAATGTAATGGATTTACTACACACCCAAAGATTTTCTGGCTTTTAAGCGGTGATATATCCTTCCTTTTACATCAAAATAAAACTGAAATTTTATGTATCTGTGTTTTAAATCAACAGGTTTGCGGATATCAAAAATAATATTTCCTTTTGTGGATACCTCAATATCAAATTGTATTATCAGTAAACTATATTGTTTATGGATAAAATTGTTTATTATAATAATATAGCTAATACTATATTATGACTATAGCTACTGCTCAAGTGCATTCCCTCATAGAAATAGAATCCACACCCTAAAAGCCTTGTGTTTTATTCTTGGGAGATAAATAGATATCATTAGGAGCATATCTTAGACACCCTAGACACCCTAGACAGTATAGAAGACCACCTGAGACTGACCTGAGAAGAGTCTTAACTTGCCTAATAACAATACAATGAATGTCCTGTGGAATACAATGAGCTTAAGCTAAGATGAAGATACTGCTTACCTTTTTATCACTAGAATAGCCTTTGGTGGTGTTCATCACTTCTTTTTATTGTTTCTTTTTGCTAATAATAGTACATTACCTTGCTCACTTATGCTCATCTCAATAAGTGCTTAAGTATCAAGTTGTATAGACAGTGTAAGAAATAACAAGAACAAAGAATAAAAAATATTCTTATTCTGGTGAGGTATACAGTCCAATGCAATAAATGAGTGAACAGCAAATCAATTATTTTTTATTTTTTATTTTACAACTTATTCAAAAAAAAATGACACCAAGCAATGAAAATCATCCAACTGCTAGCCAAGAACATGAAGATAGTCCTATCAAAATAAGAGAGCATGATATATCTATTAGAGATCAAATCATAGGACAATGTAAAAGACATTACTTATCAAGAGATTGCTGACAATATTGACATCCCAAAGAGTACAATAGACAAGATCGTCTTATTGTATAAAAACAAAGGCACAATTCAACTCAAAATACATACAGGAAGACCTGAAAAAGTGTCATCTACTTCAAAACTGACTATCGTCTTGTCTATCCGTAGAAACCCTATGTAAATAATTGCATATCATTTGAGAAATATGAATGATGTAAAAGCAATGTTGTTTGGTCTGACGAATCCTGTTTGACAGTTATGGGCAATGATAAAGGGACTAGAGTGATTAAAAATAAAGACTCTGTTACAAAGCACTGAACAATGTCTTTATAACAATAATGTAGACAGTCAGTTAAAGAACAACTATTCCAAATATTGTATTATTCCATGAATCTTTTGTTATGAACATCTTAGACTGATGAATATACCTTTATTTCTCAAAATAAAAATAATAAAAAAGCTGTCCACTCATTTATTGCCTGGGACTATATATGTGCATAGAACACTCATGGGATTCACAGTTTCTATTGATAGATATACAAGCTTTATGCTTTAACACAACTTCTTGGTTTTCAAATCACATATTGAATCAATGGCATGTGGAAACCAGTTATAAAACAGAAATAGTATAAAAAGAAAAGAAAAAGGTCAGCTCGTCTTTATTTTATTTTCTTCATGGAACGTGCTCTGAAAATGATAGTGGTGAAGAACTCAATCACTGGTATTGAATAGAAGCCGAGTTATCTCTGCCAGGACATACATTTTCAACAGTCAATTGTGAAAGGTTTGCAAGATACCTCGAGGAGAGAGTCATAGTCACCCCAGTGTTGTATAACTAATTATTCAAATGAAGGTACTCCTGCTGTGGAAAAACCAGAATGTCACTAGCTTAATCCCATTTCTTATAATGAAGCTTTTGATCTTTATTAATCATCAACAATCAGAAAAACATTTAGTTAGTAGTAACTAATCCACCAAAACATCAAAAAAAAGAATCCGGTGTAGTTATCGCTGCACTAAATCAAGATACACATAAGTCTTTTTAGAACCATAATACATTTCTATACTATAATTTCCCAAAAAATGCACCAATACTTTCTGAAGATAGTATAGCTATTGCTAGGATAGGCAGACAGAGTTTGAAGTAGTTCATTTAGACAGCGAAAATACCCTTTTTAAACACATTAGCCAATCATAAGAATAGTGTGATTTTATTGTCCGTGTATTTACTTTTATATCCCAAAAATCTTTAGGTGTATAGCTACCACAAGAGAATGTTGCTATAAGCAAGTAATATAAAGAATAGACTTCTCTATTCAATTGAAGGGTATGGAGTGAAGCTTATTTACTTCTTTGAAATCCTATCCATACAATATCATGATTCCTACATAGAATAAAGCAAGTATTTATAAGGGAGATACAATGGGATGCTATTTCTCTCACAACACTAATTGAAGAAATAGACCAATCTCCATTGGCTCATCTCTTTTAAACAATTGTGGAAAACAATTTCTTATTATGGAATCACACCAACAGGAAAATGATGGGAGCCATGGTTCTATTTTCCAGAAGGGGCAGATCTATAGATCACTTACATTTGTTTATAAATAAGGCTTTCTTCAATTCAGGCACCTGTTTTTGAATATTCAAGGTGTTTGGTGATATAGCCACTGTTTTATAGGCTGATCATTCAATTGACGGATTTAATTCTGATCCATTCTACCCAATAAAGAGTTGAAAAGACCCCCCTACAAGTCAACAAGAGAACCCAATAGGGAATATAATAAAGGAAAAAAGGTGCTATAAAATAGTGTCATTGTAGTGTAAATATATGCACTTGTAGTATCTATTGCTGTTATCTTTTGGGTTGGCTCATTAAGAAAAGAAAAAGACAATGTGCCACTACTCAATAATCTGACATTTTAGTCTGTATTTGTCATGCACACTCTTAAGAAATGTCTAATGTTTGCAGTAGTATACCTTTGGAGTTGCCTATTTTATGGAAAGATAAGCACCGTCTACCCTAAATTGTGAAGATTGATCTTTCCCAAACATCTCTTTTTCATTAATATAAAGGAGACTATTTCACTTCCACAAATATAGGCAGTGGTCTATTATTCAGATCTATCACTATAGCATAGGCTGACGAATAGTTTAACTATCTACTCTTATCAGAGTAGGCTGATGCTTGTCTTTTGTTACTGAGCTATTCACTGCTATCTCTCTTTTATTCTTATCATTAGTATTGATATTTCTGCTTTGAATTGGAATACCATTGAACTGGAACTCTGTTGACATACTGTTGGCTATTAATAAGTCAACAAAGCCTTCTTTTAAAATGAATACAAAGTAAATAACTGTAAATACTTTTGCTATAAAATAGTACATTATCTCACAAGAAAAACATAGATCATCCTAAAGAAGAGAGCTGTATTGACACTAGTATTGTACTTTCAAGAATGAATGTACTATCTTTGAAAGACAAACCCCATTGTTTATTTTAATTTTCAATAGGCATGATGTGGGTCTACTTTTATTATCATCCATTGGTAATGTAATGAATCTGCTAATGAATTAAGCATGAAAGAATAAATGCACTCTCCTTGCATAAATTCCTTGCTCTTTTGGGATTGTTTGTTCAATATTCACAAGCAAAGACTTTCTTCAATGGAATAAAATGCCAACAAGTGCTGGACTGTAGAAGATGGGTGTGTTGTTGTATTCGAAGGATAAGGGTCTAAAGTTCTCTTTGTCAATAAAAGGAGAGATAAAAGAGCTTAGCAGCGATAGTGTGTTTTATACTCAACTCATTTGCCAGAAGCCTATAATTATTGCTGCTGCTGTGGATTTATTTGACCAATATAATTAGATTTATTCATTTATACACTTGACTTTATGACACTTCTATAAACAAGACAAAGAGAAAACATTCATTTTCTGCAACTATTATTTGGATGTCCTGTACAGTTGATGTTGAAAGAATTGTAATTACAATTACAATCTGAATAGTTAAATTACATATTTTGTAGGGCCTTTTTCTTTTATCATTTATCCCAATACACTCTATTCTAAGTATTTACATTACAAATAATAAACGTACTTCATTCAGTATAACCATTAGAAAGTTTATCCTCATCATTATCATCATTTCATTTTAAATCTTTATGAGCTCAGTGTCCATTCTTTAGAACCGATGTAGGACAGGGAGAAAGGGAGAAAGGAGACACTTTACCCACAGGCTGTAATCTCCCTCCCTTCTAAATAAGGCTAACTCTTCTCTTGGACAGGTTAAAGACATGAATATCAAATAACAATGTCATAGTGATACTATTGACGGTTAGTGTCATGGTAAGGTATACCGAGTTTAGTGCTTTTATATTCATTTTATAGCCCATAAGATATTAGCAGATATGAGTAGATATGAGCGAATAAAAGTGTCTTCTTTTGCTCTTTCTTCTTTAACACATAGAGACACAGTGATAAATAGTAGAATGCATATAAGAAAGAGGTTTATGTAGTGTCTCTATTAGAGCTATAGTGAAAGAAAAAACAAAGGACAAAGCAAGTTTATTTCTTTATGTCAAAACACTGATAACATGGACTGGTTGCCATGTGTTTTATCCTTCTTGAGCTGTGCTTTATTCAATATTGGGCGGAGATGGTACTGTTTGTTCTTGAATAGACAAAATATAAAGTATTCTCTCGCCATGCATTAGAACTGTTACAAATGGAGGCAGGTGAAGTGGTGAAATGTAGAATTCATTCTGAAGAATACTAGTCATTCTGAATGCAATACAATAATGATTGTTATTCTATTCATGTGTATATTGGAATGATAGAGTGTTTATTTATTTATATGTATCTATTTATTTATTTATTTATATGCATCTATTTATTTATTTATACATTGATTTCATTCCTTGGATTGCTATTGACACATAGGAAACTCGGGCTAATGAGGGCCACTTTGGACAGAGCTCAGCGAATAGTTGTCTTTAGATACACATGGACACTGTTCATTTCCAATCACTATTTTAAAAAGAAGACTAAACTAGTAGCTATGCCTAGATAGTAGATACAACTACAGAGATAAGATCCAGAGTCCTAATAAGAGACTAATAAGTCCATAATATACTATATATTTTTCTTGGAGGCTACAGGATAGGAAGAAGCCTAAGAAGTTGTTTGTGTAAATAGTCTCGGGTTCTGGTGTTATGGGTATAGGTGGGTGTGTTGCTATTCTTGGAATGGAGACTAGGTAGTCCATTTTTAGTAGGACTTAATAAAGCCTAGATACATCTTTTGGACCAAGGGAGAGAAATAATAAAAATACAAGTTGGATTAGATTGAATTAGATCAGATATCTACACACAAAGAACCTTCTTGGTATGTATGAGGTCATAACACCCTACTCTTCTATCTATCCTAATAAGAGAATATATCAGTGGTTATAGTAGAGATATGCACACAGACACATACACAGAGAGAGACAGAGACAGAGAGACAGACAGAGAGACAGACAGAGAGACAGAGACAGAGAGACAGACAGAGAGACAGACAGAGAGACAGACAGAGAGAGAAAAGGAATCCCAAGTGGATGAATTCACATACCAGCCAATAGAAGGAAAATGAAACTAATTTATATACAAAGTGGTAATCACCAAGGGGAAGAAGCCAAAGACAATTTAATGACAATACAAGACAGTAGCAATATAATAAAGATATAATATTTCTAATAAGCTGGACTACTAAAAAAGAGTCCATTGGCATTCATTGCACGCCATGGCTTCATTTAGCCTGGACACCTCGTGGGCCATGGATACACCAGTCACTTGTCCAACGCGTCTTTCCGGGGAGAGAAAAGGAAGGCGTGAAAGGAATCTATTCATTGATCGTAGCAAGGGTAAGAAATGGACTAAGACTATTGAGCATGAATGTCACTATTTGTATTCATAATCATATTCTTATAGTAAAATAGGGTAAAATAGGGTAGAATAGTATAGTATAGTATAGTATAGTATGGTGTTATGGTGTTATGGTAGAATATTATAGTATTATAGTATTATAGTATTATAGTATTATAGTATTATAGTATTATGGTGTTATGGTGTTATGGTGTTATGGTGTTATGGTGTTATGGTAGAATAGTATAGTATAGTATGGTATTATTCTATTATGGTATTATTCTATTATGGTATTATTCTATTATGTTATTACACTATTATTCTATTACACCATTACACTATTATTTTATTATTTTATTACACCAATAGATCACTATACTACTAGAGAGAAAATCACAGTGTGCAAATCACAGTGAGGAAATGAAAGAGGGATCGTCCTCATAGCTTTTATCTCTCCAAGCAGGGTGATCTGCAAGGAAAAATAAAATCAAAAATAGAGCGGAATTTGGCGGATAAAGGAATGAGGTGCACGTCTTTCATTGGAGGTTCCGAATAAGACTCGGTCGCTCAAGTGTCTGTGCAACTGAATATATAAATAACCTCATTTATACGGTTTTACTTTTGCTTATCCACTTTCCTTGGCTTCCTTGCTCTTTTCTCTCTCTTCTCCTTTCGTTATCGTCTTTTCCTCTCTTTTACTACTGATTCAATATGAAGGCTCTTATTCTTGTTGGAGGTAAAAATAGATATAAAGATAGACATCCATAAAGATAGATATAAAGATAAGAGGATGGCAGCCAAAGCAGAAATCTAGGCTTGGAGAAGAGACAGTGACTAACATGCACCATGTTCTAGGTTTTGGTACTCGTCTTAGACCTCTTACTCTCACTCTCCCTAAGCCCCTTGTTGAATTCGCCAACAAGCCTATGATTCTTCATCAAATCGAGAACCTCGCCAAGGTATGTAGTACATTTGTGTATTCATAGAAGGGAGTTATCTGTCGGGTGATCTACATAAGATAACTCATGCCTTATCTTCTAGGCTGGTGTGACAGATATCGTATTGGCTGTCAACTATCGACCTGAGATCATGGTGGCTGCTCTGAAGGAATACGAGAAGGTTTATAATGTGACCATTACCTTCTCTGTAGAAACAGAGCCCTTGGGTACAGCTGGTCCTTTGGCCCTGGCAAGAGACATTCTCTCCAAAGACGATAGCCCATTCTTTGTACTTAACAGTGATGTTATCTGTGCTTATCCCTTTGAACAACTGAGAGACTTCCACATTGAACACGGCAATGAGGGTACTATTGTGGTATGTTAAGAAACCCACTGTGTTCTCTTAATACATGTCAATAACACCTCCCTCCCTCCCCCTTTGTTTTTTGTTCGTTTGTAGGTTACCAAAGTAGACGATCCCTCCAAGTATGGTGTTGTCGTTAACCATGCTGGATCGAGCAAGATCGACCGCTTTGTAGAGAAGCCAAAGGAGTTTATCAGCAACAAGATCAATGCTGGTATTTACATCTTTAACCCTTCCGTACTGGACCGTATTGAGGTAAGCGATCAGATGAAAAGCGAGTGACTCTACTGTGGACAATGAGAAGAGGGAATATCATCAGCACAGGGGACTTATCACTGTGTCCTATTCTTTTTCTTTCAATAGCTGAGACCCACTTCCATTGAAAAGGAGATCTTCCCTAACATTGCACACGATGGTCAGTTACATACCTTTGATCTGGATGGATTCTGGATGGATGTGGGACAGCCAAAGGATTTCTTAACAGGAACCTGCTTATATCTCTCTCATCTGGCCAAGAAACACCCTCAGGAACTCGTGAGCCCTACTGTGGACTACGTACACAAAGGAAATGTCCTTGTTCACCCAACAGCAAAGATTGGCAAGGACTGTCGCATTGGTCCTAATGTAGTGGTGGGTCCCAACTGTGTTATTGGTGATGGTGTCCGTCTCCAGCGCTGTGTTATTCTGGAGGGGGCCAAGATCAAGGACTTTGCTTGGGTCAACTCTACTATTGTGGGTTGGCATTCATCTGTAGGCCGTTGGTCTCGATTGGAAGGCTGTTCAGTCCTGGGTGATGATGTGACCATTAACGATGAGATCTATGTTAATGGTGGCTCTATTCTCCCACACAAGAGCATCTCAGTAAACATCACTGAGCCTCAGATTATCATGTAGATAGATACACCTCTTTTTCTTTATTCTTCTCCTTTATTATTGTTTTTATCTCTTGTTTTTTACCTCTTTGCTACTTAAACTGCATTTTGATTTATCATACTTCAATGTTGCTGTCTCCACCCAAACACGCCCATCTCTTCTACCAAAAGAACATGCTACAATTCCATTATTTAATATAGAAGCAACATAACATCTTCACTATCAAAACTATTCAATAAAAACAAAGCAAAAGGCTAAAACTAGAAACTTATAACAAGAGGGAAGCTACGTGGAAAGAAGATGAAAATAGGGTCTATAGAAAATAAGAATAAAATAAAAACTTTCATGCTTCACTCCAACAACATCAACAACATCAACAACATCATCAACATCAACAACAATAGCAATAGGAATAAAACTAAGTGGCAAGTAGCTGATTTGAATTCACCTATTCTTTGTGTATGTTTGTATAGATATAGATATGTATTAATCGTCTTGCTTTACTTTGCCTTGGTTCAATTCCAATAAGGTACGGTATTCCACTGCTCTTTGATACAATAAGTCCAGCTCTTTCCTAAGACCATGGCGACTCTCTTCTGCCATTCGCCATGCATCTAACTTTTGATAAGCTGCCTTGATATGTTCAATGGAATACAGATTATTGCATTTATCAGATCTTATATGTTCTTGTGAGCACAGCAGACAGTTATAAACCTTAAGTCGATCTGCAGTGTTAGCCTCTGCACTGGGGTGTGTGGTTGTTTTGACAGGGGCTGGCTTCGTACTATAGTGTTGTTGTGCAGCAGATGTATCGTGCACTGCGCTGGCCTCCGCTGGCCTCGGAGTGGGTTCTGTGTTTGATGAGGCTGCATGGAAGAATAAAGACCCAGTAGCATCAGTGGAATGAAGAGACACCTTGCCAGTGGAATGATTGTTCACAGCAAGCGTCTGGAGGGGTGCCAATGTGTTCTCTTCTGTAGGCTTTCTAATGATCTCGACCTCTTGTGTATCCAGTGGGGCAGTTAGCTTGCTTTTGATGGGCTTGTAGGGTTGGATAGTCTTAAACGTATGTGCCTTGTTGGTACTGTGGGTTGATGACAATTGGTCCGCCCATACAAGGCTTCTTGGTGGTGGGGCTTCATTGATAATTTGAATAGGGTGGGATGCTGAGGTTCCAGGCATATGAGCAGGTCCAGAAGCAGGAGCCATGTGTGTTGAGTTTATATCTGAGGCCATCGTATCATATGCTGCTTGTTGATGTGCCGGGTTTTGTTTGGATAGTGGCTTCTGCTTGGATGCTATCTGCTGTGTAGGCGGTGATTTAGTCAAATCGATGGGTTCATTAAGACCTGGTTTGATAAAGAGAAAATGCACAAGTTATTATAAGACAGTGTTCAACCACTTACCTGCATTGCCAAAAGATGTGGTTGTATTCGTATTGGACGTATAGACCTTTCTAATAGTATTACGACTTATTGCCGCATCCCTTAATCTCACATCAGTATCCCCTGTCCCTGAAGAGGTTGTTGTAGTTGAAAAATAGCGGTTTTTAGTAGAAACAGATGTTGGATTTAGTACATTGCCAAAAGCATTTGTAAATGCTGATGTAGGTGGAGGAGGTAAATGACCAAAAACATGTTGATGGTGTGCTTGAGGTTGTGGTTGCTGGTGAGACACTTGTTGTGGAGATGTTTGCTGTATAGGTGGAAAATTGTGTGTGTTTTGTTGAGGTGATTGAGGTTGAGGTGCTGTAGAAGTGGACTGGATGGTATTTCCATACCCTCTTTGTTGTTCAGGTTGGTAATATACTCTCCCAAAGTCCTGTCTTGTATTGGTATTATTAGTGTTTGCATGATATCCACTTGGAATATTAGTTGCACTCCACTCTTGAATAATATGGTTCAGTCGATTTATATGATAATTGTTCATTTGAATAAGGGCTTGTCTATATACTGCTGCACTGGGTGCTCCCATATTTGATAAAGATCTCTCCAAATTATACACCTCTCGTTGATAGATAATACGCTCTCGTTCAATATGGCCTCGTATTTCATGGGGTAAGCTGAGATACTGTGGGATAATTGATGCAGAGGTTGCTGACTGATAGAATGGTTCAACCTGAGATTGGTGTGCTGAGAATGATGTAGCATTACCATTAGAGTCGTATCCTACTGTGAGTTTGCCATTAGAACTATAGGCGGGTGTGTTGTTCTCAGTAGAGTCATATCTTGTTGACACATTAACTGTAGGGCTGTACTCTTCTGCAGTATTGTTACTGTGGCCATGTAGATGTGGCGAGTTATGTTTTGTGAGTTTGGTCGATCCAACCGCAGACTTAAGAGTGGGGAGTGTGGGGTGTGTGTGTAGTGTAGTGATGAATCTATCTGGTCCATGATGGCCAGTATTGCTTGTTTTACCCTCTGATGAGTGGCTGGCCCTCTTCTTACCCTTTGCTGTTAGACTGGGTAAGGTGTTTGTATAGGTCTGATAATTATGAGCAACAGACTCGTCCAATTGATTCACATATGAAAGACCAGCATCCAAAGTCTCGCCTATAATCTCTGCTGCAGGAGAGAAGAACTCATCCTCATCCTCATGTTCAGATAACCCAACAACAAACTCTGCATCTTCGTTATCACTAGGCTCACGGTCCACCTGCTTCTTTCGTTGGGCATTCTTCTGTTCTGATGGATCAAAGTAGTGCTATTAAGTAGTTTTAGTCTTCAGTGAGTATTTAAAATAAAAATAAAAAATAGAACTTACAACTCTGGTTCTTTTACGTGCACCTCTTCCCAGCTCCTCATTCTTTAACTTGAGACTATCCTGTTCCTCTCGCTTCTCTCTCAAGAATCGGTTCCAGAAATCAGAGTCCTCAGGCTTGTCGTTTTGTAGGCCCACTAACTCAGTCTCTCCATCCGTAGCACTCCATACTTTGGCAAATGAGAATGACATTGTCTTATCTTTACTCTCGCCAGTTGCATTCGTGTCTTCCTCTATGGTATCAGACGTATCATGAACAATACGAGATCGGTCTAGTAGTTTGTCAATAGCAGCAGAGTCATAGCTTATGTCTTTGGAGTCGTCTCCTTCAAACAATGTCTGTGCACCAAACTTAAGAATACTTTCAATATCATCCACCTCCAACTCTGTATCGTCCATCTTATCCACTACCAAATGGTCTATCACCATCTTTTTCTTGGACAGTTGGACAATCTTTTCTTCTATAGAGAGGCGTGTCATAAACTTAAGCACAAGCACTGGATTCTTTTGGCCAATGCGATAGGCTCTGCTAATGGCCTGTAGGTCAGCGTGTGGATTGAAGTCAGAATCCCATACAAGCACTGTATCTGCTGTAGCCAAGTTAATGCCAACACCTCCTGCTCTTGTCGTCAGGAGGAACACTGGAATATCAGAATTAGGTGCATTAAAAGCATCAATAGCTTTCACCCTTTCAAGCTGGGAGCAACTTCCGTCTAGACGTACAAATTTATAAGATTGTGCTTTGAGGTAATCCTCCAGAACATCGAGAGTGAGTCGAAGCGTAGAGAAAATTAACAGACGATGTCCGTCTTTTTGTAGTTTTGGAATCATTTGATGCAATACTTTTAGCTTCTCACAGGCATCAATAAGAGCACGCTGAGTTGCCTCTGCACTAGGCTGATCCACCTCTACATCTTGTATTAAGTAAGGGTGGTTAAGCGTTTTTCTCAATTCCATCAATACAGAGCGAGCTTTCTTTTGTAGTTTTGGTGCGGACTGACTTGATGTACTAGCAAAAGACACGATGTTATTGCTTAAGATACTCTTATACACTTCTTTTTGCAAATTCGTCATTGAAAGAGGTACAATAATTTCGAATTTTGGTGGGAGATCTTTGAGAGCAAGTTTTTTTGTACGTCTGAGGAAATAAGGCTTCAAATGGTCATGTAGCTCTTGAACAAGTTCATGGGAGAGTTCTTTGTATTTCTCACCCAATGTCTTCAGATCTTTGAATCTTATAGGATCAACAAAGTGCATAATGTTGATCAATTCTCGAATGTTGTTTTGAAGAGGTGTGCCTTACAAGAGAATTATTTAGCTGACACTAAGTCTCTCTCTTTCTCTCTCTAGTGCCCCTTCCTTTCTTCCTTCTTCTCTCAAACTCCCTTTTTTCATATAGAAATTTGCTTACCTGTCAGTAATATTTTATGATCTGTATTCAGAGACTGTAACTTTTGAAATAAAAGACTTGAATTGTTTTTTAATCGATGGGCTTCATCTACAACCATGGCTGGCCAATAGGCACTTTTTAAAAAATAAGACATATCATAGAGAGCTGATTCATAGGTAAGAACAACGACATGACATTTGATCTTTGGGTGAGGGTAATCTTGTGAAAATATTTCGTACTTGCGGGTCAGTTCACGCGACTTGGCTGATCCTTGGTAAGGTACAGCAAGCATGTCAGGAGCCCACTTGCTAAATTCACGTAGCCAGTTTTCCAATGTACTATTGGGGACAACTATAAAGAAGGGGTAGATATTGAACTTCTTGAACAGATAGTAAAAAAAGACGATGATCTGAATGGTTTTTCCTATAGTAAATATGAGTACCACCTTCTCTCTTTGATAAGTACCTAATCCCATGTCATCAGCAAGAATACAAGGTTGGTTACGTTCCCATTGATACAAGAGCCAACTGAGAAGAAGTGAGAAAATGAAATTACAATGTGATTCATTTACTTTAATCCGTCCAATTGATGCTTCATCAGCTCTCCTCCCTTGATAATGTTAGGCTGTTTCTTCAGTTCGTGCTTTGAATAGCTCTCTTTGGTAGCCACCGCCTTAACTTGACGTACGCGTTCCTGCATCTTTGTAGGAGGCACCATGGCTTTTCTTATAGAGTATCTCCTTAATGCATCTTTATAAAATGGATAAAGGTCTGAATCTGAAGGAGGAGGAGTGTCCCAGCATGCTTTTATCAAATAAACGAGTGTTTTGTATCAGCTTATTTTCTCTGTAGTTATGGAATAGTATTCGCTATTTCTAACTTACCTTGATCATAAGGAAGACCACAATATTTAGCTAGAATAAGTGTTTGATCTGACTCGGTATTCATATCAAGAATACGATCCACTGCCATCCAATCCTTTACTACAACATCCTCCTCTCCGGAGTATTCCTCATTTCTGTAATGATCCAGCAGAGATTTGTATGCTGCTGGAGCTAAGCCTTTGATCCATTTCTCAGATACCCATGTCAGATGTCTATAAGATGTATTTTTCCATTTGATAAGACACTCAAATGTCTGTGTCTGGTATTCTGAAGAAGTGTGTTTCTCCATAGATGTGTCAATAGTAGTGCTGGTGGCTGTTGATCGCATGGTAAGAATTCTCTCTACTTCTTTTTTATACATGATACACTCTGGACATTTCCACGTTTTCAGGCACATGTTTCTGCCCATTTTCACCTGCTCCTCTTTAGTCATGTCAGGAAATCGAGTTTCTTTATCAATGAATTCTGGTAGACATTCTATATGACAAGTGCGATAGCATCGAAAGCATCGAAACAGTGGTAGTATGTTCTTTCTAACTACATCTATGTGGAAAAGTGTAGAAGTCTCTGATATTGCTATCTCAGTGGCATTGGTGGGTTTATCATATTCCTTTGAGCTTTCAGATAGATACGTTGTTGTAAATGCATTCTGTTGATCAGATACTGCCATGGTCTCATCATTTTCCGCATCATCCATGTCGTTCTCTTCATAGACAGAGCTATGGTTTTTACCACACATATCACAGCTAGGTAGATTTTCAAATGATTTTGTTCTGCCAGAAATACATCGAGTGCATTGAAATTTCATAATTGTTTGGTCCTTGACTTGATAAATACCAAGATATCGTTTAAGACTACTGGAAGATTCAGGAAGACATCCTCTATGAGATACAGCAGAACATGATGTGCATAGTAATAGCCGCTTGGGTGGATGCCGGGGAAGTGTCTGATCTGGAGTGTATTTTACTACACCCCTCTTGCTCATTTCTGTCTTGATATTAGTTCCCTTCTCTTGGCATTTAATACAATGACTCCAATGATTTATCGAGGCCTTGCTCATTCTTCTTTTATCTCTTCTACTGGCTGCTGTATCACTTTCCATTTCACTGTCTTCTGTGTCATTTGTGCTGGTATCTGTGCTTAATGAATTCATGCCATTATGGTCATCACTTTCCTCTCGTGCATTGCTATCACTGTCATTGGTCATTGCATTTTTTCTTATGCGTTTGCGTAGAATAATAGGGGCTGAATACTCATCATTGCTTTCTTCACTCGAGACCTTTTCTCTTTCTTTCCAGTCTTTATCCTGTGTATTATTTCTTCTTCTCAGTCTATATCCACCCCGTGCATCTCCAAGTTCATCGTCATCCATAAAGCCAATGGCATTCTTGGAAGAGGTACTTCTCAACTTTTTATGTTCAAAGGCTTCAATGCGAGTATAGAACTTTTGCAAATTATTGGGTGGTTCCTTTTTGATACAGATTAGATACTGGCTATCCCTAGAACCATAATAAATGGAAAATATATCTACCTCTGTCTGTCTGTTACCTTCCCATACTACTTTATAAAGCACCTTGCCAGTAGGTGTTATTCTTTTGTCCAGAATAGCCAGGAGATTGCCATAGCTGTTGATCCTTTCTATCTCCTCATCGCTGTCGGTATCAGTTTCAAAGTGCTTTTGAGTTCTGCTGGTGGATTTTCTGGCATGAGTGATGTTTGAACTTTTGAGAGGTTGAACAGGTACTTTTACGGAACTCAGTACCTTCCACTCTTTACGAATGATCTAATAGTTTTTTTTATAAGTGCTTGACATTGAATTCTTTTTTATTTCTTTTGAATAACTCACTTTTAATGATATGGTGCTGAAGGATCCTTTTGTTGGGGGTTGTTCTACCATCTCTCTCTGAGGTGTTGTCATTATGCAACAACGCGCCTTGGCGTAATAAGAGTTCTTTTGATGATTTTAAGTCTTGGGTGACCGTAGTTATTTATACTCCGGTATGTAATTTTTTCATAAAAATAATAATAATGACAATAATAAGCATTACTTTGCCTGAGGAAACAATGTATTATAGTCACCGGGTTTACTAAATCTACTATTAATGTAGGATGTTTATTTTATCAGTTATTAGCTATCACTGAACTATATTATTTAATAGTGGATAATTATATGATAGTTAATAGTTAATACTAAATACTAAATACTAAATACTAACTACTAACTATTGTAAATTGAAAAGTAGGTTGCCCCTGCAAAATTCTATAGGCAGGAAACCCTTACCAATGTTGATCGTGAAACTGCCTTTTTTTATTTCATTTGAACTGATCTATCAAATAGAAAAGATATATAACTAGCTATTATTTAGATACAATAAGGTCTTAAGATATATTTTTTTGATTATCAAAATGTATATTTTGATTAAATATTGAGTGAAAGCTAAAGTTAACACTTTACAGTTTAATATTTAACATCTCATACTGAATAATTAATATAAAATATAAAAAAGTGATATCAATGTGTGTGTGTATGTGTGTTATTATTCATTATTAAGTATTCAACATATACATTGCAAATCAAAGAATAAACAGCACAAGGTATTTTAGACAATAAACAATAAACAAACAATAAACAAACAAACAAAATGCATGGCTCTGTTTATTTCCTCATCTTTCAACTAATGCATTTGTCTACTTTATTTACTATTTCAAAGTAAATAAGAATAAGGATTTCTTTTCAAGTAATACGAGATGATCCGACTCCTTTCTTCTTGAGTATATGCAGACAAACCTTTGTTTTATTATTGCTATTTCTGTGTCAAGCTGTTTTCTACTTTTACCACTCTATTTTAGATTAAATTCTTAAAGTACTTAATAATAAGACTATGAATTCATGACAAATCCACATTATCAGATATGTCTTGAATGAGAAATAAGAAAGTAGGAATAGATGAATGGATGTCGGAATAGATATTTACATATGCATATGCCTGTAATTCTTAGAACTCTATCTGTAAACTGCTTACTTTTATCTTCTGTTTTATAGTATACTATGGCATAGCATAGTATACCATTCACTCATCTTTTATATTTACTCCTTAAAAGGATTTAAGTTTCTTCAAAAGTAACTGCAGGAAGCTGAGGATCTGTTTATTATAATTACTATAATTACTACCATTGTGCTTATAATTGCAGTTGTTATAGTAGAGATTTTCTTTTATTCTTTGCTACTGGAGCATAGTAAATAGTAAATAGTAAAAAGTAAAAAAGAAAAAAGGAAGATTGTCTTTATTTTTACTCTCTTTTACCTCTTACTACTCTTATTTAATTTTACTCTCTCCTAATCCCCTTTTCTTTCTTTCTTGACTATTCTCATCACAAATATCTCTTCCTTAAAGGTCGAGAGATTCAATAATGCAAGAAGATACTCGTATTGATTTAAAATGTCTTGTCAGTTCGAGCCAACCACCCTCTGAAGAAAGTGTCACTAGTCTATTGCAAAGCAGACACAAACGCAACTTACCATACACTCGTGTCGGGCAAAATAATCTTATCGTTGTCAACCCCTATCAGCCATTAGACATCCTGAACGATGCTACTCTACAAGCCTATGCTGATGCTGGCTATAGAAATGTATCAGAACAGAGACTTTTCCTGCAGCCTCATGTCTATGAATTGGCCACATGTGCCTATTTTCATATGCGAAGATCGGGGGAAGATCAGAGTATTGTGTTGAGGTAAAATATAATAAATTTAAGGCAATGTGAGAGAATAGAGACTAGAAATCAAAAACAGTATCTATGTATGTTTGTCAAGGGCAAATATATACCCCAGGGTATATACTTGCATCTTGTCCCTACATAAATAATAATAATACAAGTAACAAAAATAAACTTACATTTATTCTTATGATAGTGGCATTACTGGCTCTGGTAAAAGCACTACTCGAACCCATTTGATGACACAACTTTTGTTGCTATCCACCCACAGCAAAAAAGAGACAAAATTACAAATGCAAATCAAACATGGCCTTGTCATTCTAGAGGCATTTGGACACTGTCGAACTGTCCAGAACACCTCAGCTTCCAAGTTTGGTATATTTCAGGAGCTACAGTTTAGTGAGCGAGGCCGTATTCAGGGGGCAAAAACCCTGGCCTACGCTTTTGACAAGAGCAGAGTAACTCATGTTCCTAAAGATGAACGCACCTTCCACATCTTTTACTCCTTACTGGCGGGAACAAGTGTAGACGAAAAAACAGTTCTCCACATCAACTTCCCCCCTGAGCACTTTCATTACCTTAATCAGTCGAAATCCATCAAAGTGCCTGAATTGAATGATGAAATTGCATTTGGAGATTTGAAAAGTGCACTCAAAGTATGTGGCTTCAAGGCAAAAACAGTATCCCAGATATTCCAACTTCTTGCTGCTATTCTACATCTTGGTAATCTACAATTTGCTAGTCATTATGAGACTGGTATGGCGGCTCAAGAGGCATGCAGTGTCAGAAACAGAGATATTCTGGATACTGTATCTGCTATGCTTGGTGTGTCTCCTTCCAAACTAGAGACCTGCCTTACCTACAAGCTTAGACTCATTCGAACGGAACTATGCACTATCTTTATGAATCCCCAAGGTGCAACTCAACAGCGAGATTCTCTAACACAAGCCCTTTACCATGTTCTTTTCCTTTGGCTTGTGGAGTCAATGAACACCAAGATTTGTTACAGTGACAGAGAAACTGCTAATTTTATTGGTATCCTTGATCAATTTGGTTTCCAATCCTTCAAGAACAATGGCTTTGAAGAATTTTGTACAAATTTCGCAAATGAACGTGTCCACCAATTCATAGTCAATCAACGTTTCGATGATCATAAAGGTCTCCCCGGCCTCATGACACGCGACCGTGTGCCTGTACCTCCTGTTATGGTCGATACCATGGCCTGCTCTGACCTACTCATTGGCAAGGAAAAAGAGACACGCGACAAGATAACAGGCCGATCCGCTGTCCTTGGTCTTGGTGGACTCGTCACTATCCTGGATAGAGATTGTGCCAAATTTCAAATGGGGGCTACTGATGCTACTGATGCAAATTTCCTTGCTAATCTCCAACGTCAATATGGATCGCATACCGCCTTTGCAAAATCAGCGCATGCCTTCTCCTTTGGTATCCATCATTTTGCAGGCACTGTACATTATACAGTTGAATCCTTTTTGGAGAAAAACTTGGACGATCTATCTCCAGACTTTGTCAATCTGTTGAGAGATAATAGCACTAATACTTTTGTATCGGCCTTGTTCCAAAGTACTGCAATGGAAACAGAGTCTCATCCTAAAGATGACCGAACCATTGTGAAGGCTCAACTAGCAAGTAAACCTACACGCTCGCCTTCCACCAAAAGAAATGCAAAGCGTAGACCAGAGACAGAAAATGCAGAAGATGATGAGACTCGAAAGAAAAGAGAGACTGATGAAACACATCAGAACATGCAAAGTATGACGGTGATAGATCAACTGTACATTACATTGCGCCATCTCTTTGCTACCATGGCAGAGACACGTCTTTATCATATTCTTCACATTAGGCCAAACGATAGTCAATCGCCTGATCTTTTTGATGTAAAGCGAGTCCGTACACAGGTGCATACTCTCTTACTGCCAGAATTAGCGATACGATGTCGACAGGAGTATGCATGCTACTATACATTTAATGAATTCTTAATACGCTATGAGCGACTCGCCATCTCTCTTCAAATCGACAGTACCAAGCCAGAACGAGGGCAGGTGGATGTTATTTGTGCCATGATGAACTGGGCTGAAACTCAAGTTTACATTGGTAACGATATGGTCTGGCTTTCCTATGAAATCTGGAGGGAGCTTGAAGATGGCCTTCGTGCTTATGAAAAAGAAGAAAGGGTGCGCGCAAAAGCTCCCAACGATATACTGAAAGATCCGCATACAGTGTCCATGCATGCACTTCAAGACACACTGCAACCTCCTGCTGATACAGGTGCTGTTGCTTCTGCTTCTGCTTCTGCTTCTGCCACCGCCACTGCAGCTGCCACTTCTGCCACTTCTGCTGCTTCTGCCGCTGCCGTTGCTCAGTATACTACATTACCTCATGCATCTGTCTATGATGACGGTGCAAGCTATGCAGATAGTGAAGATAGTATGAAACGAGAAATAGAGGGGTCTCAATGGGGTGATGAATCCGAGTGGGGTGTGAAAGGATTATCTGAAGGGTAAGTTATTCGTATTCTCTTCATCTCCCTTTCTTGTTTTCCTTATTATATGTATATATAAATGAGAACTTAAACATTCAATTTTATTAGGTTTGGTCCCAACATGGACATGAGTAAAATGTTGGAAGATTATCATGTACCTCAAAACGAACAAGTAGAAGAAATGCCCATCACATCTGTGCGTATTTGGTGGGTACGCATTGTATGGTTTATGACTTGGTGGATCCCGTCCTTTTCTCTTCGGGTAGTGGGAAAAATGAAACGTGAAGATGTTCAAATGGCATGGCGTGAAAAAGTGGCTCTTTGTATACTTATCAGTATCTTTTCAAGTATGGTCATCTTCTTCATTGTTGGACTTGGTGAAGTTATTTGTCCCGATACCAAAAACATGTATTCGCCTTCAAATGTACAAGTTCATAGCACAGTTGATGATATGTATATGAGTGTGCGAGGAACAGTCTATGACATGACTAGTTTTGCAATGACTGGCCACGGAACAGCAGCTCTTCCTGCCAACAAAGACAATATGAATCAGTTGGCTGGCCTAGATGTCTCTTATACTATACCACCTCCATTAACATCTGCATGTGGGGGTCTTGTTATTTCCCCCACTATCAAGGTCATGCCTAATATTTCGGATGCAATTGGGACTTTTGTCCACAACTCTGGAGATCAATTGACTATCCCAACCTTAACAAAAATGAAAGATCCTCGGTGGTATTGGAGCTACTTCTTACCTCAATTGACCCTCTACAAGAAAGGAAAAATTGTGATTCCAATCCAGCAACTCTTGGCCGATTTCCAAGGATGGGGTCGTTTGGCCATTGCTATCAATGGAAGAGTTTATGATATCAATGACTATATGGCTACTGCCAAAACCTATGATACTGGATCAACAGCAAGTGATTACCACTATTTGCATTCCACTATCGAAGAAATATTCAGTAAATTCAGTGGCACAGATGCTACTGCTAAATGGAACCAATACAAGGGATCTATGTCTCTTGAAGAGCAGATACTTAATATGAACTGCTTGGATAACTTCTTTTATATTGGCGATGTGGATAAACGTGAAACCTTCCGATGTACATTTACCAATTACTTGTTACTGTCTTTTGCTATTATCATGTGCTTTGTTATCTTTGTCAAATTCTTGGCTGCTCTGCAATTCGGTGGTGCACCTACTCCTGAAGACCATGACAAATTTGTTATTTGTCAAGTACCTTGTTATACAGAAGATGAAGAGTCCTTGCGTAAAACAATAGACTCACTTACAGTACTAAACTATGACGATAAACGTAAACTACTTCTTATTATTGCTGATGGTATGATCATGGGAAGTGGAAACGATCGACCTACTCCACGTATTGTACTCGATGTTCTTGGGTATGATACTAAGAATGATCCTGAACCTCTTATGTGCAAGTCTATTGGTGAAGGTAGTAAACAACTTAATTATGGAAAGGTGTACTCTGGACTCTACGAATGTGAAGGTCATGTTGTGCCCTATGTGGTAATTGCCAAGGTAGGCAAGGCCTCTGAACGTGCCAAACCTGGCAATCGCGGCAAGCGCGATTCACAGATGATTTGTATGAACTTTTTGAACAAAGTACATTTTGATGGCGAGATGACACCGTTGGAACTAGAAGTGTATCACCAAATCAAAAATGTTATTGGTGTTAATCCTTCGTTCTATGAGTATATTCTTATGGTGGACTCTGATACAGAAGTACTTCCAGATGCACTCAACCATATGATATCCTGTATGCTGCACGATGGTCGTATCATTGGCTTATGTGGAGAGACCAAGTTAGTAAATGAAGATGGCTCATGGACAACAATGATTCAGGTTTACGAGTATTATATTTCTCATCATCTTGCCAAAGCATTTGAGTCTCTCTTTGGCTCTGTCACTTGTTTACCTGGTTGTTTCTGCATGTACCGTATTCGCACACCTGTCAAGAATGAGCCATTGATTATATCACCCAAGGTTATTTTGGAATACTCTGACAATCATGTCGACACTTTGCATAAAAAGAATCTCTTGCATTTAGGTGAAGATCGTTATTTAACTACATTGATGATGAAGCACTTTCCACAATACAAAATGAAATTCACTGCTCATGCTCAGTGCAAGACAGTGGCACCCGATCGTTGGCAGATTCTGCTTTCACAGCGTCGTCGATGGATTAATTCTACTATTCACAATCTATTTGAGGTCGTACTACTGCCTGATCTGTGTGGTTTCTGCTGTTTGTCCATGCGCTTTGTGGTATTGATCGATTTGATCGGTACTTTGACTCTCCCTGTTTCTGTTATCTATCTCGTATACCTTATCTATATTGTTGCTTCTAAAACAGGTCCTCTCCCTGTTCTTGCTCTTTGTATGCTGGCCGGTATCTATGGTCTTCAAGCCATTTTATTTATTCTTAAGCGACAGTGGCAGCATATCGGATGGATGTTTTTCTATATTCTTGCTATTCCTGTATTCTCCTTCTTCTTGCCCATTTACTCATTCTGGCATTTTGACGATTTCTCTTGGGGTAATACCCGTGTTGTAGTTGGAGAGAACAAGCAGAAGAAAATCATTGTTGCAGATGATGAAAAGTACGATGAGAAGATGATTCCTCTCAAAAAGTGGAGTGTTTATGAACAAGAACTATGGGAGATGGGATCTACCGGAACAAAAGAAACAGGCATTACTGGTCAAAGCTATCACTCCCATCACACTAAAAACCACTCTCTTTATGATAACCGTAGCCAGCATGGTAGCCAAATAGGAGAATATGACTACTATCGGGACAATGTCATCATTGACAAACGCCATCGCTCAAGAGGACCCATGGGCTATGCTGGATCTGTAGCTGCTCCAGGATCAGAATGTGATTATGGACAAGCACAGAGAATGCAGCCAATGTCGGTCCATAATCCAGACTTCCAGCCAATGCCAGCACCCGTGCCTGGACCTGTTTATGACCAAAGAAGTATGGCACACCACCGAATAGGACAAGATCAGGACATTGGTATAAGAGCCAGTAGTCAGTTTTCTGTTCCAATGTCACAAGGGGGACTACAGCCAATGACACCTCCTGGGTTTCCTACAGATGATGAAATTCAGTCTGAGGTGAAGAATATTCTTGCCACAGCTAATCTAATGAGTATTACCAAGAAGCAAGGTAAGATGGTACCTATTTAGACATCTATCTAACTTGCTGTCTTTTAGTACGAGAGCAATTAACTGCATTTTTTGGATTTGACATGACACCTAAAAAAGAGCTTATCAATACTAGTATTGAATATATTCTACAAGGTCGTCTTTAATTGTATACACTCATTCTACCCCACATTTACTCCTACCACATCATCCCATATTTCATCATGTCTTATACAAACAGTTTATGTGTGTGTGCTCAACTACATATTCATTTACTATCACCTAGTTATTCATCTTTCTCGTAACTCTATATCTAGCACAGTTATTTGTTTATGAGTATTTATTATTTCTACGTGTTGGCTTAGTATTAAAATATTAACCGAATTCTAATTGTTACATACAAATTGTTGTATATTCTGGTGTTTATTTCCTTTTGGATTAAAAGAATAGAAGACTACAACCATAAAGTTATACACATGAGGTATATAATATAAAGAATATGTATAGTCAATGTAGAAATATAAATATTAGAGGATAACAACTATGGAATAATGTACTAATCCATTATTCAGTGAATTAAAAAAAAAAGAACAGAAAGACCAATTTTTTTTTGTAGTCACTCAATAACTTTGAATTTGATATATGCTTTCTTGATCTGGATTTTTATGTATGTTTGTTTGTTTGTTTGTTTTTTGCTTATATTTTTGCTTATATTTTAGTAGACATAATTCATTTTGTCTAAGCTCATTTGGCTTGTCTCTATTCTTCTTTTCAAATCTTCATCAAGGTTCAGATAGAAATAATTAATAATAATGTTCCATGATAAACCTATAAACGACTCTAATAGAAAAAGGACAAATACTTACCGATATTTGTGGCAATTGCATAGACCCTATTTTTAAACGTTTTATGACACTAGAAACAATTTAAGATGAATAAGAACCCGCCTTACAAAGTTTATTCTTTGGTGCATATTTTTTGGCACCACATTTAATATAATAGGATGAAAATAGACACACTACTGACAGCTAGGTTACTGGATATTAAGTATATTTTATGAGTGATAGAAAGGACAACGGCTGAACAGATAATAATAAGAATAATTGTAGTGAAATAATAAGCAAAGATAACACCCTGTTAAAAGCAAAAAAAAAAAAGATCACTAATAGAACAAATTCATCGGTAATACGGTAACGTTGCCGAGATTATGTTTACAATAAACTGACATATTATAAAGGTAGTACCCTGTTTAGGGTTTACCAGGAATAGAGGTGAATCCAAAGCAGCAGAGAAATCGTGCTTTATGTAGGACAGCAGTAATTGTTACAAACAAAGCTGCACACAAAAGCGTTTTCAAATTAATGGCACTACCAACATCTTATTAGCCACTGAGTATCAAATTATTCTGTTACTTATGGCTCTTTTATTCACCTATTGCTTAATGAACTCATTAAATGAATGGATTTTTAAGGATTTTTCATGAATTCCACTGATCTCATAACATATCTCTTCACTGCCTAGTATCGCTGTATGAAATGCACTCACAGTGGGTGTATTCTATAGAAAAGGCCGTGCATACATCACATGGCTTGATAGTGTGTCTGTATTCATTCCCCATGCTAACTTCATTAATAGTATTGTCGGTCCGGTTTCATTGGTATGCAAAAGATTACAGTTCCATATGACTTTTTTTCTTTTCTGGCAAGACCCTCTGTATTCAACAAACAGAATTTCTGCATCTATCAAGATCTGTGCTATTTTTTTCATTGAAAATAAAGGTATACTTACTTTTGCTTCTTATTATGAGTCTTTCTGTGGTGGTTGATCTACTGATCGATATTCCTATTCTCTAAAGAGAAAGAGATTAGAATTGAGATTCCCTCTGCTGTTGATCATGCGTTGATCATCAACCCTATTTCATCCACTGATATGATTTGCATACTCAGTATCTTACTTTCTAATGTGTGCAACCTGTGGAAGCACTGTCCTAAAACACACCCTTTTTTATATTTATTTTTTAAGCTTTTCCAGTTTCAGTTAAAAAGGAAAAAAGAAAGAGTGGACAAATGTGATTCTGAGAAATATCTGGGGAAGATACAAAATCATCTCTTACACATCAGAACTACTGCTCTGTATAAGTAATGGATAGAAAAAGAGACCTAGTGAATAAACAATGAGCAGAATTTTATAGAAAAAAGACAACTTTATTGACTAAGAGGCCCGTTGATATCCTTGAAACAAACCGAAGAATACAGAAAATCAGAACTCCAAGTGGACTCATGCGTTGTGACCATAGTAAATGTGTGATAATTTAAAATAATAATAATAATAATACAGTAAAAGGTTGTACACACCTTTCATTGAGATTCTTAACAGTAACAGGGAAGTTTGGCAGTGGTACTGATAATATCCTAAGAATGTAGATGAGTGATGAGTCTTTTGGAAGTTTATAAAGTGGAGAAGCTATAGACAGTAGAAAGAGTGCATTAGTAGTTTGGAGGAGAATTACTATAATGAATTATGTTATTTTCCTTTCGTATGCCCTAGAATTAATTATTATTCGAATAGAAAAAAAAAGAACAATGGCTGGCCATAGACCATTAGGCCATAGACAGTTGTATCTTTCCACTGTAAAGATGTGATGGAGGACGACCCAAGTATTTCAATAGACTCCACAGTTTATTATATAGACTATTGATACTTGTAATACAGATCTATTCAAAGGATAGTGAATGCAAATGCATGTACTCATTAAGGATTTAAAGTGTTTTTCTACATAATTCATAAAGATGCATTAATATGAAAATAAGGTATATACATTGGATCTGTCATATCTCTTGTGTCCTCACTCTGAATCTGTTCATGGAGTCATTCTAGGTTATATTCTTTCTGTAGAGCCATACCGGGAACTACGACCAGCCATTGTCTTGTTTTTCACTCTAATTTCTCACTGATTCACGCCTAAATCTCCTTCAACTGATCCCTCTTTCTTTTGTGAATCCCTTTTTCTACCATCATTTTCATATGCCTTTTGCTCTATTTGGTTGCAGCACTGACTTGCTATCTTTTAAAATAGACCATTCATCACTTTGGCTGTTCTCTTTTCTGCTTCCTGACTTGTAGAACAATCTACCTCCGAAATGGACATGGACACTTCATCACCCACAGGCTCCGCCCACCCCCCAAGTGCTTATCAGTACAGGAAACAAAATCCCAAAATACAATTCAGAAGTGCATTACCAAACTGTAGAAGAGTGACGTATCTCTAATCAGTTGGCATAATTCATATAAGAAACTATGAGCTCAGCCCCCATACAAAAATACAACTACTGTAAAAATATACATACTGTTCATCCACATAAAACACATCATTCTACCTGTAACCTTTATCTCCAGTCTTTATCCACAATTTCACCCAACACTCAATCTCTCCTCTTTTACCTGTAGCTACTTTGTCGATAGCTGCTTCTCTTGTTCTCTTCCATTTGACTATTTTTCCCTTTGTATCGATGCTAAAAGATCCACCCAAAGACCAACTCCTTGGTCTTCATTGGGCTGCTACCACTGGGAATGTTGGTATGTTTCCTCCTGCAACCTTTCTTTATGCTCATGCCATCTAGGCCTTATTAAGTTTGCTCTTGACCATGGAGTCCCTATTGACTCAGTTATCAATGGATTTATGCCTCTCCAACTGGCATGTCTTAGTGATACAAATGTAGCAGCAGTTCAGTATCTTATTGATCGTGGTGCTGGAGTCAATGCTCAAAGGTAGAGACATTCTTTCTTCTTTCTTCTTCTCTATCTGTCTGTCTGTCTGCCTGTCTGTCTGTCTATCTATCTATCTCTCACTAAAGGTAGAAGAGAAAAACAGCCCATTTTCATGCCCATAAGATGATCTATAAAAATACAAAAATACAAAAATGTAAAAATATCTATAAGCCCAACCTATAAAATCATCTATCACTAGACGCCAATGCTCTATTCTATCGCCCTTTGAATAGAAATTAATCATCAACATTTTGTTAGGTGGTCCAAGAAGCATAGCTCTGATAAGTCACAGGCAGTGGCAGGCGCTACTGGTTCTACTGCTCTTCATGTTGCATGTGCTAATGGTTGTTTACGCAATGCTGATATTTTACTTCGAAATGGCGCCTCTCCAGACATCAAAGACAAATACGGATCTACACCCATTGATATTGCCACTGCAAAGAACTATGTAGACATTCTTCAGCTCCTGAAAGTGAGTCGGAAACGAGCCCACTCACTCCACACACAGCATACAGCGCCACATATACTGGAGCGCACAAGAAGACCAAGTTTACCTATTATGCATGGAAGAGAAAAGCCTCTGCCTTGTCTTCCATCTTCTGTACAGTCCACACCTCTCTCTAGCCTTCTTCAGATGCGACCAAGTGTCTCTCACTCTCATTCTTCTACCCACTCTCATTCTTCTATGCATTCTCATTCTCATTCTCATTCTTATACCCCTTCTCATTCTCATTCATGTTCATGTTCATACCCACCAACACATCCATTACCACTTCATCCTCATCCTACTCACCATGAAACACCTACACATTCACTTGTTCCTATACCAGCCCGCCCTATTCCCAGACCTACTCCCGAGCTTTCCTCTTCTGAATCTTCTAAAGAATCAAGCGCCGGGGGTTACGATGAGCTCGGTTCGTCGGAACATCAGTCATCTCCTACCTTCACTCACAAACACAGCCAGGAACGGACTTCTAAAGACTGGTATAGCTATGGTGTCCTCCATTCTTACCAAGAAGACAACTACCTCTCTTCACTTGAACGCAGGGCCTGTGAAAAAACACCCTTTTCAAGAGAGACATCTTTAACAGGTGACACTACACCTTTCCCTCACCCTTATCGACGCTCATGGTGGGCAGAGACACGTAGATCCATGGAAACAATACGTCATAGCTTGGATTTGAAATCAAGCCTACGCCGGCCTTTGTCTGGTTACGAATTACAGCAAGTACAAAAAAAGCCTAGTTTCCTACCACGTTGGGTGACTTGGCCGTTTAAAGGGAAAAGAGAGGAATAAGTGTTTCAAGCTGTTTTCCTGATTCAATGCCTGATTTACTTATTATCTGACCTGTTGATCAGTCATGGAATAATCATAGTAATCATGGGATAAATGTAGAATAAAACAAACATAACATATCATAACAAATAAACAAATAAACAAATAAATGCTATGGTAGAGTGGTGAAATGATATAAGTTGTAATAGTTGTAATAGTTATAATAGAATAGCAACATAGCAACATAGCAACATAGCAACATAATATAATAAGCAAAACATGAAACAAGTGTCAAGGTCTATTCTCAATGGATACAATGACCTACCCTAAACAACTTGTTTCATTTATTATTGAATGCTACTGCAATTGAAATGGAAATAATAATAATAATAAAAAGAAGATAAAGAGAGACTGTTCTACAGAAATACGCCAAAGTAAATACATTCTAAAAAAGATAAAGGGGTGTATGGGTGGGGGTGTAGAAAGAATAAGTAACTGTCTTGTGCCAGCTACAAGTGTGGTGTAATGGAATATATGCATACAATTAAAAGAATCAACAAAGGTACATTGTAGAAATAACTTCTTTTTTCTTTCTCAATAGTGTTCGAATGGGTTTCATGTATCCGAAGAAGCATTTCTACTGAAAAGATAAAGCATTTCTTGAAGACCCAATCGGCCTAACTTTTCACCTGAACCTTCACCCAAGGCACCATCACAAAGTGCCTACACAGCCAGAATCAATGCACTGTGTCAATGGATCTCTTCTCTTCTATCCATAAAGAACTTACTTGTTTCGATTTCTGAAGTTCAAGAATACGGTCTTCTACAGTATCCTTAATAAATATACGATGAACTTCCACGGGTTTGGTTTGTCCAATACGATGAACACGGTCAATGGCTTGATTCTCCAAAGCAGGATTCCACCAAATGTCAAGCAGCTGCATTAGATTGGTGAGCCAAAGAGTATTAATGTTTCTTCTTCTACTACTTACAATAACACTATAGAAATAATATCATCCAACCTACTATGTTAGTTTTCTTTCTACTCAAATGAACAGTGCATAAACAAGTAAATAAACATTACCGATTGGCAGTAGTTAACTAAACAAAAAGTAGATCAGTCAGTTAGTCAGTCGTTCATTTAGCCACGGACTTCATACTATAAACACGATGGCTTACATTCAATCCCAAGGATCCACACTTGGTAGATACCAGTAGCACAGTAATACTTGGATCCGTCGAGAACTTTTCCAACACATCTGCTCGTTTGCGTACAGTCATGGCACCATCATAACGCACAAAGTTATAATTGTTTTCTAGCAAAGGAGCTCCTAGAACATCCAACTAGACCACAAACAACCATTCGTCTTTCTTCTTCTCTTGTCATTCTTGGACTTACCATGCTTGTAAACTGTGAAAATACAATTGTCTTGTCTTTTCCTTGAGTCGTTTTACGCGTATCATTCAATATTTCAATCATCTTGTTGATTTTACTACTGGTCGTAAGCTCCTGGATTTTGATGGTATTCTCTGAATCCATGAAATCAACCTCTGTTGTTTGGTGTCTCTCAGGTGCATGGACTTTTAAGAACTGATCAACAGTGACCACCTTGTCGCGTGTAAGGATACCTCGACATTGTGGACATTTCTTATTACCATTTACACCATCCTGGACATTAAGGAAATCTAAATAATAAGAGATGTTAGAAAGTAGAGTCGAGTAGAACATGACTTACTGTATAAACATTCTCGACACAGCATATGGCCACAGTCGGATATAATCTGAGGTTGGTCTGCCATGTCCATACAAATAGGACACTAAAGCATCCAGGGAGAGATACAAAGAGAAAGAAGAGGGAAGGTTCAATGAGAGGGGTCTATCTTCACTCGACTCAATTGACTTACTTCTATTTCTGTGAAGCTTGTATTGGTATCTAGCAAACGGTTCACAACCACCTCAGGCATGCTTTGAACAATCGCTGCCATTTCCTCCATTGCTGCCTTTCTATCAAACCCTTCTTCATTGGTTAGCCTTGGGTGGAGGCAGGCTTGACGAAGACGCAGCAATAGCACCAATACCTAATAAGCTTATCAATATACATATCCACTTATATATATATATGTGTGTGTGTGTGTGTGGAGAGAGAGAGAGATCACTTACAGAAGAATAGTTTTTCATAACAGTACCAGCATTAACAAGTTTTTCAAAGCATGCTTGTGCCTTTGCATCAACATAGTCATAGAACTCTCGCTCTTGCTGTGTAAAGCTAATATGGGTGAAATGAACATTGCGTTCTGGGAGATTGAGAATAGGTTTTCCATCAATCGTTGATTTTTTGGATCTTCTTAAAGAAATAGCTAAGAAATATATACATAAATAAATAAAAGCAAGAAAGATATTGAATCAATAAGAATGAACGTTTTATTATTATTACTGTGCCTTGGTATCACTACATTACCTTTGAGCAGTATCTGAATAACTTTGAGTGCTTGTTTATGTCTTCCCATTTTTAATGGCCTTGATATGCAGTCTCTGAACTGATCCCATTCACAGTAAGGCCGTATCTGTAAGAACTTAATAAGCGAGTACCTAGAGACAAAAGGGAAATGATTAAAAAGTCAAAGAGTCATTGGATAACTTACAGATCTCCAATGTTGTTTTGAATAGGTGTTGCTGTCATGCACCAACGAAACTCAGCCTTCATTAGACAACTGGGCATGCAAAGTATAAGATGAGGGTGTACAGTGTATCTAAAGATGAGCCTACCATCCTTCTGCCATACGAGTTCTTCTATTCTTTATTGTGTGTGCCTCATCCAGAATGATTCTGCAGGCATTGAATCAACATAGTAAGCTATCCTCCTTTCTTCTCCTCTTTTTTCTTTCTTTTACCTGTGAAATATAAAGTTAGACAAGGGCCCACCCTTATCAATATCACGGTGATGGGTTCCCAGTTTGTCTGTGTCACGCCCCACATCTCCAGAAAGAACATTATAAGAAGTAATAATCACTATAAGAGATGAGTATCAAGAAAGAAGATCAAGTCTATTTTACCATCGTATTTAGCCAGAATAGCAGGGCTGCTTTTTCTACCTGCTCCATGATAAACAAGAACAGAGAGAGGAGGAGATGTCTTTTGGTTTATTTCCTTTTCCCATTGAGCGATCAAAGACACTGGACACACAACAAGTGTACCTTTGACTTTGAGGGGGTCTCCCTTTTGTTTTTGTTTGCCTTTGAAACTACTTTCAATTTCATCAAAGGGAGTAGCATCTTGACATTGATTGTCAAGGATTAATGCAATAGCCTGGATTGTCTAAGGAGAAGAAGGATAAGAGCTCTTGTATTCATCTCTACACCCCCCACTTACTTTTCCTAGTCCCATATCATCGGAAAGAATACCTCCCTTGTTCTTCGAGGCCTCCATCTTCTTAAGCCATCGCAATCCCACTTTCTGATGCTCCATCAATGTCACGACTAAACCATCAGGTGTGCCTGTTCTGTCTTCAAGAGCAGGCATTGCCTCCTGTTCTTCCTCCTCACTCCACAGATTCTCCAATAAGTCCCGTAGCTGCTGTTCTGTTTCTGCAGAGTTCAGATGTCTTTCAGGGAACTGCTGTCCATCATACGTAGAGACAGAGTGTCGCATGGATCCCTGTGGATGTCCATAGAGGGGTGCAATGTAGTACCCTTCCATTGAGTCTCCATCATCCTCAGAGTGATCGTATCGCATGGGGGGTGGTGGCAGATAGTCATAAGCACCAAAGCTACGGGAAGGATAAAAATTCGACAGAGGGTAGGTGTCCAAATCACAATGGGTATAGATAGGGATTGGGTGGTTGGAGGAGCCTACGACTGGATCCTCACTGGTAGTAAGGTCAATCACTTTAGGATGCTGATAATGTCCTGTCTCCTCCTCGTTGTCCTCCTCGTCATTAATCTCAATCAAGGGTGGTGCTGTTTTTTGTCTGTCAGAGTCTTTTGGTAGAGAGCCTTCGGGTAAAATGTTGGAGTCTGTATCTGTGTTGGAGTCGGTGCGTTTACGTTTGCCTCTGGAAGAAGACATGGGTGGACGAAGCCCAAGATAAGAGTCCAAGGTAGAGAAATCTTTGACAGATGCATTGAGTCTATAGCGCATAGGGTCTTCTTCTCTGTTCAGTTCATTCTGAAGACGAAGAGCAAGCTCTCTGCTTTCTTTGGACTCTCTTTCTATTTGCCTCACTAATTCTCTCTGGGCATGGATCTCATTAACGTCGATACCAAGTGATTTCATCAGTTCTTCTGACATTCCTGCTTCTGTGAAAAACGCAAGCGCCTCTGAATCCATATTAGACGTGCTGTCGTAACTTGTTGTTGTCATGGGTCGTTTTCGTTTTCCCTTGTTGTCTGTTGGATGAGAAGCAGACTCAGTAAGATCATGAAAGTTTTCCTCTGAATCAGACAGAAGGATGACATAATCATCTGCTGAATCAGCTATAGTCCTGTCTATGCCTTCTTTCTTGTGGGTGGTGGGGTGCGGGTGGACTTCTTTTGTCATTGTGTGGGTAGTAAAAGGAAACAAGAAGAGGCACAAGACAATGGTAAAGGGCTTGGTATTGAAGCACAGTCACCACCCTATCCTAGATGAATTTCTAGCTGGCTTGGAGAAATGTCTCTATTGCCACTTGCTAAACCTCTTTTGGTGCTCTCTTGTTTATGGAGAGAAATGAAATTTACTGCTCCTAGTCAAGTGTCTGAAGGTGAGTAAGGTGGAGTACAGCACTTGGAGTGGTGTATACTGCAGTACCTTTTTCTATTGATTACGCATGGAATTGCGTATGGAATTATACATAGAATTATGTTTTTATTTGAATAAACACATCAACACCCCAGCTAATATCCGTGAATATGGTTAATTTTAAATAAAGACATTAGCTACTTGGAAACAAATAACATGAGGCAAGACAGGAAAATAATAGAAAGACAGGAAAATAGAATATTTATGAGAGAACAATGAGTAGGTGTGTACAGGTGTATGTTTAAGCACTTCTTGACCAACCTCATCCAACAATGCCTACAGTAGAAGACATGGTCTGGGAACATCTCTCTTTCTTACCAACACATGTTTCTTCTCAAGAGTGTCTTGTTATGTTGGGTAGGCTGCAGTGAAGAATCGAGTCTTCACGGACACTCTGATAGCATGGAAATAGGTGTCTACCCATAGGAATTAATGTAATGTTTGATTGACAAGATGGAAATGCACACACTCCATGCCCTGTAAAACATAGTGAATACTAAAATGTATGACTTTCATTTCGTACAGTGATAAATAGACAGTGTCTTTTATCATTCTTATTCTTTACTCAATAGACTATAAATATTCTCTCTCTTTTATATATATATATCTTATAGACTGAATGTTCAATAAATAAATATAAATAAAAGGAAGGTGTTCATGTCTTTTCATTGGTGTTTTGACTTGAAACTATTAGTATCCATTCTGTACCAACAAATTAGAAATTAGAAATTAGAAATATAAAGGTCACTCAGTCATAGAGAATGTATGTTTGTAACATGTAGGCCTTTCACCTAGAATTAGACAGTTCAGAAGATGAGGCTGTTTGGGATTATAATTGCATGTTGTGGTTCTATATTATAACTACATGTTGTGGTTCTATTATTGATACTAGTAACAATGACGTGCAAATGATCAATAGATGTTTTCATCTGTTACCTGTAGTGTGGGTGTCCTACAGCAGTAACTGAGAAAGAAGAGGTGTTTGATATAATAAAACACAAGTTATATTTGTTAGTTGTAAATGCCTAATAAGTTGCTCACATAAATTTCCATCTAGTTTTTAAGGGGTAGTTTCTCTTGTGTAGGACACTTATGCTTATGGTTATACAGTCTACTATAGTGTGTTATCATTGAAACTGTCTCTACGTTCCAGCATTAGCTCAAGTAAAAAAGACCTGTTTCTGTTTGATTTGTTTTATGGAGGTATAGTACATATCTCTACTCAATATAGACTTTTTCATATGCCTTCACAGATAAAGAGGGGATATACTGAATAGACTATTATTATTAGACATGGTAAAAAAATAAATTTGTATGTCAATATCCTATCCTTGAAGAATACAGGTCCTATGAAGAATAGCCTAAAAACCATGTCTTGAGGAAACTTATCAATGGAGTGTATTCAGCTGAGTACTGTTAATATCAATATATTTATAATAGGAATACCATGTTACACTTTTAGGCTGATCCCATCTATCTATCATTATAGATGAGATCAACATTGGAATTAGACATTGTAATCTTACTATTGGCTTGCATATTACAAAATAAAGTATATTTATGCATTTTTATTATCAGATAAGCCCAGTGTTTACTTTCTGGGTGGTCATTTATATAATGACATTCAATATTTATCTAATAAGAGATAGAGATGAGTCATCGAAAATACAGCAATGACTAGAAAGACACTGTCTCCGTAAATCTGTCTTTCTTTCAACACATTCTAGAGACTGATTTTCGTTGATGTGGATTGCATGATCCTATTGAAATGATAATAATAATGATAATAATAATAATAAAAGAATAAATATAAATGGGCCACGGTATTGTTTTATTACAAATCAGGCAATAAAGAGGATCACAACATGCTAACACATACTGCTTTGCGTCTTTCGTATAATCCCCAAATGGATTGCCATTAAAGTTCATTTCTGACTACCAATAAACGCCTGTCTTTTCATAGCATGCTTAGCATAAAATATCCCAGTAGAACATGACACGTTCTCCACAGAAAGAATCCTTTGTATGTCACAATAATAAAGACACACAAGTCATTCAATGGACTTGCTGGAGTGTCTTTTATGTATCAGAAAGTGAATTGCAGACAAAACAACCCTACTGATACTTCACTGAGAAGCACTTATGCTAGTGTACTCCACACATGATCATTCACCAATCAGCTATAACAAAAAGGTGTGCAAAAAGAAGAAAAAAGAAGAAAAAAGAGAGGGGGGCCTTACATCCCAAGGCTCAGAACTAGAAGGTGCTACTGACTATCAATAGTTTACATGTCAGAACACTAGAAAGACCATTCTACGCATTGTCCACAAATGAGCGTGTTTACAACATAATGGCGCCATTCTAAAGCAGTACAAAAACATACCCATTTCTCTTCATTGGCTGTGAATGCAGTTTCGCGTTGATCGAACACGCTTAAATTCTCCTCTGTGTCTACTAAGCTTCTTTTTATTTTTATTTTTATTTTTATTATTATTACATTAACTCTTTATTTTCACAATGCCCTTAAGACTTGGATCCACTGCACCTGGTAAATTAATTCTCATTTGGCCATTGACATTCCTCCCCTTGCATAAATACACCATCTAATCATAAAGAACAGACTTTGACGCAGAAACAACACAGGGCCCTATTAAATTCCATGAGTTTATTGGAGACAAGTGGACTGTTCTCTTCTCCCACCCTGCTGATTTCAGTAAGGCATTTGCTCTTCTGTAGCCAGAGGGTGCTTGTAGGCAGATGTGTTTGATAACCCCAATCCATCTCTTTCCTAGCTCCTGTATGCACAACTGAGCTTGGACTCGTGGCTGCTCTTCATGAAGAGTTTGAGGCTAGAAATGTCAAGGTCATTGGTCTTTCTGCCAATGGTCTGGAGGAGCATGAGAAATGGATCCAGGACATCAATGAAATCAGCAATGTCAAGCTCAACTTCCCATTGATTGCTGATGCAGACCGCAAGATTTCTGTGCTCTATGATATGTTGGATCATCAGGTAAAAACAAATAAAGATGCCCAAGGCAGGGTACGATGAGTCTAGGGTCTGTTCACTGATTGTTATTTGTTTAGGATGCTACTAATGTGGATGGCAAGGGTCTTCCCTTTACTATCCGCAATGTCTTTATCATTGACCCCAAGAAAACCATCCGCCTTCTTCTTGCTTACCCTGCATCCACTGGCCGTAACTTTGATGAAATCCTGAGAGTGATTGATTCCCTCCAGCTGGGTGACAAACACCGTATCACAACCCCTGGCAATTGGAAGAAGGGTGACTCGGTGATTGTTCATCCTTCTGTCTCTACTGAGGAAGCTGAGACTTTGTTTCCAAAAGGTGTTCGTGTAGTAAAGCCATACCTTCGTTTTACACCTTCTCCTTTCTAATAAGGCATAAAGCACCAACAAAAGACCAATAAAAGACTATTAAACTATCACCAAGGCCAAGTCCACAGATGACCCTTCCTCTTTCTCTTTGTATTAATATGTAACTTTGTAACTCTGTACCTATATGTAATCTTGTGTTTGTGTTTGTGTAAATGCAAGTGTGTGAATTCATAAACAACCTATCAATACAATGTCTATGGATGACATGGATGGTATGAACTAGGTCTGTTGACAAGTGCATGTAGAGTGTCTTGGGATGTTCTTGGGATGGTCTCAACTACATGCATTCTACCAAAAGAATAAAATCATCACTGCTCCGTTGCATCGTCTGACCTGATTCTTTATTTATTTTTATGACTACCATTGTTGCTTCTTTTTCTCTTTTCTTTTTCTCTTTCTTTTTACGTGAAATATACAATGGACATTGGTCAACTGGAAAATGTGTATACACCCGTAACCCATGTGTGTGGAGAACAAACAGCCCCATGCCAAAGTGATACTGCTAGTGTGAGTGGTATTGGTGATTATGATAATATCATAGTGACGCCTCAACCCAACACAAGTGCACATTCATTCTGTACAAAGAAAACCACGCCAGAGACTACTGGATCCAAAGAGACAAAGCCCTAAGATACCTTCCCTGATCTGTCTATCTATCTATCTATCTATCTATCTATCTATCTATCTATCTATCTGTTTGTTTGTTTGTTTGTCTGCCTGTATGTCTATCTATCATAAAAATAATAAAAATAATATAAAAGTCCACGGTGGAGATTGAAAAGAAAGAAAGACTTGCTCAGTAAAAAGAACGCGTGACAGAAAGACCTAACATAACATAACATAAAGAGACATGGTTAGAGCTGCAAGTTGCATACAAGTGTAATAATAGGTAGAGCATCGGCCTATAAATATAGAACACACCTTTTAAGCTACACTGCACACAAAAGTTACAATGTGACAATGCTAGAATGTGACAATGATCAAAAGAAAGTAAGTTTAAAGGCCAACAAAAAGAACTCTAGGCTCTTTACTGTACACCAATAGATAGATGCATAGATAGATAAAGAGGTATACATAGATAAATAGAGAGGCATACTGTGCATGGATGTGTGGCTTGACTTTTTAGCTATAGCCTACATGATATTCCCTTTTTTTAAAAAAATAAAGGGCGGAGATCATTACCACCATGCAAAAAAAAATACAATCCTACACCCGCAATAAACAGAACTTGTATTTATTCATATAAATAGAATAAAACACAAAAAAGTGAAAGTGACAATAACTGTATGTACATTAATAAACAAAGAAACTATAAACAAACCCAATAGCCTTAATTAAATACAAAAGAGAAAATAGGATGAATCCTAAAGGGCATTGAGTAGGGCATCTGCACTTAAATGGAAAGATCGACACGGTGGCAAAGTACAAATGTATTGAAGCACTTGTCATCCACCCAGCAATGATAGTGGATCAACTGTAAAAATGATATTTCCAATTTGCAAATGTCTTGGAGATTGAAAATGCCGTTGCATATCTCATAAAGACGTCGGTTGGTGAGGGGCCCAATATAGGTGGAACAGTCGTGGTAACGTGATGCTGTGGCTGTCAAGGTCAGGTCTGTGGCTGCGAATGAGTGAGTGTACGCAGGTGTCCATGGTGTGTCTTGTAGAAATTTTGATGCAAGTAAAAGAGCACCAAGAAATAGACGGTGACAAGTGTCTTCCTTTCCAACGGCATTGGCTGGCAAGTTCTGTTTTGCACGGTGGAGATAGATCAGTGCAACAAGAGCGGTTCTGCCATTGATGCCTGCTTGGTAGGTGATTTTATGAATAAAGTAGACGAGTTCAGGTAGTGGACGTCGAGCCATGTGACTGCATCGGCGAGTAGACTTAATAGGTATCAGATCACAAAGAGTCATGGCAATAAAATCTAGGGCGACAATAAGAATCACACACAGAATCACGTTAATATTACATTCATAAAATACGTAGGCAACAGGCAACAGGCAACAGACAGCAGAATGAGTACAATGTGGGGAGAGGGGTTAAGGAGTGTCTGCTGTCTCTTCTTACCAATAAGTATAGAAGGTAAAGGCCGCCAGCCAGGAAGAGAAGGTGGTATTGAACTCGACGTAGTTGGATAATAAAGATGAGAAGGTGGCAATGGTCTTGTTGGTCGAGAAGACTGAATCATAATAGTAGGCAGGGGAGTTGTGCAGAACATTGGCAAAGTGGTTCTAATAGCAATATATAAATATATATAAAAAAGAAGTCTACACTTTGGATTTTATTCAGGTTTAAATAGTCCTTTAAATATATCTAAATAAATAGATATAAATACATCTTGATATATATACATTTATATATATATATATCTAAGGTTCTTTTTATTTAGGACACCATCTTTATATGGTACCTTTTATTTAGTAACTCCTTTTACGTTTCTTGTATCAACTGCTCATTCGGGTGCTCTCTTCCCGAGAGAAATGGCTATCAGCAGACCCTGGACATCTTTAATCATTCTTAGACAACCCGGACAAGAATGAAGCAAGTCTATCAGCACACATAATGGACAAAGGCAAAGAAAGAAGAAAAGAGTGTCACTATATTAAGCATCTGGAAAGAAACAAAGTTCTTTTGTTTGTGTTTAGTATGGGACAATAATGCACCACAGAAGATGAGAAAATAAAATGTTCCCTCTCCCCACTTAAAAGTAACACCTTGGGTGTGTGTTAAGAAAATTACCGTTCTTTTTGCTAGTTTGACATCACAATTACTCTTTGTTTTTGGTACCCTTTTATCTATTTCCATAAACAATGGTATGTGTACCTTAAAGACAAACCAAAATAAAGGCACGCTTTGCTGTCTTGTTCTGTCGTAGGTAGGCCATCCATGTATTGGTGGTGCATTTTACAGAGTAGATACATATCATTGATGAATGAGAATAGAGTAGCCCCATTCCACAACTAGGGGGCAAAAGACCCACCTAACATGTGGCACTTTCGCCCTTGCCATTCCCTGACCGTCTATCACTGTCATACTCACATGGGGTATTTGTTGCTGTTCATAGTGCCTCTTGTGCAATGGCAGATGCTTGTTAAGGTGCCTATTTGTTGTCTTTGTGTGCCTTATAAAACGGAATAAATAGGATTCATGAAAAATAAATAGAGTATTTATTGTTGAATAAGGCCTGGAAGGACGAATAAGGATTTGTTTTTGTTCTTTTTTTTGTTTTTTTTTGTTTTTTTTTTGTTTTTTTGTGCTGCTTTTTACTTTTTTTGTTTTACTTTCTGTGTATTTACAATGGAGCTGCTGTCGCACTGGCCATAGTTTGTCGTCGGAAATCGACCTTTAATGAGTCCGATCTATCTATAATGCCTGATTCTGAGACAGAGATGTAGGCATGCGAGGGTTTGCGAGGATTAATCATAAAGCGAAGACGGTTTTTTTTATGTTCGTATTGTATATGGGCCATTTTTAACAAGGCTTCTGCAGCAGTGGCCGGATGATGGGCCTCTGCACTCTGATCAATCAAGGCTCCGCTAAATATCAAGTGGATTTCTTCTAATGAACGGCCCTAAAAGATGATGAGCAGCCATGGAACTTTTTCACTTACATTGGTTTCTGGATAAAAACAAAATACAGTCCAAGCAATAAAAATACACATGACACCAAAGAATATATAGGTTGCTAATAAACTGGAGTGAATCATGATGGGGGATAATTCTGATATGAACAATTGGCTACAGAAACTAGCAGCAGTAGTTACACCAATCGCTTTGGCTCTGATAAGTTGTGTGTATATTTCGGCTGGATAAACCCAAGAAAGGGTGCCACTAAACACGTCAAGAAGATTAATCTCTGTTCGTCTGTCCTACCTCTCCAGCTTAAATAGTTAGACTTACAAACTTAATGAGAAGCAAACAATGAAAGCACAAAGGATTGCAAAAAAGAGAATAAAGAGCGTAGAAGAGCTGTTGCTGGTAAAAAAGTCATTATGATGGCCTACTACGCTCTCTAGATTAGCACTGCCAGCTCCTCCTCTTTCTGCTCCAGTGATAATAGCAAGTACGATCATACACAGACTCATTGTCAAGGCACCAGTGATGAGTATCTTTCTTCTTCCAAAGGAATCGATCTACCAACAATAGCATTTAGACTCTACTATTATGAAAGGGCATTTCTTACATAAAAAAAGACAGGAAGTGTGGCAATCATATTCAATAAGCCTCCAATGGCTTGGCCTAAAGAAAACTTTGTGAGAAAAAGCATGAATACAGCATTGGCTTACCCAGTTGAGGGGAAATGGCAATGTTGGACCCATTATTGTTTATTAGTATGGGGATAGAGAGTCTATTAGATGTATATTAGATAGTAGTTGTGGTATTAATATTGTTATTGTTATTATTGTTATTATTGTTATTATTGTTATTGTTATTATTGTTATTGTTATTATTGTTATTGTTATTATTGTTATTATTGTTATTGTTATTATTGTTATTATTGTTATTGTTATTATTGTTATTATTGTTATTATTGTTATTATTGTTATTATTGTTATTATTGTTATTATTGTTATTATTGTTATTGTTATTGTTATTGTTATTGTTATTGTTATTGTTATTGTTATTGTTATTACTATCATTATCATTACTATGAAATAGTAAACACTTACAATATAGTATTAATGCCAGTAAACTGTGTTGTCACATGCATACTAATGCCAAGGATAGTACGTTTTAAGTTATTCTCAATTCCTCTCGACCATAAACTAGACAGCTTTTCCGCCGAACATCGCCGATCGTAATTTACATTTTGGATAATGCCAGTATACTCCATGCTTATGTTGTATTGATAAGAATTCTCCTTGTTGATGCGAATACTCTTGAGAATCTTAAGTGCTTTCTCAGACTGCCCTTGATAAATAAGCCAACGAGGACTAATCAACTAAGTAGTGTAAATGGCAGATCATTCTAACCTTTCGGGTACAAGCAATAGACCTGCTAAGAACAATACGGGTGGGAGGATCTGAAGATAAATGGGCAATCTAGAAACTTGAGAATGAGATCTTTTTTCTTCAGTGACCTACCTCCAGGATATATCTGATGAAATACCATAGGTGCTATACCCAGTCCAGAAGGCAACACAGAACCCCAATGTGATTCCCAACTGATATAATGTAATGAGCCGACCACGTAACTCAGGTAACGAAATTTCGCTCTGATCTACCTCTTTAGCCTTAATATCATGTGTTGGTTTATCTGCAAAAGAATATGAAGCTTACATAGTGGTACGAGGGAACAGAGTATTCTGTAAACAATAGAAAACAGATCCACATTCATAAATAAGATTAAATGAGGATTGGATTATATTTACCCTACTGCAAATCCTGCTATAATTCTCCCCAATAGTAAAAGTACATAGGACTTGGTCACAGTTTGGAGGAGAGTACCCAATAAATCGATGCATCCAGCAACAACAAAGGACTTTCTTCTTCCAATGCTATCTGCAAGTAGACCAGAGCACTAGGTAACTAAGCTAATATAACTGAATCGTATATTTACCATAGCACCAATACAAGAAGCAGTCAGTGGTATGGCGATAATGATGTGTGTGCCATGCTGATCAAGGCTAAATGCTGTCTGGAAGCTATTCATCACTAAACAAGCCGAGAGTGCACCACTATTGTAGCTTTATTGGCTAAGTGGGTGCTATCCATTTACTTGCTACTTACCCGTACTAATGTCATCCGAGCATTGGAATCAGCACATGAATGATGATAATAGCAATAGCAATAGTGATAGTAACAATAATATTAAGTGGTTGAACTTGCTGCAATTAGAACCTATTAATTTACCATATAGCCTCCTAGTGATAAAATGCTATTGTTGATTCAACAAGCTACTATGAGCTACTATGAAATCAATGTTGAAACGTACCTACAAATAACATAAAGTCTATTTCTCGCAATGGAGCTCATGACTAGAGCAGGTTTAGTAAGATGAGTTACTTTTATTATTGTCATGCCTACTTTTTTAACGAGTGAATTGCAAAACTAAGTCTATAAAGATTATGTATCAATCAATTTCATAAGTTTTTGAATAGAGAAGAGCCTTAAACCTACAAACAAAGAAGTTTAATGATGGTAAGGATATCGGCTTGAGTAATGCTGTTTAGTTAATTTTGTAGTAAGATTTATCCGTTATTCACCCTCTTTCCTAAGATATTCTGAGTTTCAATATGTTCTCCTTCCGTCTCTTTATTTGTACTATTTTATTTATCCAATCAATAAAATATTTTCTTTTCATAATGGATGATCGTGACTATCTTTATGATTGTTAATGGCGAAAATACACACATTTTTAAATGGAAAGAATACTGTCAGTCCCGTAGAAGTGAAAACATGCTTAAAAGCACCGTAGAGTATCTTATGGGGCAATTGATCAATATGAACTCTACTTATAAGGCTATATTCTCTAGAATTCTTTAGAGTTGCTAGGTTTAAAACAGTTCCGCCATACTATGAATATAGATGGCTGGTTTTTATTCAAACGAGTCACTTATCTCTCTTTTTATCATTATCATTCGTATTATTATCATTCGTATTATTATCATTATCATCAATTCATGACAGAATAGATAAAGTGGGAAATAGACACTAATCATATCAATATAAAACCTAGCAAATTAAATAGAGTGGCGGTTAATATCAACAAAAAGATATACTTTGTTGTACATATAAAGATCGTCTCATACATACATACTTGCCTATATGTGTGGTTATAAGTGTAGAATGAAGAAACATAGAGCAGTAATAGAATTCATAACCAGTAGTGGAACATTATCAATATGTAGTGGAACATTGTTGATCTGCATTGATATAGGTTAATAATTACATGGATAAATGAAACAAAATAAGCATTAACACATCATCTAAAGAACTTGGCATATATTTTTATCACATGCTGATCTCTTATTTCTACTGTAATACATATTATCTAATTAAATACAGTCTATATTCTTCGTAGTATGAATTGTGCTAAGATGTAGGACTCAGCTTTTAACATTGTTATTATGCTATAGTCTATAGCTTGCGATTAAATCCACATGGCATGTCTATCCATGTGATGTACTGGCTATGGAGAGCCCAATGAGAGGTGCAAAAAAAAGATCTCTCTGACTCTACTTGGAAGGATGGTTGAGTTTTATGAATAGAAAAGTCTAATACTATCCTTCCGAGTTACCATGAATTATATTTAATAAGCTACTCTATTGTAATTGAAAATGAGTTGATTTTATTTATTTATTATTCTCTACGCATTCTCTTCTCTAACAATCACTATATTCTACATAAACTATTGTCTGTCGTTTCCAAGACAATCTTGGTTGCTTCCGCTTCAGACTCCGGAGTGGTGATGGCTCTCCGGGCCGCGCTTTATTCTCGTATGAAAAAATAATAAAGAAATTACCCCCCTCACCCCTAGATCTTTCTAAGCTGTGCATCGTGGAAAACCTTAATGATCGGTGAGAACAATGAGCTATTTACACAAGAACAGGTCGATACGTTAGTGACAGAGGTCACAAGAAGAGTATGAGAGACCCACATGGAGGAGAAAGAACAAAGGGTACAGGGATCAGACATACAGAAGCTATTTTGGCAAGTTCAAGAGAGATAACAATGACAGGTGGGTTACTCAAGAGACCACAAATCCGAAATTTATCCACCAGCCCAAGCAATGGAAGGTGGATGCCCTTCAAATCATTAATACCTTATATAAGGTCACAGAAACTACAAGACTGCAACCAAAAACAGCAACCAAAATATATGAACAACTCAAATTTGTTTATGACAGGGAGGAGCCTGAAGAAGACAGAGCAGTGTTACAACAAATAATGGAACAGACAATAAGACTGGCGGTCTTTGGACATGGCACAGCCAGATTACAAGAAGATGAAGCAAGGGGAGCATACTGCCAGGGCACTCAGACTACCAGCCATTTTCAAACATAAAGAGAGCATACAGAACAATGAGAAGAAATATGCTTTTGTACCAAGCATTTGTCAAGTCTTTCTACGAGGAAAGTTACAAACAAAAGATCACAAATGAAGCCATCCATTCAAGACAAAGATTTATGTCCAATGGGGATAGAGAAAGACCTCAAAACTCTTTCCAGAACAGAGGAAAGCCTTTTCTTTTTCTCCAGTAGGGGAGGGAGAGGCAGGGGGGGGGGCACCTACCAGACAAGACAGGCAGTAACTCAGCAGAACCAATTTCAGAGCAAATTCCTACAGAGCTCACAACACCCAGAGAATCAATGAAAAATATACAAAATTATTCAGTGCCAAAAGATGATATGCTTCCAGGGGGAAGATTGGCAAGGTTTCTGAACCGATGGAGAAAAATGGTAGACCACCAATGGCCATTATCAGTAGTGGGGGAGGGGTACAGATTACAGTTTGCCCAAACACCAACTCCATGGAGAATAAGACCACTGAAGATGTCAGAGGAGGAACACAAAGCAGTAGGTATGGCAGTGGACATTTTTTTAACAAGCGGGGATTATAACAATAACGAGCAAACAAGACAGATCATTCCTGTCAAACATGTTCACAGTCCAGGAAGCCGCAAAGAGAAGACCAATTCTGGATTGCACACAACTCAACAAATCTCTTCAAGTTCAGCACTTCAAGATGGAAGAAGTACCAGCTCTAAGGGAGATTATAGAGCCAAACGATTTCATGTGCAAATTGGACCTGAGTGTAGCGCCAGGAATTTTCTCCAAACTCATAAGACATCCAGTGGAACCACTGAGAAAACAAGGGATAAGACTAGTGTATTATTTGGACGACGTCTGCATTCTGGAGAAATCCAAGAAGAAAATGGTGGAAACAGTGGTGTACATTATCAAGCACCCGGAGTTGCTAGGTTTCATCATAAACAAGGACAAAAGTATGAATATTCCAGAAAAGAGCCAGGAGTATATGTGATTTACGTTCGATACTGTTCAGAAGGCAGAGGCAAAGGGTGTGCTTGGCAAAATAGAAAGTATATTCCTCAACTTGTAAATACCTACTTCTATGCTTACTTATATACTTTTCTATCCTCACGTTATCTATCTATTTTCTTATGGCTATTCAAGGGCATGTAGAGCCATTCTGTTTCTCTAGTTTCCGTATTATTTATGCTATAGGCGTAGTAGGTAGTTTAGGCTTCAGGGGTAAAGCACAAAACTTAGTGACAGTAGAACACAGTGGGTCCTCATGCTTCAGAGGAAGCACGACTCTATTTCCGACAATACAAACAAAATGAAGATCTACCTACCACAGACCAAAATGGTGAAGCTTTTACAGCGACTGAAACAAGCAGAAAAGCCAGTAGTAAGAACATGCAGATGGATAGTGAGTTTATTGGGGAAGATGACATAAGTCATTCCGGCAATTAGGGAAACACTTCTACATACAGTCACACAACATTAGAAAGGGTACGATTTTTCTTTTTTGAAATTCTGAGAAAGAACATGCTTTATGCATGAAAAGGCTATGACCTCAAATTCAACACAAAGTTAGTTTAACCTATTGTTTATATATATATATATATATATATAAGGTTTTATTTAATATTTTGTTGGGCCACTTTTGACATCAATAATTGCCTGGCAGCGATCTTTCATTGAGCCAACTAAACGTTCGGCAAGATCAACGTGGATTTTTCCCCAAGCTTCTTCTAAAGCTGTCTTGAGCTTATCGATATTTTTGATAACAACCCTCTTGTCATTGATAAGTCTATCAGGGTAGCTCGAGAGATGTTCAATTGGGTTGAGAGCAGGACTTTGGGCAGGCCATTAATCAAAGAATCCTAATTTGATATGTTTCTTTCCACCATGCTGTATAGCCACCTGTATGGCAGCTAACCCCATCTTGGAATATGAAGTCCCTATTCTCTTTCTCATTCAATTCAATGAACTATGACAAAAAGTTTTTTGCCAAAATTCTGACGTCTGTGTCCTGATTTCCAGTGCCATCAACAAAGACCAAAGGCCCAAATTCACCAGCCCAGAAACAGCTCCAGATCATTATGCTACCTTTCCCCCATTTTGGTTGTAGGTACACTATAAGCAGCCCTGTATCTTTCTCCAATCTTTTGAATCACTCTGGCTCCTCCTTGGTAACTCTCTACTTCAAACCGTGACTCATCAGACCCTACAACGCGTCTCCAGTCCTCGGGGATCCAATTGACCTATTACTTTGCCCAACGAAGTTCTTTCTTGATGTTTTCTTCAGACAACCTTGGCTTGTGTGATGCAAAGTAGGAACCAAACTCAATATGGTGTATATATCTGATAAATATTGCTCTACAGATGATTATTTCATATGCTTTAAGTTCCAAATTTATATAGTTATACACTACTTCCAAAAATTAGTCACGTTTCATAAATATTTATAACACAATATATACGCAGATGTGACAAGTGAATGCGACATTACTTTTCGGAAATGGTATATATAGAAGACAAATGGGTTGCCTCTTAGAATGGCCTCAAGTCATCTGAGGTTTCTCTAGTTTGGTTTTTTTTTGGTGCATCAGAACTAGTTTTTGGTAGAGGTTTATCAGTAGTCTTGATTCTACTAATGATATTCTGGACAGTAGTCTTGCTAATGCCAAAGACCTTTGAAATGGCACCCATCGAGTAATTTTCTTTTTTAAGCCAGTAAACACCCCATTACTCTCTTTCTTTAAGCTTATTATAAACACTAAAGTTTCTAGTTGAGGATTCTGCATTTGATATTTGAGATTGTTTAATGGAATGTGATTCTGTGGTAAAAAGAAGAAGAATCATGTTTAAAAATGTATAAATCATAGGGTCGTACCCTTTCTAATGTTGTGTGGCTGTATTACTTTATTTCTCACCTCAAAGCCTGTCTGAATGAGAACGGTGAAAACCCACAATGCGACATGTAACTAAGGAGGTCACACAAAATAGTATTAAGTCTGTACACAACAATCAGGAAACTGATAAGAAAAAAGTATCTATAAAAAAGTATAAATAAGATTAAAGTAATAGTTTCCAAAATATGTCTGTTTACTCTTTCTTATTTATGAATTCTACTTCTTTCTCTTTTCTCGAGAGCCAATCCTATATGATTGATCTTTTGAAAGAGCACCCGCTTCAAACTGCAGGTGTTGTAGCTGTTGGTACAGCACTGTATGCACTCTACTCCAGCTCCAAAGACAAAGAGACTGGTGGTTTTGACAAAATCCCTACACCTAAAGGAAAATACCCATACCTAGGTAAGAAATGGATTGAGTTCAATAGTTTGCTGATAGTCGTATTGTTAGGCCATATACCACATCTCGGTAAAAACTCATTTTTAAAGATGCATGGATGGCATAAAGAACTAGGCAAGCAGAACTATAACCTCTATTATAATGATTTACCCATTAAAATCTCACTTATACTTTTTGTAGGTCCCATACTTCATATCAAGATGGGTATTCAAGATTTTATATTTGTTTCTGATCCTGATATCGCTCATGAAATATTTAACATCAATGGAAGTATTACTTCATTACGACCACCTAATAAATTTGGTGATGATTGTTATAGCAAAGGTGATAGGTAACAAAAGATAAAGGTGCTAAATATTCACAATAACTCATTTGACATCATAAACACAGAGGAATGGCTTTTAATCAAAATAAAAAAAATTAAAAGAAGCAAAAGCTACTGGTAAGATAATGATAGTAGGAACTAGTGTATATATAAACGATTTTATTAATTTGTTGTTATAGTAAATGGTATTATGGCACCTAAAGCAGTAGATCAGATGGGTGATGCAATGCAGTTCGAAACAAGCCATCTTATCGACCAATTGATTAAAAATGGAAGCACCAATGAAGGAGTAGATCCATTCAACAACATAGCCCTTCAGTCTCTTAATGTCATATTAAGAATTTGTCTTGGCACTCGTATGGATTCAATAGAAGATCCAAATTTTCAGAATATAGTAGACATCGTGCAACTGACTCTGTTATATGGAGGTGTAGATGAGAATATCGACGCCTATATTCCGGCCCTCAGTTTTATAAGTTATCTTAAAGGTACAAGTAATAGAAACCGTGACTTCATCGACAATCTGCGCAACCCTGTCCTTGAAAGGATGATAAAGCAAGCTATTGAAAGAAATGAAGATTGTCTGGTAAAGATAATGAGAGACTCGCTGAAAAATACTGTTTATGATAACAAAGATATATTGGTGCTTATTAGTAAGTCAGAGTCTTATAATCATTCCTAGCCACAAAGAGACTTATATTATTTTCTATTCTTATTCAAGGTGACATGATGATTGCTGGGACAGATACTGTTTCTTTAACTATTTCATGGGCTTTTGCCGTTTTATCTCATCATCCAAAAGTCCAAAAAAAGATATGCGAAGAAATAGATGCATTTATCACCAATTATAAACGATTGCCAACGTTTAAAGAGCGTGATGAGTTTCCTTACATGATTTCTGTTCAAAGAGAAATCATGCGTCTTTATCCTACGATAGCTCACGGAGTTCCACATGTAGCTGAAGAAGACTAAGTAGAATCTTTTGTATTATGTCCATGAAATTAATCCAGGTATTTAGTTGTGCTTAATAACTACTTGATTAAGAAAGGAACCACCCTTCTAAGTAGTGTATACACTCTGCACAGAAACTCTGATAGTTATCCTGATCCTGAGAAATTCATTCCTGAACGCTTCATAAATAACAAGTCTACATTGTATGCATCTGCCAATGGAAATATAAAAGAAAGAGACCAGTATAACTTTGGGTGGGGAAGGTAATGAACTGATTATTATACTTGTTTGCTAGTTATTAACATATTATTTTATGTGTTTTTAGACGCATATGCCCTGGAATCTACTTGGTAAGCTGTGAAGAGAAAACTTGTAGTGTGAATATACCTTTCAGTATATTAACAAAAGTACTGTGATTGTTTTTTTTTCAATAGGCTGAAACAGAGCTGTTTCTTACATATACTACTCTTTGGGCGCGCTGTACTATTGAACCAGCCCTTGACTCTAATGGCAAACCCGTGTATGCTGATATTGAGAGTTTTGTTGATGGTGGATTAGTTATTATGCCCAAACATTACAAAGTACGCTTTGTTGAACGCGCTGATAAGCTTCTTTAAGTTTATCTTTATAAATATTAGATTTTTATATGCTCTAGATAATAGCTTCAGCTTTAAATCAGTGGTGTATTAAATCTATCCATCTAGTTTGTTTCTCTTTACTGTATAAAGTAGTAAGAGTATGATTCAGTGTACATTCAGATTCTTTCTATTTCAAACAGATATTAAATATGAAAGGCCTTTAATAAATAAAGAAGAAAGTGCTTCATAATACAGGAAAGTATTTTATTAGCAAGCTAATTAGCAATCTGTGGGTTCATTATTAACATGTATTACAATATACTATTTATTCTTTGTTTTATATATTGTCGAACTTTTTGTAGTGATAATTTCTGCCTAGAAATGCATTCCCATTCAAGTAAAAAAAAGTATGAAAAGTGAAAATATTTAGAATTAACAGCAGCTGTATTTTGTAACTGTTCAAGCACCACTCCTCTATATTAGTTCCAGTTGTGAAGCGTATCATTTCTTCTACGCAGCACATCTCGAATCTGTGCAAATGTCAAAACCTCGATACCTAGTCTATCAAGTTCTATTTGCACAATACTACGCTGCTCAGGAATAGTCAAGGCCTTCATAAAAATATCATAAGGAAGCTCACATCTCGCAATGTCCTTGTCACTGCTTTCATTAGTATCAAACGAAATAGTCAGCAATTGGCTAGCTTCCTTGAGTCTATTCACAGTAAAAACATAGTCAGAAAAAAAAACAAGAACTACTCTCTCCTTAATCTCTTTACCGTTTCATGTAATTTTCTGGTTGCTTCACCCACTGTTTTCCGGATTTCCATAGGCCATATTCAAGATCAACCTGGAGTTGCAATGAACCGTGCTTTGAGAATTGGTTTTGAGTAATAATACTGCGCCAATACCACTCTCCAATCTCATCTGAAATGGCCTTATAAATAGTCAAATAATTAGAAAGAGGCAATGTAGTATATAGCAGATGACACGACAGACGGAATCCCTGCAAAGGCAAATACAATTCAGGTGAAATCTCATGCAGGATACTCTCTGTAGATGATTGCCACCAAGTATCCCTTTGATACTTCCAGTGAGTACATTATAGAAACTAGCCTCATCACCTTACACCACATACCTTTTAGTATAAGGACGAGCACTATTAGCCCATTCTTTTGTTATGACATTCACAAGCAGTTTTTGTATTCTATGAGATAATAGCTCGAATGCCTCCAATGCTTCAGAAAAGAATGGCTTATTCAATGAAGTAAACTCTGAAAAGGAGAATGTCATGTCTTCCCTACGTAATTCAGTCAAAACGGGCTGAACTAGAGTTGGGTTCTGACTGGCTTGAGATTGCATATGAAGGAAAAACTAGAAATAGTACAAGTTAATATATATATATATATAAAGAGACTCATCCACCATTACACTCTCTAAAAAAGAAGAGGACTTACATCGTCTTCTGACCAGTCTCGAAGGCCTTCTACGATTGTACGCGTACTTGACCACCACCGACACAGTCGCTTCAAAGCAGCTAGTGTACCGCCTGTTTCACTAGCTGTAATAGCCCCTGTTACAGAATCAGGAAGAGCACCTGGCACAGGAACAGATCGAATATAACTGCGCGCTTCAAAAGAATCAAGAGCAGAGGCAATGCGTTGGTAGTAGTAGTTAAGCAAAGGCAGTTGTAGTTGAGCACAGAACTTAAATCGATGGGTTAAAGAAGGTACAAGATGATAAGTCTCTATTCATGCATTGATTGAGTCAATAGAAGATGATGTTGGTATTTACCTGTAATACTTTCCAACAGACTCAACAATTTGGTAGCAGAGCGTGTTCCCTTGACGCCTCTTATTTCTTCCTCTCCTAGAATGACTTCTTCTGGATCCACATCTTCATTGCCTTCTTCTATTTCAAATGCCTTTCTATCCAACAGTATCTCATCATACCGTGCCTGAGAAACTTTCCACACAACATGCATTAGTAAACTCACATTGTATGCAAGACACGCCCTTACACTGTTTCTCTACATTAAACCACGCATTAAACCATTCCGTCTTTTGAAGAATAATATCGGCTACACCCAGCAGAGAGGATCCTGGAGGTACATAGGCAAATTCATCTTGAAGACTCTTGTCAAATTCAAGTGCTTCATGGACGGTATGACTTAGCCAACTAGACTGTTCCAATACTAAACCCATTGTATTGTTTAATTTCCTGTGCACATCTTGTAAAAGACCATAGATAAAGTAGTCTTTTACAGAGAGATTGACAGAAGTATCCACTAGTTTATCAACAGTAGGCTGCACTGTAGTCACAAGAAAGGCCAAGTGGGAGTCAATGGTATTCTTAATGTGGGCAAGATACCACTCTGGCTATAAACAAGAAGGTTGCTTGTTTATTTCCTTTTCTTTGTTTGTTTCTATATTACCTTGTCTACTCGGTTAGTAGGCTTGGATCCTTCAAAATGAAATCTAAATCGAAGAGAAAGAGCCTCCAGCATAATACGAATGGGTGCTGGCATAATGACCTCATCTTGAACAACACAACTACTGGGAGGCATTAGCTTGGGCTCATCATTCCACACAAAGTATTAAGCTGTGTCTATAGATCTCACAACACTTACGATCTGTGCCATAAAAAAAGATGGCAAAATGTCTTTTGAAATATTTCCAGTTTGGCTCTTATCTCTGCACTATAAGGGGACTTGATGGGTGTGGGCCATGAGAGAGAGTCCAAAGCTGCCTTGAAATTGCTAAATAGTCCCTTTAATATGACTACACTCTACTCTGATCCTATATTACCTTGTTATAATAGTGTTGAGTTCCTCCTTCAATTGAGCTTGGGACGCACCTACATAGCGTACAAGATGTTGGTAGCTATTGGATGTCTGTGCTTGTTGTTGGAGATATGTCTGGAGTTGTGTCAGTTGGAAATAAGGCTTAATACAGGCTTCAGGATCTGTTTGAACCAATGTCAGTGCTTTTGATCTGTAGGCAGAGAGCATGAGTTTCTACTAAATTCTCTCAAGGAGTCTCTCTGGTGTGTCTTGCCTTTGCTCAGAGACCACCAAAAGAGCTTTGATATAGCTTCTGCAGTGGTCCAAAGTGTTTAATTGGTGCTCAAGACTGTTCAGCCGTCCTAATAAGACACGGGTATCTGTGTCTGTACTTGTATCTCTAGACTGTAGGTTATGCTGCTGGTCATAAGTGTGTAAATCCGCTTGTGTTTGTGTTAGTCCTGCGTCCAGAGCATCCAGAGTCGCGTGTTCCTCAAGGGCTTTTGTATGGGTTTGTTCAAGAAGTGTTTTTGTCTCTTGTCGTGTAGCTTCCAACTAACTGTGAATAAACACTCACTGCATACAATTGGTCTACCTTGCTATCCAGTGCTGTTTGTTCTGCTGTCTTCTTCTCCACTAACTCCTTAAGAACAGTCAAATGGACGTCATGAGGTGTTTTTATGCAGTGATTAAGAAAAGAAGGCAGTGCTGGCTCAAGTGGTATCATTAAAAGGGATATTTTGTGAGTAAGAAAGCAGGCGTCACAGAACAGTGGATAGGGAAAGAAGAGTACTGGTGTTTGATTGGCTCTATTTATTTTACTCTTATGCTGAGCTTATTCTTCTGTTCCTGCTTGTTCCTGCTTGTTCCTGTCATGACCCACACACTTGTTCATGATCAAAGCCTCATTAATGTCCACTTTGAAGGTTATAAGCTAAAAACTCTTGATGAAAATACGCAACTGTCACGCACACCATTGCCACAGGGACAATTGCAAGTATCTCTTCATCATAGCATAGGTTTCCGGGAATTACAAGCCCGTGTACGGTTCTCTCATTTAGCCTATGGATACCCTCTCCTTGATACAGGATACGCATTTTATGTAGACAACGAGTACAATGTGATAATGGTAGCCCACCAGAAAGTAAGTGCAGCTATGGCTTCATATCTACTCACACCTATAGAACCTTGGTCCAAGTCACTTCTACACTCTGAGTCAGTTAGCGCGTCCACTGCAAGTGTCCAGTAAAGTAGAATCAGACACCCTTGGGCCACTTCCATCCCATTATCCCTCTCTTGCAGCCCTGAGTCCATATTTACTACTGGCTACGAATGGTGTGGGGGATATTGAAGTGTTATCCATTGATTATCAACATGGTATTCAAGGAGTCTCTTTGGGTGTTGTTCATTATGAGGGAGAGGGAACAGAAGGTGTGTCTCCTGTGCCATGTACTCTATTATCAGCCAGGCAGTGCGAAGACAAAGTGTGGGCTGTAGTCTACAGTCGAGCTGTAGGGCAGGAAACCCAATTCAACATTTCTATGCTGGAAATAACCCTACCTACAACAACAGAACCTATGCATCTTAGGCTTTTGTATCAGCACAAAGGATCTCAAGTTCCTGTTTACTGTGCCATTACATCTGATGGACGGTGTATGTTGGGAAGTGAATGTTCTTTTGGATATAGCAAGGATGTCTCTGAAACAACTCCCCTGCTTGTGTCTGCTTCTTCACCACCACCACCACCACCACTTATAGCACCTTATCGTTGGACACAACAAGGACAAGAGATTTGTGTTGAATTCAAACTTGCCCCTAATACTCTCAAGAGTGATATTCATTGTAAACTCACACACCAGCACCTGAGCCTTATGGTACAATCAGAAGACAGTCCTATTGCCTATCCCTATAGCAAGTTGTGGGGGACGATCGATGACAGTGAGAGTATATGGACCTTTACCTCTGACAAATTAAGCTTGTTTATCACAAAGCAAGATGAATACACACGCTGGCCCCACCTGTTTGATAAAGATGATCAAGTGCCCGAGTCTTTGGATGCTCAGAAGCTTGCTGACATGACAGAACGTTTGGCTAAATTCACAACAGACATGCCTGATTCTATCCGACACCCTACAGCCACCGACATGGATATGGAAGAAGACGTTGATGAAGCAGGACAACCCATTCGTTTTGTAGTGTATGATAAAGAGGGTCAGTGTGTACAGGAAATAGCATCAGGTGGGCGTGAGTGGATAGGCAATTCCTTTGGCCCTGATCTTCCTTCTGTTGCAGTCAAAATGGATATAGATGCTCCAGTATTTCAATGGAAAGAAGGCAAAGATCTACAGTCACAGCATGTCGCTACCCTTAATGCATTTGCTTTTGTTCATGCCTCCAAACAAGACAGTCGGTTTGTAAGACATGATCCCCAGAACACATTTTCTGTCATTGTAGAAAGCAGTCGAAATGCTTACATTTACTATAATACTGGACGCAATACTGAGCGACAAACACTGGTGGATCTTACACAAGGTCATGATATCAGTGTTCTTGGTGTACAACTTGTTATGGAAGGTGTCTTGATGGTGCTTACAGAGGCGGACATCGTGGTTATTCATTTGGATAGTCAGGCGTAGAGGTTATCATTAACAGCTTTCAAGGAGTGGGAAAAAAAAGTATCTTTTAGTTTGTATATTGACGTACCTCTGATTTCATCCTTACTTCATGATCTCCGCTTAATGTACTTGTATAAAGTAGAGTCTGTAGAGTCTGTTTTTTTTTGTTTCGTTTAATACTATTTCATCAATAGCTGATTATTAAATAAATGGATACTACTTGTATTAATACTGTGCGTGTTCTTGCTGCAGACATGGTAAAGACTGCCAAATCCGGTCATCCAGGTATGTAGTGGGATAGAAAGAACAGACTAACATGGTCTAGGTACTCCTATGGGATGTGCTCCTGTTGCCCATGTTCTGTTCAGCCAATTTGTAAATGTGGATCCAAAAGAATCTCACTGGCCCAACAGAGATCGTTTCTTGCTTTCTAATGGGCATGCCTGTGCTTTACAGTACATTATGCTGCATTTTCTTGGCTTTCAACTGTCCATGGAGGATCTTCAAAATCTCCGAAAAGTTAATAGCAGGTAAAGACAGACAGACAGCAGGAGTTGATATTTATTATTAGCACTCCTGGTCATCCCGAGAGAGGGCATACTGATGGTGTTGAGGTGACGACAGGTCCTCTTGGACAAGGCATTGCCAATGCAGTGGGTCTGGCCATTGCAGAAGCACATATGGCTGCAACCTTCAATAAACCAGATTATCCATTGATTGACCATTATACCTATGTTTTATTGGGAGATGGTTGTCTTCAAGAAGGTGTTCAGTCAGAGGCATGTTCTCTTGCTGGGTAAGTTGGATGGGTATATCCTATTCACTGTATTCATCTTGTTAGTCATCTAAAATTAGGAAAGCTGATTGCTATCTATGATGATAACAAAATCACTATTGATGGCAGTACTAAACTCTCTTTTACTGAAGATGTCTTGAGGAGATTTGAAGCCTACGGATGGCATACTCTTTCAGTATCGGATGGTGACAAAGACCTTGATTCTATTCAACAAGCCATTGAGGAGGCTAAAAAAGTAACTGAAAAGCCTTCTCTTATCAAAATATACACAACCATTGGTAAGCGAGTCTTTTTATTTTATTTATACAGAGTAATAATAATAATAAATACTCATGTTTGCATTAGGCTTTGGATCTGAAAACCAAGGAAATGAAAAAGTCCATGGAAGTTCTCTTAAAGAACAAGATATTGTTCAGTTGAAAAAGAAGTTTGGCTTTGATGATAAGAAAGACTTCCAAGTGCCTTCCACTGTCTACGATTATTACCACAAACGAGCCAAGGCATGTGGTAGAATAAGAGAGGCCTGGAATCAATTGTTCAGTCGCTACTCTGAAGCCTATGCTAAAGAAGCCCAGGACTTTAAGCGTCGCATGGCAGGCGAATTGCCTGATGGCTGGAAAGAGACCTTACCCCGCTACACTGCCAAAGACAAACCCCAGGCAACTCGCAAGCTGTCAGAGGCATTATTAACACAGATCACCACCGCCATTCCAGAACTCGTAGGCGGGTCTGCTGATTTAACTTCTTCCAACAACACACGATGGGAAAAGGCAGTTGATTTTCAGGCACCCAGCACAGGCCTTGGGAATTATTCGGGTCGTTACCTTCGTTATGGTGTTCGTGAGCATGGCATGTTTGCTATTATGAATGGCATGGCAGCCTACCAAGGCATTATTCCCTTTGGTGGTACATTTTTGAACTTCCTAACGTATGGATGGGGTGCAGCACGGTTAAGTGCATTGTCAAGACTGCGTGTTCTTTATTTAATGACCCAAGACTCCATTGGTCTTGGTGAAGATGGACCTACCCATCAACCCATAGAAACACTAGCATTGGCCCGCGCTACTCCTGTGATGTTGACATTTAGACCTGCAGATGGCAATGAAGTGTCAGGCGCTTACTTGGTGGCTATGGAGCGCAAGAATGGTCCTTCTATCTTTTCGCTCACGCGTCAAGATTTGCCACAGATCGATGGATCTTCTATAGAAGGGGTACAAAAAGGCGCATATGTCATTGAACCTGCTTCTGATAGCAATCCTGATGTAATTATTGTGGCTACTGGTTCAGAAGTACCCATTTCTTTGGAAAGTGTACAGATCCTAAGAAAGAAAAATATCAAAACCCGGCTGGTATCTATGCCATGCACAGAGTTGTTTGATGAACAGTCTTTAGAGTACCGTCAATCTGTCTTGTTAAAAGGAGTACCTGTAGTGTCTGTAGAGGCTTTATCGACCTTTGGATGGCATAAATATTCGCATGCTCAAGTAGGAATGACGACCTTTGGCGTTTCTGGTGTAAGTTTTCTTTCATTCTTTTTTAATGGATAGTTATAGCAATAAACACCTCTCACACATACACAATCTTCTTTCTCTTTTATTCTAGCCTTACAAGGATGTATATGAGCATTTCAAAATAACCTCAGATCATGTTGCTGAGGTTGCTGAAAATGCTATTCAGTACTTTAAAAAACATGGTCATGTTCCTGAATTGTTTCCTCAGTTTAGATCATGCTCCAAAGATATTGAAAAGACTTAATAATATTTGTCAGAGTAGTGTTTCTGTATTGTTTTAGCAGATAGCTTGTGATATATAAACTGATATTGCTTTTTCATTCAATCCAATCTTACCAGTAAATTAATTTTTCTATATTCATTATAATCTATATATATTTCAGATGTTAAGTATCTTGGCCAAATGTTATTCAATAGAAAGTAAAAGGCATACTCGATAAAGAAAGTGACCCAATCTACCTTTATGATGTTGTAATTACAGTACGGTGTCTTAATTATTAGATCTACATAATTCGGCATTAAAATATATAAAACACAGACAAATGCATATTGTAAGCTGTGTATTTCTAATTGAAATCCCGTTTCCTTGAATATTTATCTATGGCTGCCGCAGCACTGATGGTGACATTAACCACAGCACTTTTCATGCCAAGAATGGTTTTTAATTGCTTGTAGAAAAAAAATGTCGTATAAAAATGAATCATGAGAAGGAGAACGTTTCTTATGAATAAGGTATATTCTATAAAATGTAAGATTTTTCACTTTTTATCATTGTTTATTCTAATTCTCCTCTTTATAGTTAATTGCAGACACCTGTTATCGGAAGTTTATTTAAAAAATTCAAACTGTACAGCTTATGCAGTCACAATATTTCTACTTTTCACTGTATTTGGGCAATTTTGGCCTTGAAATTTCAATCTTTATTCAACCTCTCACATCCACACTATCTATCATTATTTTTAGAGGCAGGCAATTTAAATATCTAAGGAATTCTATGGATTTTAATAGTATTTTCTGCCTCGCATTCAATATTAAAAATTCTTATTTAAGGAGAATATAAGAACAACAGGGTCAATGTTACTATAATTACCATTTATGAAATGTTTAGAAAGAAATATAGATGTACAGTGAAGGGACAGTTACAATACTATCTACTACTACACCTAATGTTGCTTGAGGGGGAATACCACGGGCAATAAACACAAATCTGAAGATCTACACCTGTGCACAGAAGAAGGAAGAGTGTTTTTTTATTTTATTTTGACTTTGAAGTTATTTAATTGATTATTGTAATGGTATGTGTTGTGGGATGCAGGTGAGTTGATAGAAGTAGTAATAAACTTTGGGTGTATAGACACAGTGTTGTTATGGCAAGAGTTGTAGACTATTTATTAAAAGAGAAATAAACCATTGTTACCATTCTTGTGTCGTTCTAGATTACCTACTCTGTACCTTTTCTATTGATCTTCTCTTCATTTTAAATAAATAAGTCACGATAAAAGTGTGTTTTTTCCTACAGTTCAAAGTATTTTTTATTTTTGGGTGTTGGTTACTATTCGCGTATTGGACATGTTAGCCACCCTATGAGAACTCTTGAACAATTAATATATACATATAAACACTTCAAATACAAAAGTGGAAAAAAATTTAAGGAAAAAAGAAACAGAAAGATAAGAGCAGATGAAACCTCGAAATGAAGAGAAAATGATAATGCAGACATAGATATTAGTTTTGGGCCTGATTTCACAAGCTTCTCAAAGGCAATAATGAATAGACAGGATGTGGCAATGCTTGAGCCAAAGCGGCAAGTAATGCTATACTATAAATGAGTGGGGCACGAAGACAGGTATTCGACACTCTCTGGACAAAGAATTCTTAGGTCTATACAGCCTTAGTGCTGCCAGCCTCTTCCTGGAGCTTGGAGTCAGTAATGATTACTGTTGACGCAGGGTTGAGGCTGGTCATGGGCATGGCTTTCATTTTCTTAATTCTCTCCTCGAGTTCTTGCTTGAAGCCGCTATGTACAAGCAGTGTAATTGTGCCTCTTGCAGGGAAGTGGATGTCTATGATCCGTGACTGTTGGATCTTCAGAGAACCCAACATCCTGCAGACCTTGTCATACCTGAGGTAGCGGCGATAGGGTACCTATATAGTCACACCAATTGAATTTAATACTTACCGAATATTTAATAATAAAAAATACTCTTTTTATTTGCATAATACTCTTATTCTTTCGAAAGATTATTAAACTAACACTAAATATCATATATATTCAGAGACTCACACTCGTGGAGAATAGGATAAGGTAAAAGATATAATATTATGGAGCATCTATTACCAGTTGAAGGCTGGATTAAAGTTGACTATCATTGTAGACGTAGTTGAGATGAAAAGGTCCACAGATCAAAATATTATCAGAAACATCAAAGAACACTCACTATTACATTTGAAGAGTCACGGAAAACCCCAAAAGTGAATGAGAGAGATTTAAGACACATGGAAAAGGTTATTAGAAAGGATCCATTTGCCTCATATAATCAACTGAAATTGGAAATGTTGAAGTTTGAGGTGGATGTATTTAGAAACACCATTATCAGCTACCACAATCAGTTAGGTTTTGTATCTTTTTTTGTATATCACACTCTGGTCTTGACTGTGCAAATGTGTTAGCTTTTATACTAGGGACTATGCTAGAAGGTGGAAAGAGACACATCAAGTTAAGGTTCTTTGATGATTGGCCTACACAATGTCCTGACTTGAACCCAATTGAACACTTCTGGTGGGCCTTGGAAAGACAAATTGAGGAAAGAAGGGTATCTATTACCAATGTTGAAAGTTTGAAGGCTCTACCTGCAGAGGAGTGGGAGAGAGGGTTGGTGTTGAACTTGCATAATAATTAGTTCTGAGTATGACAGATAGATGCCAGGCTGTCATTGATACCAAAGGAGGCCATACGAAATATTAATTATATTATTATTATTTTATTTTCTATAATTAAATATGTTGAGCTTTATTGTGTGAAAGTTTGAAGCTTCTATATCAAATCTGGAGTGTGTTATGTAATGTTGAACATATCCTAAATATTTTGTCCTGAAATTTATTTTCAAAATTATTCGATTCAATTGGGTATGACTGTATATCTTAATTGTTCAAAAGACATAGAATGGCTAACATGCCCAATGCACGAAGAGCACTTACACACCAGGAGAATTTTCTGGCCTTTAAGCGATGATATTTCCTTCCTTTTACGTCGAAAAAAACGCACCTTATATGGAACAATGATTAAAATCAAAAGGTTTGCGGATATCTAAATAATTATTTCCTTTTGTGAATACCTCAGTATCAAATTGTATTATCAGTAAAATATACTGGCAGCCATACATCGGCCCACGACGGGAATTTTACAACCTATGCTTTGCTCCGGGGAAAATTTGCTCTTTGGGTGTGTACATTAAGCCAATGTTTATTAGAACTGTGTTGATGTCTAATTTGGGGTCCAGATTCAGAAGCAGAATTGTAGGGGACCCTATTTTCAGTCTCAAGTCGTGATAAGAAAGTCCGCGTGGGTTGTTGTCTTTGGCTTCAACCAAAGGAAGTCTGGATGGCTCAAAGAGTAAACAAAGTCTGATCTTTATTTACTCTTTTGCACTTGTTTTATAATTTTCTAATTGATACTATATAATAATTCTAAAAATAAAAAAGCCCTCTCTTGCTAAAGTATCATCTCCTAGATACATACCTTGCTATTAGCTCTTCTTCTATTGTGTGGTCCCTTTTAAGTAGTCTGTGTTTCTATTGACGGGGATGATGGATATCTCTATCTATGGCAAGTGATTATTTGCTTGGGTTTATGCTGTTGAGATACTCTGCTGGAAGATCCATGGCATCTAATTTATTTGTGAGTGCTTTATCACTACTGTGAAAACTAAAGCCTTCTCCAAAAGGAATTTTTTCCATAATGTAATCATTGATCTGAGGTACTATTGCTACTGACAACCCACAACAATAAATATAGAAGTATTTGTACTTGAAATAACTCACACACTATTTATAAGATTAGATGGTCAATTTTCCATATATCTTTATAGTATCAGATCATTCAAATAACCTAAAGATACAACAGCTCTACTTCAGACATACTAATTATGTTTTATTAACAAACTCTTTATTATCCGATATTTAATTCAATAATCTGTATCATCAGATATTTAAATGTATTTGGTAGATATATGAAATGAAGATTGTATATGCTAAATTATTCATGTCATGATGTGTTAGCAAAATATCATCAAGAACTCTAATCAATTCCGAGTCTTCTCTTGTCTGAATACTTCCACTGCTAATATCAAGAAGGTATCTTGAAAATTGTTTATGAATAGGATTGTTTATTGTAATAGTATAGATAATACTATATTATGACTATAGCTACTGCCTAAGTAGATTCCCTCATAGCAATAGAATCTATACCCTTAAAGCTTTGTGCTTTATTTTTGGGAGATAGATAACTATGCTCAGGAGTATACCCTAAAGACCCTAGATAGTATAGAAGACCACCTAAGACTGGCCTGAAAAGAGTCTTTACTTGCCTAATAACAATACAATGAGTGTCTTAGATTATAATGAGCTCAAGCCCAGATGAAGACACTGCTTACCGTTTTTACCTTAAGAATAGTCTTTGATGGTGTCCATCACCTCCTTCTATTGTTTTTCTTTGTTAATAATGGCACATTACCTTGTTTATTTATGTTCATCTTGATGGGTACTTAGGCATTAAGTTTCATGGACAGTGTGAGAAATAACAAAAAGAGGGGAATATCAAAACAAATCATTTTCCTTTCTCTATTGTAGTGATCTATTACACTTTAGCCTCCACTCATCAAGTTCACAAGTCAAAATTCACAAGTCAAATAATTCACAAGTTAAAACTCACAATTCAACCAATTCACACTCTATTTACCTTGTGTCTAAAGTCCAGTATTAGAAACAATACTTTGTAATCATTAAGCACCACTGTTAATACCAGTTACAATGAGATAATTGAGGTGATTATAGATATTGAGTCAATGAATGGCTATAATGCTCTTAATATAAGTAAGTTTGGTTCTATTTTATGGACAATGATGACTAGAGTTAATTCAGTGTGTCATGTAACAAATCTTTCTTAAGCAGTGCTATGCTGCAAATACTATGGGCTTATAGTTAACACATTATGTTAAACAATAAATGCAGTGACTGAGTTGTAATTTTGGGGTGATTCTTGTTCTATTTCTTGTCTTTACAGCCAATTCTATAGCATTTAAATTGCAAAGTCAGTAGCTATTGCTAAAACAGGCAGGTAGAGTTTGAAATAGCTCATTTAGACAGCGAAAAAGGCATTTTCAAACACATTGGCCAATCATAAGAATATTGCAGTTTTATTCTCAGGATATTTCCTTATATATCCCAAAAATCTTTGGGTGTGTAAGGGGTGTCAATAACACATCCATAAGCATTTATGCATTTTTGTTATCTTACAGCCCTGTTTCCCTGCAATAGAATCTTGTGCCAGTACATCAAGCCCATTTCAATGCATCAAAAGAGAGTGTCACGAGGGGAGTAGGAGGGATATTTTTATGACCAAGACATCTTGCCCATCAACACCCACTTTATTTCGATTTTTCACTTTTCCCTTTCTTTTCTCTTCTTCTCTTCTTCTCTTCTTCTCTTCTTCTATATATGTCCATCTCTCTACGTACAGTGTCGACTGCTGTTTATCAGTATTCCAAGGACTCTCTTAGACAACGGTTGGTTATCTTGCCTATAAAACGTGTTTTCACTACAGACACACCTAAAGCATCCGAGGCACCCTTGAAGGGAATCCGAGTGCTTGATCTTACACGTGTCCTTGGTAAGTACTGATGTATCCTAAAAAAAAACCTATTGACCAAGGCATGCATCTCTTTTTCTTATTAATATGTTTATTCTTGGTACTAGCTGGACCTTATTGTACAATGATGCTCGGGGATTTAGGGTAAATAGAAAGGATAGTGACAAGAGTAAGCATAGAAGATGTATATTTTTCTAAATCCTCCTTCTATAGTGCTGAAGTCATCAAGATTGAACATCCCCGAGGCGATGATACTCGTGCCTGGGGTCCACCTTTTACTGAATCCATGGATCCACAGGACGATGCTTGTCAAGGAGAATCTGCGTATTTCCTATCTGTGAATCGTAACAAGAAGTCTGTCACTATCAACTTCAAGTCCAAAGAAGGCCAAACCATACTCCATGATCTTGTCAAGCAGTGTGATGTGCTTGTAGAGAACTATGTGCCTGGTAAACTAGCAGAGATAGGCATGGGGTATGACCAAGTCAGTAAGATCAACCCAAGATTGATCTATGCTTCCATTACTGGTTATGGCCAAACAGGCCCTTATGCTTCACGACCAGGCTATGATGTAGTGATTGAGGTACTCCTTTCTCGCCTGTTTGTTGTTCTTAACTGGGAGCACTATGATAAATAACAACCACAACAATAACAATAATGTAGGCAGAGGCTGGACTTATGCATATCACAGGAGAACCCAACGGACCCCCCGTCAAAGTGGGTGTCGCTATCACAGGTAAACTCTCCTTCTCCTTCTCCTTCTTCTGCAAAGTGCCTCCTTTCTTACCACCCAATAGACATTACTACAGGCAAGTCATAGAAAACCTCACTGTACCTCCATCCCAAACCTCCCACTCGACAGCTGAATAACCCACCCAATCCCAATCCCAACTCCTCCTTTTCACTCACTCAAGGCCTGCATGCTCACAGTGCCATTCTTGCTGCTCTCTTCCAAAGACACACCACAGACAGGGGACAATGGATTGACTGTTCACTGCTTGAATCCCAAGTGAGCACTCTGGTAAACATTGGATCCAACTACCTTATTGGCCAGAAAGAAGCCCAACGCATGGGCACATCCCATCCCTCCATTGTCCCTTACCAAGTGTTTCCCACCAAAGACTCTTTTATTATGCTAGGTGCTGGGAATGATGGCCAGTTTTCCAAGCTATGCCACTATCTTGGTCTTTCCTCTCTTGTGACTGATCTACGGTTCATTACCAATGCATTGCGTGTCCAACACCGTCAAGCATTGGTTGGTGTTCTGCAAGAAAGACTTCAGCAGGCCACAACACAACATTGGCTTGATCAACTCAAACAAGCAGGATGTCCTATGGCTCCCATCAACAACATCAAGGGCACTATGGAGCATCCCCAGATCCAAGCACGGGGATTAGTACAGGAAGTGGAGCATGCCAAAGCAGGCAAAATCAGACTCATAGGTAATAAATAAATAAAAGTGTCCAAAACACTCTATACTATCTCTCCACGCTTATTTGATATTCTTACACTCTTATACACTCTTATACACTCTTATACACTCTTATACACTCTTATACACTCTTAGGTCCTCCTGTCAAATACAGTGGCTTCACACCAGCCATTCGACTTCCTCCTCCTGTTCTGGGAGCCCATACAGAACATGTCCTTCAAGAAGTGCTTGGTTATTCAAAAGCAGACATTGAGCGTCTGAACAAGAACAAGGCATTGGGTTGATACTTTCTTTATAACTATAAAATACTAAGCACGGATATACTTTACTTTTTGTTTCTTTTGTTTGGTGGTGGAAGGGGTACTGGGAGGGTTAGCACTGGCACTGGCACTGGCACTTGCACTGGCATTAGCACCTCCCATCCATCCCATGCCGGGATCTCCTCCCATCTCAGCCAATGTAGGCAATCCACGCGCTTTTCTCTCTTGATCCGAAGCAGCTTCAATCTCTGCCAACGTCGTCAAGGGAGAAATCATTTCTTTGGGTACTGCATTGGCCTTTTGAATGGCTGGTAATTGACTGGCAATTCTTATGTATAGTTGTTTTCCTAATGATTTTTGTTTGTTTGTTTTCTATCTATATCAATAACAGCAACAAAAAAAGAAGAAGAAAGAAGAAAAAAGACACCACAGGAAAATCTCATCAAATGAAGATGGATTTTTCTCTTTCTCTCTCTTTTCTCTTTTGCCATGACAGCAACACTTACGTGTAGTGCAATGAGGGTTCATAAAGAACTGCTGCTTGTTCTTGAGTTGGACTTTGATGCGTCCTGGATTGGCCCAGTCCCGAGGATGTTTCTTGCCCTAAGATGTAGAGATGTCTGAGTTGGTGTGTGTTTATGTGTTTATGTATGTATATGTGTATGTGTTTATGTATATGTTTCTCTATACACTACAAGAGAAAGAGAGAAAGACTACTTACTTCATACACCACAGGCAGTCCCATACTCTGAGCCGCAATGGCCATATGATAGGCATGAGGCTTCTCCACTGCCTTCTCTTTTGATATCTTACGTCCGTCTGTCATGGATTTGCTGTTATCAATATAGACAGGATAAACACACACCCAGCTAAAGAAAAGAGAAAGAAAAGAGATGGAGCAAGTGAGTACAGTGCTGGTCATGAAGCCACTACTACCTACTCCTTGTAGTCAGCTGGACTCAGCCTTTGGACGCCTGTGGGTGTGGCAGCTACAGCAATAGACCCACTCGCATGACGACTGTTGGTGGTATTGGTATTGGTATTGGTGGTGGGTGCTGCTTTGACAGGAGGATCCTCAGGAAGAGGAAAGTCCATCGTATCTACATCCATATCGTCATCATCGTCCAAGAACACAGGATTCTTTTTTGTTTGTTTGAGATTTTTGAGCATGAGAAAGGAGAAGAAAAGAGAGGAGAGGAGAAAGAAAGAGGAGGGAAATTCAGCAGTCCCTGGGAGTCACCACTGCAGAAGAATAGCAGTGTTGTCTGACAGGGGCGGAGAGTGAAGTGCAGAGGGGATCGAGGGAAACAAGTGAGGAGAGTGACTTAAATTTACGAGTCAGTCCTCTTCTTCTTCTAGAGCAGCCTCACACACCTTTGTTTACCTTGTCTTTTTCTTTCTTAATCACTCTGGCGTCATGAACAAGACAGGCACACTCCGAAGTCAGACCCTTATGATTGGCAAGACAGGGTCTTCTGTGGTGTCTTTCCAAGTAAGCGACAGTGTGGACGTGACTTAATAGTTGGCCAAGGAAGAAGATGCCCAGTGTCCAGTGTGCAAGAGTGATAAGTACTTGACACCCAACCTCAAGCTGCTTGTTTCTCCATGCTTCCATAAAATGTAAATTACCTTCCATACATACCAAAATATAAACTACCATTATATATAAAAGAGAAAAGAGAGAGAAAAGAGACTCATGGTGTGTAGGTGTGAGTCATGCATCGACCGTCTCTTTAGTGCAGGACCTGCTCCCTGTCCCATCTGTCAACAAGTGCTGCGTAAGAACCAGTTCATGTCGCAGATCTTTGAGGATTTGACAGTAGAGAAGGAAGTACGCATACGCAAACGAGTAGCCAAAGTGTAAGTCTAGTCCTTCTCTGCAGGATACACCTTAACAGACACAGGTTCAACAAACGCCCAGAGGACTTTCCTAGCCTACGACTGTACAATGACTTTTTGGAGATGGTAGAAGACATTAGTAAGTGAGGCCAACATGGACAATAGCAAAATAAAGCCATCTTATCTCTCATCTCTCATCTCTCATCTCTCATCTCTCATCTTTCTTCTTTCATCTCTCTAGCCTTCAACTTGATGAATGAGGTGGATGTAGCAGAAACAGAGGCAAAAATAGCTGCCTATGAGAATGAAAACAAGGACAGTATTGCTGCAAACCAAGCACGCATGGTAAAAAGAACAGTCCTACAGCAGCCATCATACTATAAGAAGAAGGGTACTGATGGAGTATGTGGATGCTAGGTCAATGAACAGCGCTTTATGAATTATCAAGAAGAACTGGAGAAGCAGCAGAGAGAGCAAAAGAGAGAAGAGTATTTGCAGCAATTGGAAGAAGAACGGAAACAAAAAGAGCATGAGAAAGCAGAGATCATTAAAGAACTGGTATAGATATATACATATAAATGACTAAAGAAGAAGGGAAATACTTATAGGATGGAATTAGGCTTCTTCCAACAAACCTGCTCAGGCTGTTCTTGCCCTACGACAAACAGCAGCCCTCAAGCGATCCTCAGCACTACGACAGCAGACAGATCCACAACCTTCTCGTCTTGCTCTGCCATCATGGCTTACTTCTGCCATGGACACAAATGAGACAGAGATGAAAGAAGTGTCTTTTGATCCTCTTGCCCTTGAATACACTTATCCACAGGTGCAATTGAAGGCCACCTATGTAGATCCGTAAGTACTCTCTCTCTCTCTACATATGTGTGTATGTACTGATCCTTTCTCTCTACAGCGCTACTGACTATATTAGCACCCACAAGGCAGCACGTGCAGGTGGTTATGCAGCACGGTTTGCTTTTCAACGTGGACTATCTGATGCAATGACGGGTCTTTTATGTCGTCCTGTCTACAGTGAACTCTAATAGCAACTACACTAGCAACTACAGTCAACTCTCTTCTCACTGAAGATTCCTCATGACTTGTCTGGAGAAATGGCAAGGAACAAATAAAATAAAAAGGGCTTAGTGACCAGGTAACAAATAAAATAAAAAATAAAAACATACTTTAAGCACAAGACAAAACGAGTCTACAGTGTGACATCACTACTATGTCCCAAACTACTCTAAAATAACTAAGACTTCTTACCATGCTTACCCTTGAGCATAGCAGCGGTAGATCGGACTTTTTTTTATAACTATGTATTTCCTTTTTCTTTTTTTTGTTTGTATGTTTTTTCCTTTTTTAGCATCGATACTTGCCTCTCTCTTTCTTTCTTTCTTATTCTTATTCTTATTCTCTCATTATTCTTTTCTTATTTTCTTTCTTTGGCGGTGGGTTGAAATGACGTAGGCGGTGAAGGTACCTTGGACAATAGGTGGCTGTTAGTGGCTGTGATGATGAGGAGCTGTCAGTAAGCTGTAGGGTGTGAGTTGGTCGTGGCAAAATAAAAAAATAGAATAGAAATAGAATAGTAAAAAAATAAAAAAGAGGCCTGTGGTTTTCCTGCTTCTTCTTCTTTTTTTTTGGTTTGTTTTTTTCATTGTGTTTGTTTTTTTCATTGTGTTTGTGTTTGTGTTTGTGTGTGTGTGTGTGTGTGTGTTTTTTGGTTTTTGGTTTTTTGGTTTCTTTCTTTGGGTTTTTGGTTTCTGTATCCTAAGCGTAACGGTCTCTGTCACGACGACCTCCCATGCGATCCCGTGATCTTTCCCTACCACGGCCACTGTATCTGTCGCGCTCTCTGTCTCTATAAGCATGAGGGCTTCTGCTTCGAGAGCGTGCACGTGATCTCCTCCGATCTTCTGTTTCTCTTCTACCAAAACCTTGACCATTGTAGCTATTACCAAAGCCACGACCCTCATAATTCATGCGGCTCTGGCCACGGTCACGGTGACTGTCACTGTAGGAAGACCGGTTTTCTCCTCGAGGGGTTCCTTGGGGCAGGCGAGTGTCACGTGTGCCGCCCAGTCCTCCTCCTAGACGACGGGGCTTCCATCCTTTGACAGTTCTGCCACGCTCCACATCGACAATGACACGTCGGCCCAGCATCTTGAGTCCATCTGCATCTTTGTAGGCGGCTACTAGTGTGAGTCCACGTCACCACCCACCCAGGGCACTTACCACGCATGTCCTTTTCTCTCTCGTACTCGATAAAGGCGTATCCTCTAGACTTGTCCTGTTGTGTTTTGACGAGTCGGATCTGCAGTCGTCGTCATCGTCACCGTCATCATTATATCAATAAGTAAAATAGATAGACAAATAAATAAAAAGATGAGGGTGCTCTTTTTCTTTCTTATGGTATGAACAAGGGCACATGCAAGCCACTTACGTTTTTAATAGGACCATACAACTCAAACTCACGCATAAGATCGCTCTCTGTGAGTTCATAGCTAAGACGGGCCACAAACAGAGTGTTGAAGGGATTTCCCTCCATCTTTTCGTCGTTTTCTGGATCAACTACACGATTACCATGGCATGTCTTGATTCAGAAAGAGACTTACATTGAGCAAGTGCCTTGACAAGATGTTCCTCTGCTTTTTTCCTTCTGGCTGCCATCTAACACCGTCTCTCTGTTGTTTAGTTCTCTGTGTCTCTGTGTCTCTTGCTTTATCTACCTTTTCCCTGCGTCGCTCTTCTACAGACTTCCATGGTACATAGTCTAGATCGTAGGTACGCAGCATGGGAACAATATCTGCAATACCAGAGACGCGTGCGCCTACTCTTTTATCTGCTGCCTTGTCTAATGGCTGGGCATGAGGCAGGGGTGGACGAGGAGCAAAGAGTTTGAGTAGATTAGGAGGAAGTTTATCTGTCATTGAAAAGAAAAGAGAATAATGTAGATATGTTTATAGAGAAGAAGAAAGAAAAAGAGAGAGAGCGAGAAAGTGAGAAAGAAGAGGAGAAAGAAGAGGACAGAGAGAGAGAGTGAGAGAGAGTGAGAGAGAGTGAGAGGAGAAAGAAAGACACACTGTGACGTCGTGTGTTTATTTTTTGCTGACGTTGTCTTATGGAGTGATCTCTCCGACACTCGTAAAAGAAAAAAGAGAAAAAGTCACCTGATAAAGAATGAAGAGAGGAAAAAGACCCTTTTATGGTCTCTCTCTCTCTCTTTCTTTTTGTTAATAAAAGGAATTACTTTTTTTTATTAAAGAAACTCAATGACCAGCGACTACTTCTTTTTTCTTGCTGTGGAGTTGGGGAGGGTGGGATGTCTGCCATGGAAGACCTGTTCGAGCCCCCAGGACTCCATGAGTTCCGGGGAGATCCTTCTGTCGGAAGAATGCTCTTGGTAGCAGCAAGAATCAGTAGTTTCTGGCGGGAGGGTTCGTAGCCCTGGGAGGTGGCCTTTTGGAACCACTCTCTTGCCACTGCCACATCCTGAGGCACGCCCTCTCCATTCAAGAACCTACAGCCAACATGAGTCTTCTTCCTTATATACATACATTTATATATATATATATACGTGTGTGTGTAGTGTTTTTGTTTTGGCAGTGTTGGAGTCTTACATTTCACCCAACATGTGCTGAGCATAGTAGTGGGCGGCATCGGGTTGGGTGGCGGCTGTTTGGTAATACTGGAATGCTTTTTGGTAGTCTCTTGCCACACTCCACCCATTGCGATACAAGTCGCCCAGGGATGTCTGGCAGTAGGCAGCACAGGAGGCGCCTTTCAATGACCATGCATGGGCCTTTGTGTAATCCTGAGGAATATCCTGGGCTCCTGTCATGTACACTGCAGTCATCTCCTCCAAGGCCACGGCAAATCCCTGGTCAGCCGATGCACTCAACCACCGCACTGCCTCTGTGCTGTTCTGTGCTGTGCCCCTTCCCTTGAGGTACAGATGGCCCAGGATGTACTGGCAGTACTTGTCATCCAACTCAGCTCCCTTAGATGCATACTCAAAGGCACGTGCATCGTCTCTGGGGGCCTGGTGCTGGTCTCCCTCTGAGAAGCCGTACGCCAGATCCACCAGAGCACGCATGTCTCCCGCCTCAAATGCACACTGGTACCACTTGAGAGAGAGCGCTGTGTCTGGGCGGGAGTAGCTGTAGCGGTCACTGTAGAAGCGGCCCAGTTCATAGGCAGCATCTGCTTGGTGGTGCTGTGCTGCTACTTCAAACAAGGCAATACCCCTATCAATGTCCTGGGCTCCTCCAATGCCCTTGGTCAGCAGCAGGCCTGCGAGATAGCACAGACAGGGGCGCTGTGGAGCCACTCCACCGAGAATCAGCTCAATGGTGCTGGGAGACGTGATGGCGCTGGGCTCTGTCTCTGCCACCAGCAGCAGTTCTGGGACACACAGGGCCATGGCCTGGCTGAGCTGCTTATCAAAGACACTTCTCGACCACATGTCAGCCTCATCCTGGTCAGGAGCAATAACATTCTCTTTCCCTTCTGCATAGATAGTACTGAGCTTGGTTTTGGCCTCAGTGTCGTGCTGCATGGCCCGGAGACGCAAGAACGTCAAGGCGTCCATAGTGGCCGTGGTGGTGTCGGTGGCTTGGGCGGTTCTTATCTGTTCTGCTGCATTGACAAGATGAAGTTCAGAAGGATGATCAAACAGCTGTCCTAGTCTTTGTTCGAGGGCCATGAGGGACGGGGAGAAATGCCGGTAAAAAAGGGACTGCTCTGTCGGATAGATAAGAAAAGAAAAGAAAAATGAAAGAGCATGGCTGCTGAGTATGAAAAGGGAGATGAAAAAGAGAGCAGAGAGAGCAGAGAGAACAGAGAGGTTGATCTTAACAGATATGATAAGCCAATCCCCATAGAGCAGATCATAAAGAGGTGGCGTCATTCTTTTTCTTTGCCTACAGACAGCACTGGAGAGTGGCTGGTAGGTAGTAGAGGAGAACAGTCAGGAACAGTCAAGACATTTCATTACAAGCAACACCCGCTCCTCTTCTTCATCATTATCCTCCTCTTCTTCTTCCTCCTTCTGTCGGCTGGACTGCTTTTTATTCCATCTTCCTGTACGACAGACACTACTATCTTCACATGCCATTCTGGGTAGCACACTCTAGAGGGAGGGGAATATAATGTGGACAGGCTCATTGGGCTTAATAAAAGAGTGAGCCAATGAGGTAAGTGGACTGCTGGAAGAGAGGCAAAAAAAGAGTGTCAATTGTACTAATACAAGCACAGCAAGGAGAACATCCTATGGATTTGATTGGCGTGGAATCTCTCGTAACAAATAAGGCAACCTCAAGGGTTAGGACATTCCTTATCGACACAGCAAGGTTGTTCTGTCTATCCTCATTTCCATGCCAACAAGACGTCACACTCTCTGCAACAAAAACAGGGAGAAATAGATACACCATGGCACTGCTCTTCCTTGCTCTTCCTTGCTCATTCCGTATCTGTGCAAAAGAATAAAACCATAAAATAAACAAGGGGCCACTGTAAAACAAAAAACCCCTTTTTTCTTCTTCTTTCTTTTTCTTTTGTCTTCTTATATACACTGATATATAAGTATATACCTTGTTCTATCCTACAGCCTTCTTGCTGGAGTCTTCTTACTGGAATCCTCTTATTGGAGTCCTCTTGCTGGAGTCTTCTCACTGGAGTCTTCTTATTGACCCAACCCCATGTTGAAATCTCGAACTGCCTTTGTCTCAGTCTCACTCTTCTTTCTTCCTGTTCTCGTCCTGTGTGCCGCTGTGTGTCTACCGCTTTTCAGCTGTGGTGTTGGTAACGTGTGTAGTGTTGGCATGGACTAACCGACAAAGCCACTCTGTATGTCACGGCATGGCTCACTCACTGGCACTTTGCCCATATGGACACTATGCTGAGTCTGCCCTACCACCCACACCGCATACTCAAAATCAACCAAGCACTGGCTGCAATGGTATTGGGGTGGGTGGGGGATATCCCTATGATTTTGGCATTTGTACGGTGGCGCTACTGGACTCTCGGCCACAAAGAATTTGACAGGATTGTAAAGTGAGTGTGCCTCTCCTCTAGCATAGACAGGACCCTACGGCCCTGTTTTCTTTTCATACTCATACTCATACTCATACTCATACTCATACTCATAACAAAAACAAACCCTCCAGTCGCAACATTTCGTATCATCCTGCAGATCCACTGTGCACATTGGATGTGTACCGTCCCTACCTTAATGAGGGCCAGACCGCCCCCATCATTGTCTTTATCTACGGTGGATCCTGGGCTTCTGGCTCAAAGTACATGTATTCTGCCTTTGCCAACACCCTCCGAGACATGGGCTATATTGTCATTGTGCCTGACTATCGCAAGTACCCTCTTGTGAAGAGTGAGGGCATGTACCAGGACATCCGAAAGGCCATCCAGTGGGCCTACCAACATGCGCTTGTACTGGGAGGAGACCGTGACTCCCTCTATGTCATGGTAAGGCTACCTACTAGCAGTGCGTGTGGTTGATGTCATTAGGGTCACAGTGCAGGAGCCCACTTGGCTTCTCAGATAGTGTTGGAGGATCTTGTGGAGAAGGTCATGTTCTCGGATCGTACACGTGCCCATAGGCCTGCTGTGAATGAGAAGCATGATCCTGTCAAACAAGGGTCGGATGGCTATCCAAAGCACTCCAATGACTTTTTGCCTCAAGTCGAGGGGCTTATTCTGTAAGTAGAGGGAGAGCCAACAAAACAAAGCACGGGCAATCATGAGTGTGTTTCTATGGGGAGGGAAACTGCCCTTCTTATATAAAGAACGGCATCACTATAACTACATCGCTATAACTACATCGCTATAACTACATCACTCTATCTGTATAGTCTGTCAGGCGTCTACAACATTGAGATGCATCTACAGCACGAAACCTACCGTGGACTGGAAAAGATCTCTTGCATGGCGCGTGTGATGGGATCCACGGTCGAAGGATACCAGCGCAATTCACCCATTCACATCATCAGCAACCACAGCACTCTGTTTGCTTCTTCCTCTGAACTTCTTGACTTTGCACCACGGATACTGTTTGTACATGGCGAAAAAGACAACATTGTCCCCATGGAGCAGTCGGTGGAGATCTACAACATGTTGGGAGAAGTGCTTCCTCCTGACAGAAGAGATGAAGTGGACATCCGTATGCGACTGTACAAACGCATGAACCATTCTCAGTGCATTACTTGTAAGTGGTCCAATGGTTCTTCTGTTCTCTTATCTAGGGGTTGGGAATAGCCTTTATGCCTAGTTTCTTTGGTAAAGACCGTGTCTATGAGTCTTTAACAAGAGATCTGCAAGAATTCATTCATATGCCTGCCGAGGAAGGATGAGTCTGTTTCTTTTATCTTTTTTCTTTTCTTTTATCTTTTTCTTTTCTTTTAATGATCTCTGTCTATGGATAAAGGATGTCTTTTTCTTTTTTTGAGGGGGAATGTTCCTTGGAGTACTTTATAGATTAAAAAGTCTTTCTCTTTTGCTTTTTGAATACAGTTTTAATTTTAATTTTAATTTTGTTGTAGTATGAAAATAGTAATGAAGATGGGGTTTAGAAAGAGAAACACTGTAACAGACCTTCTTCACCATAGAAGAGCCACAGAGCCACAGAAGTACCTATGAGAGAGTGGATGTAAAAGTGACGTTTACTTGTGCTGGATGCTTGTTGAGAGACGGCTTTAGTGGCTGCCTCAGAGACAGATGGGGACTGGGGTTTCTTGTCTGTCAGATGTGCATGGGTCTGTGCAATGGCCTGTGCCTGTTCCTGCTGTACTTGCAGTAACATTTCCCTCAGTCTGTCCTGTTGCTGCTGTTCCAATGGGTTGTCTGCGGGTGCCCAAGAAGCAGTCTCTACAGGTGTTTCTTTGGCAGGTGTCTTCTCTACAGGTGTCTTCTCTACAGGTGTCTTCTCTACAGGTGTCTCTTTGGCAGGTGTCTTCTCTACAAGTGTCTCTTTGGATTGGAGAGTAGACTGGTGCACTGAAGAAGATCTCGCCTTTCCAGAATACCGAATACTGCTAAACCTCACTTTATCCTCAAACCCCTTGACCCATTCTTCATCCATGTCTTGGGGTGCTTCAACGGTTTCTGTGACGGTTTCTATAACGGTAGGCTGCTGACTTGTTACTGCTAAAAAAAAAGGATCATTGATCAATATCTTCTTCACTGCAGCTTTAGTACCTTTCTCATTTCCTGTCTTGTCTACAACACTCTTCTCCTTCTTCTCTGCTGTGTTGTGAACAGACACTATTTTCGGCTCGAGTGGCGCTGGCTCGAGTGTTTGTGTGACTTGTGTATTTGTGGCACTGTTCTTTACCGGGACACTAGTGACAGCAACAAGTCGCTCTACAAGTTCCTTTTTTGTGGTATTAGGACTAATGTTGTGTTCTTGAGCCAATTTCTTAATTTCATGTGCTTTTAATTTATACAGACGATTGCGTGTCCATTGTGAATATTGGACAGACGCATGCAGTGAGCGTCTCTGTAGTAACTGCCACATGAGAAAGAGAAGAGAAACGACATGAGACAAGTTCAAGGGTTTATTTTATTTTATAGAGTGTGTGAATACCTCTCTGTGGCTTGTGGGTGTCGGAGTCTGTATTTTCTACTGTCTTGACGCATGATCTTTTCTGTCTTGGATTGCATTCTTTTCTTTTTCCTTTATTACTATTGCTACTGCTATTGCTACTATTATTACTATTATTACTATTATTGAATTAGATTTGGATGGAGCATACTACTTTGCCAACAATGGGAGATTGTTCTAATGCAGAGAATGTGACAAGAAAGACACTTTCTCCAAGTGAAGAAGCGTCTTTGAGTCCTTCAAGGCGTAAAGTGTATATTAGTATTGATGAAGAATTGGGCAAACATGTGTTGGAATGGGCTGTACGTGAATTTATCAAACCAGTATCAGATGAGGTAGAGTCGGCTGCAAAAGAATAGACACTCATAGTTAGGTTCTTCTTCTTCATATCCGTTTTTTGGATGCTCCAAGTATGCCTTATATAGTACATCCTATACAAGAACAGAGAGAGGCAGCAGTGCATAGAGAGGAGAGTCACCGCTTTCTGAGGGAACATGCTCAATGGCTCACTCATCAAAAGGTAAAAAGAAAGATAGGAGAACACAATGAACTGCTACTGATAAATAGATATACATCTACATCTACATCCCCACCTAGATTGTCTGTAAGGCTGTGTCTATCATAGGAGATCCTGCTAATGCAATTGTACGCAAAGTATCAGAAGAAAAGGCAGATGTATTGATTATGGGGTCTCATCAAAAGGGAGTGATAAAGAGAACATTACTAGGAAGTGTGAGTGATTATTGTCTCCACCACTGTCCATGCACTGTTATTGTTGTAAAATAGCTCCAAAATAGCTGCAATAAAATGGATACAATAGCACAACTGGGCTTCTTTATTAGTTTTCTTCGGGCTTCATGGCAGGGAATAGTAACACCTCCTTAATGTTGTTGGAGTTGGTCAAGAACATAGTCAAACGATCAATACCCATGCCCCAACCACCTGTAGGAGGCAATCCGTACTCAAGTGCCTGACAGAAGGTCTCATCAATGACCTGTGCTTCATCATCACCAGCATCCTTATCAGAAGCCTGCTGAGCAAATCGTTCACGCTGGTCAAATGGGTCGTTCAATTCTGTGTAGGCATTGCACACTTCCTTGGTGGCGACAAACAATTCGAATCTTTCACAGAACCCAGGCTTCTCGCGGTGCTTCTTAGCCAAAGGAGACATCATCATAGGGTGGCCAGTGATAAAGGCAGGACTGATGCAAGTGACTTCCAAGAAATCACCCACCAACTTATCCAAAAGACGGGCACTTGTTCTAGGAGCAGAGCAATCCACATTGTGCTTGATACACAAATCAGATAGGAACTTGTTGCCTTCAGGCTCCTGCAATTTATCACCAGGAGGGAACTTGACATTCAACTTCTCTTCCAATGTCTCGATCATGTCCATGCGACGGAAGGGAGGAGAGAAATCGATCTCAATGGAAGGCTCAGTGGGACCATGGGGATGGTACTCCACCTTGTAGCTACCAAACAGTGACATCACCATACCCGACAGCAATTCCTCAGTCAAGCTCATCACATCGTACATGTCTGCATAGGCCATGTAGAACTCACAGGTAGTGAATTCAGGGTTGTGGGTCAAGTCAATCGATTCATTGCGGAACTGACGGCCAATTTCATAAACACGGTCCAATCCACCCACTGTCAGCATCTTCAAATACAACTCGGGAGCAATTCTCATGAACATGTCCAGTTTGAGGTCGTTGTGGTGAGTCACAAAGGGTTTGGCAGTGGCACCACCAGCAATCTGGTTCATCATGGGTGTCTCCACTTCAAGGAACCCGCGGGTGTCCAAGAACTTGCGAAGGTAGGAGATGATCTTGGCACGGGTAGTGAACTTTTCACGGACATTGTTGTTCATGATCAAATCAATCCAACGCTGACGGTAACGCAACTCCTGGTCCTTGAATCCGTAATTGGCCTTGGGAAGCATTCTCAAGCAGGGAGACAGCAGCTGAACTGACTTGGGGAAAATGGACAACTCACCACGCTTGGTCTTTCCGGGCACACCACGCACACCGACAATATCACCACGACGCAACAAGTCATGGATCTCGGTGTATCCCTCCTCTTCACTGTCCTGGGCAGCGGCCATGATCTGGACCTTGACGCCTTCACCGTGCAAGTCGTAGAATCTCAACTTGGCACCAGACGCACGCTTGTTGTGGATGCGACCAGACACAGTCACCACCTCCTCAAGACGCTCTCCTGCCTCAAGACCATTGTACTTTGCAATAAAGGCAGGAAGACTCAACTCTACATGGAACTTGTGAGGGTATGGGTTGGGCTGTTGGGTTTCTCTCAAGTGGCGGATGCTCTTGCTGCGAAGTTCAAAGTACTGGTTAGGGTTGAGTTCTTCTTCACCTTCCTCAGCACTCTTGGCCTTGTCAGCAGTAGCATTGGCTGTGGCAGGAGCAGCAGCAGCAGCCTTGGCAGCCTTGGCAGCCTCCTTTTCACGCTGCTTGGTACGGCGTTTGATTTCTCTTTTTTTTGAGTCTACTATGAGCCACAGCAGAATACATAAACAGCAGGACTTACGACTTGGAAATCATCTCTCCAGTCACAGGATCCTTCTGGAGGTTCTGCTCCTGGCCTGTGGTGTCCTTTACAGGTGGTTGTTCAGTAGTAACGTCTGACATGAGTCCAAGAAGGAAGAAACAAGGAAAAATTTTTATTATTTTATTTTATTTTATATTAAGCAGGCGATCTATCTCCTTTCCGTGTCTGTGATTGGCTCACCTCCCTTCCTCGATGGGATCAGACCCTTCGTAGGGAACGCAACACTTCATCCATCACATCCCATAGACACTCTTCTGCCATGTATTCGTCATAGCGCTGGCTCATTGGCTTCCATGGCTCACCTGGAGAAGGAGGATACCTGAACTCGGGTCCAAACTGACACGTCACCATGCCTCCTTGAAATACACTCACGGCAGGATAATAGCCTAGGGTGCCGTCGTCCTCCAAGGGCGGGTCTTCTGTCCACTGCTGGGCTCGGACGCCATCAAAGGCATCCTCCTCCAACCGCATACGAATTCCAGTCACATCCTTGTCTTTTTTCTGTTTCTTGCGTCTCTTCTTTCTTCCTGCCTGTATCATGGAGGGCAGACTACCAAAATCCTCATAGTCCAACAGATCCTCAAACATCTTTCCTTGGCACACCCCATTCTTATACACTGTGATATAAGACCCAGGAATGACATTCAGATGTTGTGCATCTCTGAGTGGATAAGGAAGATCTGCCAATGCCTGGTACTCTTTCGAAGGCCGAAAGTCCTTTTCTTCAAACCACAGGTGGTCCTTGTAGACAATAGGAATTCTTTTGCGTGTGAGGGATTTGACGGTGGATTTGGGAGGAAGAGAAATGTACAGTCCAATCACATCGCCTGCCTCAAAAGAAGCCCCAAAGGCTGTGGGACGAGAGCAAAAGACCTTGTCTCCCGTCAAGTCCCTGTAGGCATAGCCATAGCCGTCATAGCCAACAGGGCCATTGAGACAGGCTTCCCGTCGTGCCCATCCCAGCCGCACATGGGGGCCTTCTGGTGTGTTGCTGGCCTTTTGCACAACAGCCTCCCAGTACCAGTTGCCCTCTTGGACACCTACATTGGCACGACACATGCGGTAGCCTCGGTCGGTGGTGACTGTGAAGCCGTCTTTGGCGACAGAGACATAGGAGCTCTTGTCTGTAATGCTCACAGCTGTCCCATGGGCATGGGTGGCTTGTTGATACATCATGGGAGCAAAGGAGGAGGGCTCGCATGGAGTGTATTTGAATCCGAATCTGTTGCATGGATGGTCTGTGGATCCAGCTGTAAATAC